>JAUBOC010000149.1:14517286-14547692 GCA_032275365.1 Anablepsoides cearensis | reverse complement strand
GATAAACTTCAACAGAGGCCACGCCTCCAGGAAGAAATCGCTTCTCAATAGCAGAGAGTCCAGACCCTCGTACGAAAAAAAGTGAAGGACAGGGTCTGGTTTTTACCAGGCTAGCAGAAAAGTGCTATTTTAACCACAGAGTCATGGATGTCGAGGAGTCATAAGAACAGAAGCGTTACTAAAAACACTGAGGAAAGTAAAAGTCCATCAGTCCGTTTATCCAAAGCACCGCACCGATAACAGCAAATCATAACCAAATGCATGTTGCCATGAGAATAAGAGGCTGCGTTTCCCTGGCAACTCCTCTGCAAATATCCCACCTTCCTCTTGTCTGCAGCCTCTCCCGATGAGGTTCGATGATGCAAGGGCAGCAGCAGCAGTGTTAATACTTACACCAGTCAGCCAGGGCTGGAGCAGCGAGCAGGGAGAGGAGATAAGGTCAAGTTTAAACTGAAATATGGAAATGAAGGAAGGACCTTTTGGTTTCCAGACTCAACTCTTCTGATAGAGAAGAAGCTTAAACCAAAGCTAACAAGTTTCTGTTACACTTCAATCCATGAGAATTTTGAACTTAACTCCTTTAATATATTGCTGTAGCAAGGAAATTAATTGACACAAAAATAACATCTGTGAATCAGTACTGCACATAAGGCTTTAAGCTAACTATGTTGGTTCTGTTTACTCTTACTTCTGTTTTTTAGTTTTTTCTGCTCAGTTGTCTAAAAGTTTTTCCTTTTTTTGGCTAAGACCCATATAAAAGCTGAAACCTCCCACATCTCTAGCTTTAATTCTGTTCTTGTATCGACTCAAGCTGTTCAACGTCTTCCTCCTCCACAGGTGGCTGATGACCTATATACATCAGAGTTGGCCTTACGTCTGTGGCTTCCTGCTTGTTTTAGCTCACATTTTAAAGGCTAAAAAGTTCAGATCTAACAGAGTAGAGTTAGCATCTTACCTGTTGCAGATAGCTCTATGAAATACATAATTTTGGAGAAATGGAGTTTAATTCTGACCAGACTGACAAACTAATGGCAAGTGAGGTGAAGAACAAAGTGAACTAAGTGCCGTTTTACTTCAAGCTCCAAAACTTAAAACTAATTATTGCGAATGGTCGTCTATAAATATTTCTAATACTGTCAGTCACTCAGTTATTTACAGTTATGTTCACAGATAGCAGCAGCAACTAGATGTAGCACGTCTGATGCAGACTGAGACACTTCCAGCACTAATATGATCTTAAAAATGCCAGATCTATGTATATATTTAAGAGACAGATAAAAGCTAGTTTTCTGGAGGATTTTTGAAGAAAAAGTAAAATGTGAAGCTATATGAATTGATTGTTGATGTTTTTTATTTTTATTTAGTATTGTTTTGTAAATTGTGTTTTGTTTGAATATATTCTGGGGATAAAATGGGCAGACATTATAAGATTTATTCTTCTTTTGTTACCTTTCTTTTTCTTTTGATTTATGTATTTTATTTGTTTTGTATTGTATATGGTTATTTTGTTTTTTAATAAAATTAATATTTTTTAAATTGAATATCTTCATGTTTCTGCAGTAATAACCATGAAATGCAAAAATAATGATGCTTTAAAGTGGGGCAGCCCAAACTTATTCCCCGAGATGGCCATAATTAAAATCCAACTGAGGGCGGAGATGTAATGCCAAACATAATAATATAATATAACACATAAAATGCAAATATGTTTTAAGTAAAGTCCTTTTATGGTTATGATTAAGCTAGCAGCGGGTGCGGCGGCCCAGGATTAGTTTTTTTGTTAACCCGTGCACTTGGAGATAGTTTGATGTATGCTTGGGCAGCAAAGGCTCATGGGACATTTAACAAACTTATAAATTATGAATATTTGTGGTTTTATGAAATGTGCAAATTTGCATGTGTTTTAATCTAATCTAAATGTCTCTTGTAGTTTTATTTCATGTTTAATCTTAAAATAATTCAGTCAGCATCATCAGTGAAGACTATCTGTGCTAAAGCCCCTTATATAATCAGTGGTCTATACAAGATGATTGGAGATTAATTTAAATGGCTGAGTGGGCCAATTCTGGCCCACGAGCCCTACTTTGAGCACCTTTACTCAAAAGCTTTATAAAATAGTGTTTGCATGAATGTCTATGAAATATTTGAGACAAGAGCAGTCTGCTGGTTTTGGTCAAACTGAGGCTGTTGGATCTTCTACAACAGGTCAACTATTCCTTCAAATATTGTGCTAAAATTTAATTTTTTAGTCCCAGAGAGGTATTCCCAATATTATTTTTGATTTTTGACCAAAATGGCTACATCTTTGTCATTTCTTCACACCAGATGATTTCAGTTTAAAGCTGGTTGTTTGCTTTCAAATACATTCAACCCTCCAATTTCTGCTATGGGCCAATCGTTTTTCCACATTGTTGACTTTAATCTTGTATTCTTTCTGTCTTTATGTCGTTGTCAGGTGTTGGGTGCTGATGCTGTAACCAACCTGAAGAGCCGACGAGCCCTGTTTGATGCAGTGAAGTGATCCAGTGGAATAAAACTCAAGAAAAGAAGGTAGGAACAACAGATGGGGGACAGAATACACCTGAAAAAGCAAGTCGCGTCTCTGCAGTACATAGAGAAAGTTTCTTGGCTGTGTGGGCAGATTATTGTGAACATGTAAATATAATTTACTGACTTCAAATTTAACTCATCTAGCACCTTCCTGTCTTTAGTTCAGACTAAAATAAATATCTATATTTAAAGTTATAGCTGCTTTCTGGCCGTTTCGACAGCGCGACCTGTCCTCAGCTACCCGGCGTTCATCCAATCGAATAGTTATGGCTTCTTTAAACCCCACCCAAAATGTCTTGTCTTTAACAAACTCCTCCCACACACCAAGAACCTCCCACTTAGAGACTTCAGAGACCCCCATCTTGAAAAAGACCATGTTGGATGGAACAGCTACAAGTATTTCAGTATAAATAATTGGTTTGGTTCAAACCTCTAAATGTGCTTTTTGTTTTGGTCAAACTGAGGTCGACTCACAGAAGGCAGAAGGCGTTTAAAGAGGATTACTGGTGAGGTATAGAGGTCAGGTTGTGAAGAAATCCAGACAGTTTCTGGGCTTTAACAAGGAGAACCTTTCAGGCAGACTTGGCTCAGCAGCTTGGCTTCCAGTCCAGGTTTCAGGCCCGTGTGGTCACCAATCTGTGTCTCTATTAGGACTCAAGGAGATCCCGGTTTCTGTTCTCTCGTGCCGGACTACAGATGAGAGCTGTGTTTGCCGTGCAGTTGCATAACAAAAGCTCTTTGCTCCAGTTTCACACACTGTGTGTGTTTGTTTGCATATAGAAACTGCAACCAATCGCCCCTCAAACACACTTCCTGATTCCCATAATGCCACAGCTCTGAAGCAATCCCCAACGCTCTCCTGTGGCTTGAATGCAGATTGTGAATGAACGGACGTATCGTGATGTCTTTGCACCGCAGGGCCAAAAGCGAGACTGAGTGACGTCGTGACAGAGACGAGCTTTGACAGGACGAAGCCGAAAGGAGCTGGGAGTGGTGAAATGGAGAAGTGAGGCAGAAAGGAAAGCTGCAGGGGATATTTTTGAGGAACCCACGCTGACGCCAGAAACTAGAAGCGTTCTGTCCTGTAAACAAACAAAGCGAGGCGCTTATGAGGCGTTCAAAAAGACAGAGGTGTGAAAACGTGCGTAGCAGCCAGCTCACCCAGCGTAGCATCACCGTCTGCAAACAACAAAGCAAAACAATGTGCAGCACAGTAAAAACCACAGTGTTAAAATGTCAGTGTTAAACCTTTCAGAGTCAATTTAACTGCCGATAGTGTTATGTTAACACTTACTGAGTAAACTGACTTCCAGTGTTGGTGTCAATTCACAGTGTTGATTTCCTCAATGATGTCTCAACACTGGACAGTGTTAAATAAGCTCCGCCCACTGTTATATTACACCATGTAGTGTTGATTCTGACAAGCCCCGCCCTCTTCTACCTCATGTCAGACAGTTCAGTATTTTCACAGCAAGGAATGCTGGGTAATCTGATAGAAATTATGTGTTTCCATGTTTATGATTATTAAAGAAGTTCATGAGAGTAAAAATTAGTTATTTTGTTCAGGTTTATCAGTTGTTCAAATTTAAGTTTGTTATTGGTCATAAATCGACACCATGAGTGAGAGCTACTTCCTGCTGTGTGAAGGTCGACTCCATCACACTTATACAGAAATTACTGTGTAATGTTAATGAATCACTAAAATAGTTGATCTTAACACTGAAGTGTTAAACATACACTTTCAAATTAACTGTAATGACACCTCATAGTGTCTGTTTTACACCCCTCTACACAGCAAAAGAGTAAACAATCAACACCGAGCGTCATATTAACACTCATAACCTCCAGTGTTAACCATCAATAACTCAATGCAGTGTTGAAAAGCATGAGAATCAGAGTTGATTTGTCACCACAGTGGAGAACCTTATTAACTCTGCTTAGAGTCATAATTACTCTCATCAGTTATTTGACTTGAAGTGTTAAGTTTTATCAACACTGTACAGTGTTAAGTTTTATCAACACTGTACAGTGTTAAGTTTTATCAACACTGTACAGTGTTAAGTTTTATTAACACTGTACAGTGTTAGTCAGTGTTAATTTTTAACTCTGTTTAGAGTTAAATTGTTCTCTGAAATTTTAACACTATGAAGAAAGTTAAATTGATACAATTCAGATAAGGACCAAATAGACTCGGACACAGTGTTAAATTTAACTCTTTAAGTGTTGATTTAACACTGCAGAGTTTACTGTGAGCATCTAGACCGGAGCACACAGGGCAAACCACAGTCCTCTAAATAGATGTCAGAAAAAGAGAAGTGTGAGGTGGACAGACGTGACACACGCAGAGAGACGGAGGGAGAAAGAGCCAGAGCAGAGGTTTCGGCTCGGCCTCTAGAGAAGCGGAGAGCGCCGTCGGATTCTCAACCTGGGATCAACTCGCCGCAGAGATTTATCGAAAAGATCAGGAAGGGCAGCAGGAAACGAAGCCAGAGACGACAGGAGCACCAGACTCCGGGGTAAGACTTCTACAGTTTCCTCACTCTGAAGTGCGGCTCTTTAACGCCGTTTCACCGGCTCGGCGTGCGCACGGGCTGGACGCCTCCTTCCTCCATCTTCAGCTGAGACGAGGCAGAAACTATCACCAGGCCAACGGTATCCTGGCAACCATCATCCGCGCTCTGCTCTCAGGATGGACCTCATGCTGCTCCCCTCTCACTTTTTTCTGTGTCTCATTGTGTGTGTGTGTGTGGCTCCAACACACGGACACCGCCGGGGCTTTGGTTTTTGTGATGCGTCAGAAGTTCATGGTCCTCTCCTTTGAGATCACCTTGTTATTCATGAAGCAGGTTGGATGTGTGTGTCTATGCTGGGTTACAGAGGTGACTCAGCGTTTGATTTAGATGGACGTTAGAAGGGTGAAAAAAAAAAAAAAGAAAAATAGTTGCTGCTCTGATTGGAAACAAAGGAAGATACCAGGAAGCTCACTGCTGCAGTGCTGCACCCATGCCTTGTTCCGTCTGGTGGAGGATCGGTCCGAGGCATGTCGTAAACATGCTGCTAATGGCTGTAAATCATTCCTGTATGCTAACATCCTCCCAGCATAAGGACAGCAGAGGAAGCACAGTGTGGCAGATGCTGATCTTCTGCTTCTAAAGATCTGCTGGAATCAAAAGGAGAGGCAATAATAATAAGACGTTTATGTTCACACAGCTGGAAGTCACACAGGGTGTCAAACTATCCTGCATGTTTTCTTGTCCTTTTCTTCTTATTTGGAGGCAAAGTGCTTTTATTTTCCATCAACAAGGTCCTTCTTGTTGTAGCTGCAACGTCTGTACCTAGAAAATCCAGCCACCTCTTAATATCGTCCATATATTCTGTTGATTGTTGTTGTTTTTTTGGCCCCATTATTCAACTGTTCAAAAAAAGAAAAATTCTCTGCTCAAACACACCTGATTCAGGCTTTCCAAACTCAGGGACTGTATCAATCAAAGGCTTAATTTGAAGGCCCATTACATCACAGCTGAAGGAAATTAATTCTGTTTACTACTGATTTTAATGCATCACACATACTGTTTTATTTCTTGGTTAACAAGATTATATTTTGATTACTACTTACTTTGCCTAATCATCTATTTTTATGATTAAACTCTGACGGTTTGAGTGACATGTCACGGTTGGCTCTTCTTGATATCTTAGTTAGCACATGTCCTAATTGTTCTGACCACACATCAGGCTTCAAGATGTTTTAGGATCTGGTCACGTGTTAGGGAGATCCCCCCACTTGTGTAATGTTTTGAGGGCGAGATCAGATCCTTGGGTTTTCTATTAAAATGAGATCGCATTTCCTGAATCGAGGCCAAAAAGCACGACTGAATAAACGTCTGTTTTTTTAGTCCAGCTAGTTGGTGTTTATGTCTGGTTTTCAACACACACTGGAGTAACTAAACATTCACAACGATGTGCCAAAGACTGTCCAAAATCTAAGGATCATCCAGTTGCGGCCCACAAATGCGTCCTCCTTTACCCCGATTTAAGGGACGGGACTAATTTGGTTAGTTTGTAATATTAATAGGTTAATGTTTTGCTATTTTTGATCTATTTTCAATCTTCATTGCATCTGTTTAGCAATGTCACAGTTATGCAACAAGAGATGAACCGGAGGAAGGGCGAGGATAAAGCTGAAGGCTAGACCGTTCAAACTGACAGCCGCTTTCTTCTGGTCTCCGTGGTCAACAAAAGACCTGACCCATGTAACCCGGATAGGCTAGATCCTTAAAAGGACACAGCCCCTAAATGTAGACGCAACCTCAGTGATTCAGTTACTGCTTTAAATTCTGTAGAAGTCTGTTAATCATTCATTCGTCCAAATTAGGCGTTTGAGTAATGATGCAAGGAAAACATGCAGGACAGTGGCCATCAAGGACAGAAGTTTGACACCTGTGATTTAGATCTTATGAAGGGAGTGGAGGATCTTGTTCTAAGTGATGGTAGGATGGAGCAGGAGATGGACTGACGAATCGGCCTCAGTATGAAGGTGTAGCTTAGCTTCAGTCATTTGTGGTGACAAAAGAGCCGAGTCAAAAGGCAAAGCTCTCGATTTACTGGTCTGTCTATGTTCCAACTCTTGTGTCGTCATGAGCGAAGGAGTGAGATCCTGGATACAAGCGGATGAAATGAGGGTGGCTGGGCTCACACTTAGAGGTAAGAGGAGGAGCTCTGTCATCTTGGTGGAGCTCAGAGTAGAGCCGCTGCTCCTCTGCAACAAAAGGAGTCAGTTGAGGTGGTTCTGATTAGGATGTCTTCTTTTCCACGTTTGCATCATCTTGTTTTCCATCGTGAAGCTTTTGTTGGACGTTTGAGATCACTGGTTTCACAAAGCTCTGGCATCTTTGAGGATATAAAAAGCATGTATAGATAAAAAAAAGAAAACATTAGAGCAAAGAGGTCTGTACATAGTAGCAGCATTTTATTAGATCACTATAGTAATGTAAATGGATTAAAAGCACAGTCCAGCTCTGGTGTCTCCCAGTGAGTGAGCTAAATGATTCAGTGCTGGATTTGGGCCCTGCTGTAATTGGATCCAGCATACGCTGCGTATCTGATTCAAACTGTGATCAGTGTCACTTATGACTGGAATGTCTGACTTGGCTCTGTCCAAACAGGAAGACAGGAGCGTTAGCGTGAAGCAGATGGGCTACACGACAATACAAAAACAGTCACAAGCTGATGTGTTCCTTTCCGTGTACCTGTTGTGTATTTCTCATGCGGGCTGCCAGGATCTGGTTCTGTATGCATTTTACTGTTTCCTCCCGTCCAGGTCGCCAGCCATGGGGAACCTCATTAAGGTCCTCGGCAAGGACTTAGAGAACTGTCCACATTTTTTCCTGGACTTTGAAAGTAAGTGAGCGCCAGGGTGTGTGCGTTTGTGTGCATTGTGTTGTGAGTGTGAAGCTGAGGCGTGGAGTGAGAGGTGGCGGGGTGGGGTCGGGGGGTGGGGTGAGAGTTGTTGGTGGTGTGATGGAGCGATGTTGAGGGTGTGGTTTTGTCATTATCAAATGCTCTTTAGCTCCACTCTCTAACTCAGTGGTTCCCAAAGTTTTCAGCTCCTGACCCACAAAACAACAACAGTAAAGAATTGTGACCCCAACTATCGCTGGGTAAAATGTCCAATGATCGCTAATATAACAATTACACAAAGATATAAACAGTTTCAACCACTTATCAGATGTTCATACATTATTGACCACTGTTTTTAATATTAGTTATTAAAAGTGTATGCAAGTTTCTTTAAGTTTTATTTGATTTCTGGATAATAAGACCTTCCAATTGGCAAACTAAATGAAAAAAACAGTTTATGTCCAACAAGACGGACAAGCTAACGACTAATTCCAACAGTCTGAAGTGCGCTTTTGTCTTAAACAACAAGTTTTATAATTGGTCATGCAAACAGTATTTTGTAAACTTTACACAACCAGAAATTTGCCATTACATGATAATTTACATGGAATAACAAGATAATTTGCAAAAGCATTAGCTAGCTGTAGCACATCTGGTGCATCCTTTATTTTTATGATTAAGCTAGCAGCTGGTGCATCACCATAATGATGAGCTTTCCACTGGGTTAGTCTGAATGGAAAAAAGCTAATTATTCAAAAACCAACGGAGTTCATCTGGTGACATTGTATAAAGCAAAAATCATGGTCACATATTAAATAACACTAGATAATTATTTCAGAGACTGTTGATTGTCAACATGGACAAGTTTAAATGAGTTGAACTTTATTTGAATATAGGATATGACATATTGTACTTCAGTCCCTTACGTTAGGCATGAAGTAATTCTCAGCATTATAAACTGCAGCTCTGAGACACAGGTGATAATTGGAGTTGCCTTTGTCCAAAAACCTTCATTTTATTTATTTATTTTTGAAGCTCAATACTCAAAACAGGCTCCTTTCTCAAATTAGTAACTCACACTTAGGGCGTTTGTTATCATCTCATAAATATACTATGAAAAATGAACAATTTAGATTAAATAAAAATAATAATAAGTGTGGGGTAGGCTACCTTTAAACAGTTAAATATAAAAACAACATTGCCTATTTATATCTCATAATTTGACTCCAAAAATGTCTGTATTTCTCACAAAGACACAGCTGCTCAAAGTTGTCTCTTGGCTAAGAGAGAAATAATGCATGGCCACAAGATAGTAGCTGGCTTATTTAAGATTAATTTTTTAATCTAAATTCACTGGATGGGCACAAGATAACTTTTAAATCTTGAAAAATGTATAAACATTTTAAACTATTCTGTTTATCCAGAAATCTTCAGCAAACAAAGTTTGAAAGTGAACAAATCCAAAAAATAGATTTAACAAAAAATTTTGGTGACTGAAGTAGTTTAAAAAAAACATCAGCCCACTTTGGTCTTAGCTGCTTGGGACTAGCTGTTAGCTTTTCAAACTGAGGCTGCTGAAAAAGCTGTTTGCAGCAGGTAAGATATTAACTCTTCATACCTTTTCCAACATTCCTTTATGAGAGGCAAACTTTAATTTCTGCTTCCTTCATATTATCCACAGATGTTTATCCACTTTATTAGAGCAGTTTTCAAATAGATCAAGACATTGAGGTTAAATGTATTGTATTCTTGTATGGAAAGCCGATTATTTTTGTACGTTTCTGTCGTGTTTGACATGTAAACATGACATACGTCTGAAAACGGGAGCGAAGCTGAGAGTGGGGTTAAAGACGCCGTCGGACGTGTCAGTGTCGCCATGCTTCACCCGGGCCGTACTCCAACCATACCATTCCAACAATCGCTCTCTCATCCCATCTCCCGCCCAAACCGCCCTGCTCCTCGTTGCACCACACACCCGAAGCTCACGCACACACACACACACTCATACACCCGTGTGCGCACAACCCGGACACCCATCCCCTCATCACCCACAGACTTCTCCCCTCTCTCTGTTCCAGGGGGCTCATGGGAAACCTCCTGAAAGTGCTGGCTTGCGCCGAACTTGAGCATGGCCCAATAGTTTTCCTTGACTTTGAACGTGAGACCATCAGCTTCTTTTTTTTTTTAAGTTGTCCCTTTCTCTTTGTTGCCTCTCCTTTATTTAAATCACTCCATCCATATGAGCTGACCATCTTTACGTCCTGTTTTTCCTCTCCTCGGTTCTTTCTCTTCCCTCCCTTTTTTTTTTACCCTTTTCTTCCTGCCTGGGACTGACATTTGAAAGTCGTCTTTCTAAAGAAACCTACTCACACCAGCCACGTTTTATTAAACGCAGACAAACAAAAGCCCCTTGACACAATTGCAAAGTGACAACAATGAGCTTTGAGTTGAACGTTAAGAAATACACAGCAAATGTCAGTCCTGCGTGGGTTTCCTTTTTTTTGTTGCAAAGAGATGATGATGTCTAAGAAGTCTATCATCACATCATCCTCATCACGTTGCTCCCTACGTTTGACCTCTCTCTGTGTGTTTTCCACCAAACTGTGTGAGTGAAGCAGAAAGAAAAGGGAAAAAAGAGAGAGAATGGCTGTGATAAAAAAAATACCTGTAAATATGATCACCTCTACCTCCTTGCTTCCCCGTTTTGAACTTTGCAGTGGAAAAGAAATCCATCCTAACAAGTCTTTGTCAGTTTTATAAGCTCTTAAAGTGCCGCACCAAAACAAAGCAAAAAAAAAAAAACATTATTAGTTTTAGTGTCGAATTTCATTATTGAGTTTCGTTCAAACCAAATTCTGATCATCTCTGCTCATTATTTGTTTTATAGCCCTTAAATATAATGAAATTCTACAGAACAGATTTCAGGATTGATCCTGAGACAAAACAAAATGTTAAGATGTAGATATTTTGCACTGTATCCCCTACACTTCCTGTCACTTTTCCCCTCTAACAGCTGGCCTCCTCCTCCTGTGTTATTGTTGGAGTGGGAGAGATCACTGCTGGCGCGAGACGTCAGGCCGTTAAATTCTTCTCCTTGTTTTATTACGAATCCGATTCACTCCGCTTTAAAAGCGAAAGCCAGTCAGTCGGATCCAGGAATTCCTCCTCCTCCTCTTCCTCCTCCTTCTCCTCCTCTGTGTCATCAGTGAGCTCTCTCCCGCTCAGGTTTGGGTCACCTCTGTCACACAGATCCAGGTTTGAGTAGAGCTGCACTCACTATCCAGGGGAAGACAGTTAAATTATCCAACGTATAACACTAAACATCTGACCGGAACTCGGATGTTGAAGCCAGAACAGGACCAGCTGGTTTCAGTAAAAGTGTTAAGTCCCGCCCCCTCCATGTAATTAAATGGGTTATTAGTAAAAACATAAAAATACACATCCAATTAGTTTTTGCACCTGTTCACTTTCTATGATTCACAACATTTTTAACTTCCTGCTTCATGTTTAAAAATGTATTTTCCCAACATGTTTAACTGTAATTAAAGGCAGAAAAGCCCGACTGCACAGACTCTGGTTCCAAATCAAGGCCAACATCCTGGCAGCTTCTGAAAAAATTGGATTCCGTTTTGTTTCTCATCAATGAAAGAAGGCTCTTTCTTTAACAGTCAGATTCAACAAGGAAATTTGCACCTGAGTAGTTACACCTATGATAATTATTAAAAAAAACTGCAGTTTTTTTTTAAACATTTTTTTATGTGGAGTTCTGTGGAAAGGTTATGAACCGTTCATGTTTAACATGTTCTATAGCTCGACTGAAAGAAAATGGTGGTTCCGGCCAAATATGCTAATGCATAACCCAAGTTAAGCCAAGAAAAGGTGTTTTTATTGTCTTTAATTAGCACCAGTCTAGATACCTTTTATTAACTTTTACATCCTTGTTAATTTCACATTACATGGTCATTTACATTAAATTATGGTTATTTTATTGATTAGTTTTAAATAGCAGCCAGCAACTAGCTTTTCTGTCAGGAATATTACACTATTTTTGCTAGAATTATGTTTTTTTGTTGTTGTTGTTTTCATTTTAATCTTAATCCACTTTGATCTTGATCTCTCTTGGATGCCAAAATCAGTCAACATTAAATTTTGTTTTCTTCAAACTGAGTTTTCAAACTTGTTCAAAAAGCTACCTACAACAGGTAAGATATTAATTATTCATATTGTTTCCACAGAACTCCATCAACAGAGCTAAACCAGCGCCTAAACTAGGGTCAGATGTAAATTTGACGCTGCACCACAATGATTAGTGAGAATTAATTGTTCATATAGTTTTGTTTTTTTGCCAACCTTCTTAGTTTATTTATTTAGCTCTGATCTGCAGCCTTCATGATTTTATGTTTCTGTGCTGCAGAAAATAGCATCTAAGCTAACAATATATTTGCTGAAAAAGGGATGCTCAGATAAAGATTTAAATTGTGCAATAAAATGAAGAGGACAGCCTGACACACTGCATTCCTTAAAAAGATTTCCCCTTTGACACTCAGAACAATTGCTATGTTCTCAACCAATAGTGCTGCACCAGGCTGTGGTGATTTATTTACAGAAACATGGAGCAATTTTTCTTTCCTTATATACAAGAGAAGATTGCATTAGCCGTCATAATATTCTGCTGAAGCAGTGCATTTGGAGTAGGAAGGACCAAAAGAAAGAAGCAAAAAGATTTGCAGTAAGCAGAAACTGTATTCTGCAATGACAATATCGTTAACATAGTTAATACAGTTAAAAATATTATATACAAAAAGTTCTAATGTAAGATGAAATAAGTTTAAAGTTTCTGATAAATAATAATATTTAGTTCATCTAATGGCTAAAACATTTGGTTTTTGAGGTTTTATACTTTTCATGACTTTTAACTTTATTTATTAATATTTTTTTAACTCCAAAATATTTTTTATTATTATTTTTGCTTCAGCTATTTAGTATTTTGATATTTTAAAAATGTATCTAGCTTTTGCTAATATTAGCTTTAGCAATGAATTTCCTATTTTTAGTTACGCTAGTGTTTTGCTGTTAGGTTACCATTTAGCTATTCTTGCATTTTAGCTAGCTTTGTGCTGCTTTTAGCTCATATTTGGCTTATTTTAGTTTATAGTTAGTCCTTTTAAAGGGTTATATAAGGTCAGGCCATTTGCAATTTACCATTTTATTTTTTAACTGACCTTTTGCTTTTAGCTTTCCTTTACTTATTTTAGCTTTTAGCTTGCCCCAAATCTTTTAGGCTATTATTATGCTGCAATTCGCTTAACCTTTACTAATTTTAGCTTCTAGCTAGTTTTTTTATTTACTTTTATATTTTTGGCTAGCCTTTTGCTTCCTTTACTTAACACCTAGCCTCTTTCTGCTTTTAGCTTTCTTTTTTTTTTCTTTTAGCTTCAAGCTAGTCTTTTTAGTTTTTTTAATCTAGCCTTTTGCTACTTTTTGTTTCTAACTAAACATTTGATCATTTTATTTAGCATTTTGCTAAACTAAGCTTTTTGCTACCATTTTAAACTTCAGATTTTAGGTAGTGTTTTGCTGTTTTTTACATTTGTTAGCCTTTTGTTCTTTTGCCTTTTTGTTGTTGTTTTTTAGCTAGTTTTAATGCTTTAATGTTTTGCTTCAGTTATTTATCTCTGAGCATTTTACACAGAAATGTTTTTGTAAATATTTTTTGTAATGCTCCTGTAATTATTAGGTGTTTAAGATTCTGTGTTGTTTAGCAGAAGATTAAAGGAAGCTTTAATGAGACGTTATAAAAATAGCAGAGGTTGTGGTTCTTAATAAGGCAGCTGGTTTTACACACAGGACAGCAAAAATCTCCCATGATTACTATTACTCTGACGAGCGGCGGCGCCTCAGGGTGCAAAAATAATCAGCGGTGCCGCTGCAGATAAAGAGCTGCCTGGGAACACTCCCACACTCACTTCACACCTGAGTCACAGGAAAAAATAAGAAAACCACAATCGTGACTCAGGAGGACACGTTTTAGAGACGTGTTAATCAAACACTTAATCCCTCCAGAACGCACGCCGCATCAGCAAACAGAAGAAAAATGAGAGTGGGAGCATCATCGCAGCAAAAACATTCATGTTGAACATAAACAAAAATGTGCAATCATTTCTCTATTCATTTTTAATGAGAAAAAAATGGCACATAAAGCTAAATATCTCAAAAAGTAAAAATTGCTGAAAAACCAAACGTCATAACTGGAATGTCCTGAAGGAGCTGAATGTTTTGACATATAAACTGCTAAAATAGTACAAAAACTGTGGAACAATACGTGCTGAGAAACATGCAGAAAAAAAGGGATCTCAATAATTTGATAGCTTTATAGCACTCACACAATCAAGTGTCTGTGGACCCTCATCAGTGGAGGGTGGGACGTGATAAAGAAAAGATGGATAAGGCTATTACCTGGATCTGATGGGACACTAACACCTATTCAGACCTGTATAAATCTCTGCAGAAGACAGACTCAGACATGTTATCAGCCTTCTGAAAACGAAGCCAAACAGGCTCGTTATTTTCTCCACAGCTTGTAGCCGAACCTCACTGTGTGACCGAGCGTGACTCACTGCTGTTCTGGTCCAACTCTAAGTTTTAATCGAATCATTATTTACCCGACCAGATTTTAACCTCAGAAGTTACTGTTGTATAAAAAAAAACTCTAACTTGAAACGATCTGGCCTTTTATTGTGTCATAACTCCACCTTTTCTTCCTTATTTCACCTGTCTTCTCGCTGTTATTTCCCCCCTCCCAAACATTTGCATCTCTTCACATCACACTATGACGTCCCACTCCCCCCACCACCATCAGATGCCCAGCCCACAGAGGCAGAGACCGCCGTGTGGAACCAGGTCAGCGCCGTGCTGGAGGAGGCCCACGGGATCCTGGCAGAGCTGCAGTCCTATAACGGCGCGGGGCAGGATATACGAGAAGTGAGCACCAAGAAGGGGTCTTATGTATATTGCGTTTCAGAGTGAGGAAGTGAAAATCACATTTTACTCTTATTTATTTTAGGCAGGATTGTTTCCACTTCTGTCTCTGTCAGTTTCCATCTGTATCCTGTTAGATTTAAGATCTGAATCATCAGTTTCACTGTGAAACAACCTGACAGGCAAAAAAAAACAAAAAATAGTAATAATAAATAAAGTTTAGCTGATTTAAGACACAACATTGAGGACAAGAAATGACGCTTTTGAAGCTTTTTTAAAATATTTTTTTCTTAAAGCAACATCTGCCTCTGTCACTTCCCTGCAGGCCATCCAGAACCCAGGTGATCTGGCTCTTCAGGAAAAGGCCTGGAACGCAGTCTGCCCCCTGGTGGCCAAGCTGAAGAGGTTCTACGAGTTCTCCCTACGACTGGGTGAGCGCTGAAGTTAAAGCTGCAGACACAGGCTGAAATAAAAAAAATAGAAAATAAAATCCCCTGTTTTTCCAAAAAGCATTTGCACACAGTAAAATTTGCAGTGTTAAATCAACACCTAAAGAGTTCAATTTAACACTGTGTCCGAGTCTATTTGGTCCTTATCTGAACTGGTCAATTTAACTCTTTCCATATTGTTACATTTTCAGAGAATATAATTCAAAACAGAGTTAAAAATGAACACTGACTAACACTGTACAGTGTTAATAAAACTTAACACTGTACAGTGTTAATAAAACTTAACACTTCAAGTCAAATAACTCTGATGAGAGTAATTATGATTCTAAGCAGTTAATGAGATTCTCCACTGTGGTGACAAATCAACTCAAGCGTTTCAACACTGCATTGAGTTATTGATGGTTAACACTGTTAATCTGACACACCGTCCAGTGTTGAGACAATACTGAGGAAATTAACACTGTGAATTAACACCAACACTGGATGTCAGTTAACTCAGCAAGTGTTAAAATGACAGTAAGAGGAGTTAAATTGACTTGATGTTAAACACTGATATTTTAACACTGTGTAAGGGGGAAGAGTAGGATTAGAAAAGGGGTGGAGCAGATTGCAGGTTGCATATCAGCCCACAGATGTGGGTATTTCTTTCGGCCACAGTGTGATCCAACATTTAGAGCTCTGTGATGAACACGGTCCAACACGCATTCTTAAACTCACATCCACGCCTCACGCCGCCACCTGCGTCCGCTCGAGCCTCTCTCTCCGCAGCATCCTGACCCAGCAGCTAGGCAGCCGTTGCTACGGAAACAGCGGTACGTGGCCGTCCAGTTCTCACGCGGAGAGCGAAGCGGAGTTCAGCCTCCGCCTCTGCTCCACTCTTCCAGCAAATACCTCCATTTCAGGGACACCGTGTTCTCGGCTCGCTAGAGGGAAAAAAAAAGCGTGGGCTCGTTAATAATCGACGGCAGACACAGCTCGAAAAACCAAATCAAATAATGAAGGTAAAAATGGAAAACGTTCCTCCTCTCTGCAGCACCTTTGCTACAGTCATTTAATAAAAGATGGCAGCGAAGAGTTGATAGGTCCCCATTTACAGTAAACAACCGCAATATTTCTTCACCTAATCTGCCGGGCAGGAACCATGAGCTTCACACTAACAGCAGGAGGTAGACTAGAGTTTCTGCACTGGCCCTTTAGATTAAACACTTGACTGCTGTATTTATAGAAGGCCCTCATGCATTTTTAATGCAGAGGAAGGGACGGGGCTGTAGGAGGCTTTACTGCTGAGGCATCTCTACAACACAGCCTGTCCGATTGGTTACAGGCGGCACAAAAGGTTGGTTCAATGCCATGTGTGGCACAGAGGATACAGTATATATAACAGACACTAATGCCACAGGGACACTCATCAGTGAGTGTTGTTGGAGTTAAGGCTACGGTTTATGCTTGTGGACACAGCAGAATCATTATCTGAGCCCTTTCGTTTCAGGACTGATGAAATTAGGTCCTCGCAGATCACATTGTTTGCGGATGACACTGTGATTTATTGTGAGCAGGTGGAAGAGTCAGGAGAGGTATTGAAGAGTTCCAAACTGTAGTCACTAAGTAGGAGTTTCCTGTTTTGTGGGAGGAGTTTGTTCAAGACCTGATTGGTTGGAGTATTTTGGGTGGGGTTTGAAGAAGCTGGGGGCAGCTAGGAGTAGCTTGGTTGAAACGACCAAATATTAAGTTTAGTCATAACTTGAGGCAGGAAGGTGTTAGCTTCACAAAATTAAAATGCTGTACATTTGGAGGGACGTGTAACAGTTCAGCTCAGTCAAAACAGCCCTAACCAGCCTGTAAACAGAAAGCTATATATGAATGTAACCTAATATTAGTCATAACTTGAGACAGGAAGGTGCTTGCAGCACAAAATTTGAAGTCAATAAATCATATTTACAGTGGGGTGCGAAAGTTTGGGCAGCCATGTTAATTTTCCTTATTTGCCTTTATAAATCATTGATTGTTTGGATTAAAAAAATCAGTAAAATATATCATATAGGGGACAAACACAGTGATATTTGAGAAGTGAAATGAAATTTATATGATTTACAGGAAGTGTGCAATAACTGCTTAAAGAAAATTAGGCAGGTGCATAAATTTGGACTCCAAAAAAAACTTAACTCAATTATTTTACCATTACCCTTACATCCTCTTTTAAGTTGCCCCACAAGACCAGTTAATTCGAACAATCCATGGTTTTGCCAAGCTCCGCCCACATCTATCCTCCATCTATTATCCAAACTTTGAAAATCAAGGTTACGACAAACTCCGCCCACACACAAACTCCACTATTAATGTTTAGGACAAACTCCGCCCACACAACAAGAAACTCCCCCTACGCTTTGCAGAGACCCCTCCTTGGGTCCTCGAGAAACACGTTCCTGCATGTTTTAGGTGTTTCTGCTTTGACACACCTGATTTATATGAATGAGTGATTAACAAGCTACTGAATAATCTGAAGACCTGCTGAAAAACCACAGATTTAGAGCAGTGGTTCTCAATCCTGGTCCTGAAGAACCCCTATCCTTCATGTTTTCATTGTTGCTGATCAGTTAGTCTTTATAAGCCTGTCAATCACTCATTGGTTTAAATCAGGTGTGCCAATGCAGAGCGGACCAGGACTGAGAACCATTGTTTAAAGCAACTGTTTTTGTATTTGAAAGGGACTCCAGGAGATAAACTTTTGCAGACACAGATTCCGATGCTGTCTGGTCATTTAATTTACGAAATGTGGATCTGCTTGCAGAGAACGCCCTGCGCAGCCTGCTGGAGGCGCTGACGAGCCCGCCCTACGCCCCCATGCAGCACCTGGAGCGAGAGCAGGCCCTGGCCAAGCAGTTCGCCGAGATCCTTCATTTTACCCTCAGCTTCGACGAACTGAAGGTGACAGGAATGCTTTCTGCGCCACCCCGCAGACGCTGACCTTTACCGTACGGAAAATCCATTGAATTATTGATCAGCCTGGTGAAGCCATGACTCTCCTTTTTCTCTGAATTTTCAGATGACAAATCCAGCCATTCAGAACGACTTCAGCTACTACAGGAGGACTATAAGCAGGAACAGGCTGAACAATCAGCAGGTGAGATCAGATCAAATTTGCAAGTTGTACATTTCTGGAGAGACTGTTAAAACTCAATTGTGTCAAAAGCTTCAGTCTGAGGTGAGAGATGCTGTCTTTCTATCAACTCAAAGATCCACAGTCAGCGTTTCTGTTGACGTTTGAATAAATCAGGCCGCAGCAGTGTGGTCTTCCTGGTCTAAGTCATCTTCTGCTGACCTCTGCAGCTGGACGCAGAGAACGAGGTCAACAACGAGATGGCCAATCGGATGTCTCTATTCTACGCCGAAGCCACACCGATGCTGAAAACTCTGAGCAACGCCACCACCAAGTTTGTTTCAGAGGTACAGTTTGGTTTCAGTTTTAGCTAAAACATAGGAGACATGCTGCTTCTTTAGGGGAACGGCTTCTCTGAGGTGTTTTGTCTCCACCTAGTGAGCGAACGTTTCAACCCATCAAGGTTTAAATATTAAAATGGTTACGGTTTGTGTTTATCCAGAATAAGACGCTGCCCATAGAGGACACCACAGACTGCCTGAGCACCATGGCCTGCGTGTGTCGTGTCATGCTGGAGACTCCGTGAGTGCTGGACGTTTCCCGTCTCCATGCCCTCTCCTCATGTTGTCTTTCACGGGCAAAGAAAAAGAAAAGGCCCCTTCTTTTCATGGTTTTATGTCTTTTGAGACTTTTAGCCATTGTATGGCTACATTTAGCTTTTAGTTAACCTTTTGTTACTTTCATCTGTCAGCTAGTCTATTGAAACTTTAGCTTTATGTTGGTGCTGAGTCATCCAGAACATTACAACATTTAATGCACACTGGACAAGAGAAGTTTCTTTTTCTACTTTTAGCTTTTAGCCAACCTTGTGCTTCATCTAGCTTTTAGCCATCATTGTGTGAATGCTTCATACCATTTACACTATTAAGATTTTTTTTTTCCGTACGTTTTTCGGCATCTAACTCGTTCCACAATTTTTGTGCTATTTTAACACTTTATATATCAAAATGTTCAGCTCATTTATGACAATCCTGCCATGACTTTTGGTATTTATCTGTTTCTACTTTTTCAACTATTTCATTATTTTAGCCACAGTTTTGCCATTGAAAATTAATATATTACATACTTAAAATCCCTTAAAATGTTTCTAAATCCTTACAGAAACTTACCATGTGCTAATTTTAGCTACTTTTTTTTTGCTACTTTTTCTGTTTTTCTGCAAAGTTAAGCTTTTTTTTTTCCTCTTTCAGCTTTTTAAAATGCACTCACAATAACACTATTGCCATTAAATATTTTCAACTTAATTTTTTGATTTTAAGTTTTCAGTGAGAAGCATTCACACTAGCATTTTTGCAGGAAATTCAATTTCTCTTGTTTTGATTCATTTCTTAGCTTTTGTTCTGCTTCTTTAGGAAACAACTCACTTTCAGCTGCTTCTCCAAATTTCGGCAAACTCTTTCACCGTTTTCTCTGAATTGTTGCAAAAAAAAAAAAAAATTGTGTTGTCGTTTGTATTGTTTCTGTCACTTGTTGTTCTCCGTAAACTCTGATCTCACCCTGTTCTCTCTTCTTTGCACCAAACTCTGGACTCAGGGAGTACCGCTGCCGGTTCACCAACACAGACACCATGCTGTTCTGCATGAGGGTGATGGTGGGTGTCATCATCCTCTACGACCACGTTCATCCTGTCGGAGCTTTTGCCAAAACCTCCAAAATTGATGTGAGTGCAACATGTGATTTTTTTTTCTTACTGGTGAAATTCAACTCAGCTCACAAGAATCTATAAAATGAATGCAACCTTTGAGATGTTTTATATTTTATCTGTTGTATAAATCACTTTGAATGCCTTTAGTTTCTATAAATAGTTTATTTCTGACGGGATAAATGAGCTACAAACCCTACTTTAAAAGATCTGATTTATCCCTTTACAACGAGGCAAACCCATGCTCACAGGCATTTTGTTCAAGGGCAAATATTACTGATAACTTTGCGTTGAAATATTCAAAACAGACAAGATTTTTTTAAAAGTCAATGAAACAATCTGCATGTTTGCTCCGACATATTTTTCCTGCAACAATGACATTTCTCAGATGTTTGACTCAACACTCCTGCTGATAAAAAACTCTTGAATTTAAACTAGTGTCTAAAATAAAATCCTAATACTAGAATAAATTAAAAGAATGCAAATTCTCACATATTCTGCCAGAAATTTAAACAAATACATGTTGAGAAATAATGAACCTACAGTCATTTTGGTAGTTTATGTCATGGATGAATCACATGCTACCACATTAAACTTTAGCTCAATATTTGTAAAACCAAAGGATTTATTACCATTTTTTGTGTTTGCTAAGGTTAATCCAAGGTTAATCAGCTACTACCACACCCAGTTTTAGTTTAGTATCTGTAAATCTGACTGAGTTATAGCCACTGTTGCATTTGGTAAGTTTGCTTAGCTGTGGCAGCCATCTTGAATCGGTTTCACTCCAAATGTTAATCAGCTCTAGACATGCATCTAATGATTATTTGAGGAAAGTTTCATCAAAATCCAGTCAGTGGTTTATGAGATATTTTGCTAACAGACAGAGCTGGTTTTCGGCGGTAGGCGATAACTATAAAAAATGCCCAAATTCCAGCAGAAATCTTTTGTCTCTTTAAAACCTGTCAGCTGATCTGAGTCTGCTGACCTTTTCCTGTTATGCTCTAATGTTCTGCAGATGAAGGGCTGCATCAAAGTGCTGAAAGAGCAACCGTCCAACAGCGTGGAGGGCCTTCTGAACGCACTGAGGTGGGTATAAAACAAACACGCAGAAATGCAGAACCAAAAAAAAATTAGAAAACAACCTGCAAGGTCTTATCTCCTGTTTCACCCTCCTTCAGGTATACAACACGACATCTAAATGATGACAGCACCTCCAAACAAATCAGGGCTCTCCTGCAGTGAAAGAAGGCGGGGCATGAAGAAGAAACAGACAGCAGTGGCTGGAAAAAAAAACGAAATATAACCCTGTTTGTTTACAAAGAGCGAAGAAAATCACCTGCAGGTTGGCGAGCCACCTGCCGACGACAAGAAGAGGAATTTAATTCTATATATTATCAGCTGTCCATCATTCTGTCTCTCATTTTGTAAAGTAAGAAAAAGAAAAGCCAGAATCGAAGATATAAATATATATTAAAAGATGTGAAACACAAGCCGCAGATTAACAGTAGGATTAAAGAGGAAGCTATATTGAAAAGGTCAAAAACCAAAATATATGGAAAAAAAAGGTGTTCCAGCTGTAGACTGACGAGTATTTTTGCACACACTTTGAAAAAACAAGAAAAAAAAATCTCTTACTTTCCTTGAGTTTTATCCCAAAACCTCGGCCCCGCCCCCTCGGCTGCCCTGATGGCCACGCCCCCTCGGCTGAACCGACGGCCACACCCCGCTGATTCATGAAGCAATGTGATGGAGTCACTCCGGAGATTTGCTTCCACCTGCGTCACTTTTCTTTTCTGCATCAGTGCAGCTGCTGATGGGGGTCACGATCCTCTGTTTACACCCGTCCCACTCATCCATCCGGATTTGTTGATTTCTCACCGCGAGCTTCTTAGATTCCATCTGATTGAGACAAATCATTTGTTTTCTCAAAGGGCCTAATTCATTTAATTTCAAAATCCCTATCAGATAAAAGGAAAAGCCCAATTTAGAGCATCGTCGTGCTGGGAAACTACAGCATATTCCTTAACCCAGTGCCAAAGCTGATTGGTTTACACTCTTATGACATCATCAACTACGGCGCTGTGACGCCGTCACCGATCATCTTTTAATAAAAAGGACGAGACAGACGAGTCGGACAGGTTTAAAAACGCGCAGGCTCCGGTGTAAATATGCGAGGCTTCTCTAGTCCACGTGGTCCGCTTGAGGAAACAAAAACAAAGAAAATAAAACATAAACACCTGCATCCAACTAGAGTTCTTTCTTTTAGTATGAAACTGAGGACGTCATTTAAAAAAATCGGAAAAAAAGAAAATAAAAATCCCCGGAACATAAAAAAAAGAAGAGATTAAAAAAAAAGTGCTGTACTTTGGATGTCTATAGACCTTAGTCTAATTTAATTTATAATATATTTTCTATACAGGGATATGTGCACAAACATATTCTGTAGAAATGCATAGATGGCATGTTGTAAAGGTTCTGACAGAAATGTGTAAATAAGGTGTTTTTATTCATTTTTAACTGTGGGTGACGCTGAATTTTGGTATGTGTTTGTCTCTCAGAGTTCCCATGCGTTTTGGCTTGGACCATCGGACTTGCCGTAGTCATAGGTTTTCAGAAATTCAGCTTCATTAAAAGGCGAATGAACCAGGAGTGACGGTGGGGGTGGGGAGGGTTGTGGGGGCTCTCCATTTGCTTGTTATTTTGTATATTTTGTGCAACAATAAACTTGTCATTTATTAAATTCAGCTGCTGATGTTGTGGGTCCCTTTTTGGGGGGGCTGGAGGTGGATTTTAGTGCTTTTGAATTAGCTTTTGCTATATTTTTAATTGTGTTAGTGTTTTAGAATTAGGGAACATAAATATTAAAGTTAGTGCTTTAGGGTTAGTGCAACTAATGTTTAGATTTGTGCTGCCCACCACTCCTGCAGGTAAGGACATAAGGATATAATGATTAAACAGGTTGCATTCAACACACTCATATGGCTCGTGTCTGTGTAAAACATGCCTAAATTGCATACAATTGTTTTCATTACATTTTCTTTTACTAGCCTGTTAACCTGCAGGACTAACCTAAATTAAATGAATCCTCTTGAACCCTTTGCAATAAATTCACAAGCCTAGTCTCTATAAATCTATCAACCTGAATTTTTAACTTCAGCAGTCAGAATTTTTGTAACTGTAACTGCTATTTTTTTTTTTTATTTCCAAAACTGCATATCGAATAAAAGGTAACTTGATTACAGAGCTGTGGTGTCAGAATGAAGCTCAGAGCTGATTGGTTGATTACCGCAAACAGGTGGGAAATGAGGAGCTTGCCACACGCTTTTTGCTCAGGAGAGCTTATAGATGAACCCAGTTGATCAAGAGAGGTGTCAGTCAAAAGAAGACAACCAATCGAATCATTTAAACAACTTATTATGAAAATTCAAAGGCAGTGTGGGTCAGGCTATAAAAAGGCAGGAAGTCAATCTCTTAAATTATAAAAACAAACTGAACTGTAACTTTTGCTGCTAGACACATAAACTTATTGATATTGATCCTAAACACTATACAGCTAATTATAATTGGCACAAATAATCAATAATAATAAAATGTAACAATTCATGTAAAATAACAGAAATAATAACAATAATAATGCTAAATTTACATTATTGTTATCATTATTATTATTATCATTATTATTATTGTACATACATATGAGAAATTAAAAAGTATTGCACTGTAAAACAAAAACTTGTGCTTATCTAAAATTCTTCTTTAAAATCAAATTCAAAACATTTAGAAGTAATCCAAGAAACACAAAAAGCAAAAACAAACAGAATAGGAAGAAAACCAATAAAGTAAAAGAGGGAAGAAAGAATAAAATCCAATCTAAAGGGATTTACTAAAATCTGCAGAGAATAACTACATATTTGTCTTGCTTTTAACTTCTGATTCCAAGCAAAAACAAAAAAATATATATTTATAAAGAAGATCCAACTGAAAACATGAGGTAAACATGGTTTTTCTACATTAATTTTACCTGCTTTAACATGATTTACACATGTAAACATTTATGTGGATGTTTTTTTCTGTAAGAGAAATAAATTATCAAATTAAAAATACTGATTAGTTTGTGTTTGTGGTAAACACTGTATTTTTTTCAACATTACTAAGCTGCTGAATGGGCATTTTTCACTAAAGTAAAATCATCGTTTTATTTTATTCGGAGCATTACACGTGTTGTTTTGTGGACAAGCAAACAATTGGATCTCTTCAAATTCCTCCGTACCTTTCACCCAAACAAAAAACTCCTAAAACCATCCCAAATATCTCTTAACGACCTCCAGGTACAGGAAGTCCTGGTCAGGCTGCAGGCACCACGGCTCACCACCAGGTGGCAGCAGAACATGGACATAAAATCAACAAAACAGCAATTACAGCAAACACACTCATAACCCAGTAACCTGTTTAATCTGGGTCAACCAGCAGAAACTGAACTCTGGATTTTAAACAACTGTTGATGTTCGGATCCGAATAAGCTGTGAAATTAACAGATGATGGTCCTTGTGGTGGTCAATTAAAGAAGTTCCACCGACAGCCTGATAGGAAGATAAAAACAAAGTGCTGAAGATTTACGAGCAGGCACGCAGCCCACCTGCCTGTCGGGTCCACCTGATTGTGTGCGATCGCTCGGGGGCGTAAAGTAGGGCAGGGGGACACAGGAGAGCTCGTTAGAAGTTATATATGGAAGCGGTTCTGTCCCGTCTTATAAGATGCTGCTGCTGGTGAGGAGCTGTGGAGGGAAAATGTAAATATCAGCTCTCTGGGTCATAACCGTCACGTAAGAAATAAAGGAACCAAGTTTACTTCCTTAATGGCAGGGATTCAAATGATAAACAAGAGGCCGAAACTTTAAACTAAACTATCATTTACCTGAGAGTTTAAGCACAGCTTGTTCAGTTTGATGAATGAAAAGAGGAAGCTAACGTTTCATATCAACAAGCGAGGAGGTTCTTCAGCTCAGTAACTCTGCTTGTGAGCGTATCTGGATACCCACAGGGGATGGCGGATATGGAAATCTTCCTTCCACTTTTATTCCAACAGTCAAACCTTATCTTTTGCAAATTCCCCTCCCGCTTCTGCTGCCAAACCTTTTCCCGCCAAAGCCGCGGGGCTCGGCCTGAAACGGGTCGGGCGTTAACCGTTTAACTGTCCCCGAGGGAGGGAACGCCTTATCTGCCCGACGGAGTGGTAGATTTTATTTTACCTCCTCGGTTTCGTCCTCATTCCTCGCAAATAAGTGGCTGGCAGGGTTCTGTGGGGCCGTGCTTCGTATCAGCTGCAGCCATCATCGGATGGAAATCAGGCGGAGTGCCGCCACGGCTGGTCACCAACTGTTGGAGCGTACAAATGTGCCGACCAACTGCGCCGAGCGACACTTCTGTGGGCATTTTAACCAGCCCTTATGTGCCTTTGTGGGAATTTGTGTGAGGATTGTTTCAAACGAGTCGAACGCAAGATCCGGAACAGACGCATGAACACTTCTTCATCTTTGAATGTTAAGAAAGTAAAACTATCCATTATTTAAACCCGCAGTCACTTCATTGGCCTCTTGTCTCGGCTGCAGCTGTGATAAAATCAAAACAACCAAGCACCTGTGGTGGTAGCTTCATGCTACCATGGTGTGATCCATGTGTGTGGCTACATCCTGACATGGATAGAATCATGCCAGGGTGTGTGTGTGAGGGTGTAGAAGAGCTGGATTTGTTTTGCCAATATGTAGCAAACTCCCAGAGAACATGTTCAACAAAAAGTTGTCCAAACATGTCGTCCAGTATGATTCAAAGTTAAAATGCATCGATTTTCTAGTGGTTTTATGTAACCAGCTGTACTTGGCATAAAAAGTAAGGAAATTGATGTTTGTTGGATTATAGTTTTGGTGTAACAATGCTTCTTGGCAATAAATTTTATACCACTGTAAAACCTGTTAATTTCCCTTTTAAATGGTGCCACATTTGTAAGGAACATGCATTTGTGGGATGAGCAGTAGAGCTGAGTATGTGGGTTGTACGCATGAAAAAATTGCCAAATCTTCTCTGTCAAACAGCATATTTTGCTGTTATTGAATCTTGTTTTGATCTGATCAAATAAATCTACCAAACACAAATCTCCTCACTAATTGGGCCAAAGTTTAGTTCCCATCCATCGCATCCCAATGAGAAACCACCTAATGACAATGAAATCATATGTTCCTGGATAAAAGCAGCCAAATGCATGATTATAATGGCTTAATGATCACCTGCTAAAATGGTTTATTAGTGTTGTGCTGTTAAATCAGCAAAGAAGCAAAACATGGATGAAGCTTTAGTATTGTTATAAAAACACTGATTAGTCTGGTCCCAGCTGGGGAACAACAGATCCATCAGCGTCGACTGTATATTCATGAAACCCAATCTTTTTTCTCACAGCTTTTAAATGTGCACACAAACAGGAAGTGTCTGAAACACCAGAGAGTGAGAGACCCAGGTGAGGGCTGATCCCTCTGAGCACGCTGGAGCTTTACAGGACCCTAAAAATGGGGCTCAGAGGGTGTGTGTGTGTGCGCACAGGGCCACATGCCATCTAATGTTACAGTGAGTTACATAACATGTTTAAAACATGGGTGAGCCATGTGCCGTTACACAAACCAACACCTGTTTTACATTTTCAAAAAAACGCAGCTGAAGGTGGGAGTTTTTACAGAAGCCGAAGGTTTAAGAGCTTCAGGTTTCCTGCAACACATATAGAAAGGGTTTCTTTCTTACATAGATACAGACTTCTTATTGTTTTGAAGGTTTGAGATGCAAGTTATTCAATTTTGAACATAAAAAGTATAAACTAGACAAATTTCATTTCCCGGGAAAATGCAGTGTGAGTGCTTTTTGCTGAAAACTGCTTAATTAGCTCAAGCCAAGCTGATAGCTAAAATCTTAATGTGAGTTAAATTTGAACTGCTGAGAGTAAATTAGCAGGGTGAGACTGAAAGAAGCATAAAAAAATGAAATTAACAAAAAAAGAAAGAAGAAAGAAGCTGAAAGGAGTTGAAAATAGCTAAAAAAGCAAGAAAAATAAAAAAAGCACAAATGTTGAGAAGCTCAGTAAAAATGTATAAACATTTTACAATGTTTGACAGATCCTTTTATGTTCTATATGGAAAAAAATGCGGAAAAAAGCTAAATATCTAAAAAAGCATAAATTGTTGATGTTCGAAGAGTCCCAGCAGGGATATCGTAATTTTTTGTTGTATAATTGCTGAGAAATGGATCTTAATAATGCCAATAAACTACAACTAGGTTCAAATTCTAACCTACAAACTAATATTTGCAGTAAAATTTGATGTAAAATAAACGCTGCATGACTGCATAAGAATCAACAGGAACATATTAAATCCTCCGACCTGCTGATTGTTTAACAAAGAGGTGGAGCGTCAGAGATTTTCAATCATTATAATAATATAGTTCTTTTTTTTCTCTCTTTTACAGTCATTATCTGAATTACTTTTATAACTATATTTAATCAGATTGAAGTCCAGTTTTAGAGTTATTTGGAGCATTTCTTAGTTTTGTTATTTTATATGGAGCAGTCATAAACACCTACATGTTTTTGCGGCACCAGTGAAACCGTAGCAAAGTCTGTGCAGGTACATCACATACAGTGTCTGCAAACTTTCAGAAGACGTTTTACAAGACAAATTTGTCTACTTCAGAACTTAAATTGCTCACATTGTGTAAAACAGTGGTTCCAAAAGGTATGACTGAATTTTTAAAAAATGCTTGGACTTAAAGGAGATGTTTTTTTTACACGGCTCCCACATAAATGCAAAGAAATGAGGATTAAAGATGTTTTTTTTTTGCTCTCAAGTTTTTAAACTCATTTGCAGAGATTTAATTTTGTATCTGGTATAAAACTCATGAGCCTAAAGTCTGCATTTGTGTCAAGATCTACCATATTTTTAAAAATATTTATTGCAGTTTTATGCAAACTTCTCTATCACTTGATTTAAATATCCACATAAATATAAGCTTGTGTAACATCAGAACCAGAACCAGGGTGAGAACAGCAGCTGGAAAAATAAAACTGTTAGTTTCCTGCTTTTGTGTGTTTTACTCCGTCTCTCAGTATTAAACACAGACGGTGGGTGCGCTGTGTCCTGGAAGCGACAGTGTTAAGTGCGGCGGTGGGGGGGGAGGCTCCTGGCCCCGCCCACTCCGAGCAGATTTGCATATTGGGCGGGAATCTGTGGCGCTTTTGTTGCTGCCGAGGCCGGCCCTGACCCCACCCACTAAACACTGCACTGGCGGGAAAAAGCCGGCTCCGGCGCACAGAGACAATGGAGCGGCACCACACACACACACACACACACACTCTGTCTCATACATTGTACACTGCAGAGGCTATACATTCCTGTGTTCAGTCAGAGAAGCCCTGCATGCTTTCACACACAACAAGCAGGTCCTTCAGGAGCCCCTTTCTTTCCTGAGGGCAAAGGTCAGAACGAGTGGACAGGTGAGACACTCTGATGAGACGAAGCAAGCTGAGACGTGCGGCTGTCTAGACATAAAACATCAAGGCTCAGCAGCAGCTTTGTGGAAAATAAACCTGCTTCATATTCAGAGTGTGGCTGCCGAGCGCTCGTTCCCCTCTAACTGCTGCCCTGGGAAAGAGTTCAGCGGGTTGATGGAAAAACAGGAAGGCATGTCACGCTCCGAACCGGGGAGGGCATAGGGAAAGAAAGAGAGGAAAGAAAAAAAAAAAAAAAGAAGCGGGCAGCCCCCGCATTACATAACCAGGCAGGAAACATGCAGCAGAGAGTGAGAAAAAGCTGGAGGAAGCCTTGCTGCAACACAAGCCCTTGACAGAATCCTTCAAGGCGTTCTGCACATCTCACACGTCCCTTCCATCTGCTGCGCCTTCGGATACGGTCGCCACCGCAGGAGCCGACGGGACGGCGAGGAGAGAGGAGCTGCATGAACTCAATGAACCCGCCCCCCCCCCTCGGTCGCTCTTATAGGCGCACACATGGGCATGAATTAATGATGGTCTGGGTTTGGATCGGGACGTATGCAACCTCTGGATCGGTCTGCGATGCTCTCTTCTCTCATCGGGCTTTAGTTAAAGTTTATGCCCGTGTCTGTTAGCAAAATATCTCATGAGTCAGTGCACAGATTTTGGCACGTCAAGCCATGGGATCTAAAGAAAAGATAG
This sequence comes from Anablepsoides cearensis, assembly GCA_032275365.1. Taxonomy (NCBI): domain Eukaryota; kingdom Metazoa; phylum Chordata; class Actinopteri; order Cyprinodontiformes; family Rivulidae; genus Anablepsoides; species Anablepsoides cearensis. The sequence goes on along the minus strand of JAUBOC010000149.1, from coordinate 14,518,294 downwards.
TAGTAGGACTGATCTGTTCATAGACTGACTGGGCTTCTTGTGTGAATCACTTTTACAGTGTCGCTTCATGTTCTGTTTCCCTTCAAGGAAAAAAAAAATGTTTCTAAGAATCACTTTTCACTTCACCCATCTCTGTTTTGCTGAATTTTCATTTCTTTGACAGTTTCTCTTACACTTGGCATAGGTCAAATTCATTTCTTGCCCTGTTTATTTTTTTTAACACAGCGGCAGGGCCGTGTGCAGCTGCTCGTTGTGATTGACAGCTGACTCTGCCGTACGTCTTTCGTACGCATGGAAACAGAAATAAGTTGGCATTACTACATAACATTTGTCGATTTTTTTTTCCTATTTGACTTTTCGTGATTTAACCCAGCCAGATGCGGGACATGGTTTCAACTTGCGGTATGCTGGGACAAGAGTAAAAAATGGGAGACAGTCCTGCACAATTCGGGACATCTGGTCACTCCAGCTGCAACTGAGCTGCAGCACAGTGGCCAAGACCAGTTTAAGCAAACAGTTACCACTCAGAGCAGACCTCGCCATCATTGAAGGAACCATGAAGGCCATCATGCACTGTGACTGAAACACAGAGTGATCCCCGATCACCTGCTTTTAAAAACTGGACAGCAGGGCTTCAGGGCAGTATTCCGCCTTGAGAAGTAAACATCCACCAGCTCTGTGATGGCATCATGGAGGCGTGGAAGAGGATCCCAGTGGAAACCTGTGGAGCTCTAGAGAACTCCATACCCAATTAAAGCATTGCTGGAAAATAATAATGGCCACACAAAAAATGTTGACACCCTAGTCACAATCTGGGTATTTTAACTTGGGGTGTGCTCACTTTAGTTGCAAGAGATTTAGGACGTATTCACACCTGACACATTTGGTTCACTTTAAACCAGTGGTGTCCAAAGTCAGTCCTCGAGGGCCACAGCCCTACATGTTTTACGTTTTTCCCTGCTCCAACACACCTGATTCAGTCACTGAACTACATCTCCCAAGTTCTGC
>JAUBOC010000149.1:14502292-14517186 GCA_032275365.1 Anablepsoides cearensis | reverse complement strand
GTGTTGGAGCAGAGAAACAAGTAAAACATGCAGGGCTGCGGCCCTCCAGGACTGACTTTGGACACCACTGCTTTAAACGAACCAGAGCTTGTTGGTCCGGACCTTTTATGCAGATGTGAATACCCTCATGTTAACCCTGGTCTTGATCAAACAATCAGACCGACACCACCTCAAAAACGTCTCTCGGCCCTTTTCCAATTGACCTCTGGTGCGGTTCACTTGTGGTGTGAATACAAACCAGCCTTGAACTGAACCAACTACAGGGAAAATGCACCTTTTTGGACTTCACGAGCCAACGATGCTAACCAACGTGGTAACAATTAGCTCTTTAGTGTTGCTAACGCTAACACTGCGCTACAAACAATGAACCGTTGTGGGTCGGGGGAACGCGGAGCATCTCGTCTCCTTTGAGTTACGGCACGCATTTGACAACGCCGTCACAAAATTAAAGGTTTATCATCATACCACCTTTGAATGAACTGGTTTTGAAATTCTAAACGGTATTGCAGTTGTATTAACAGCACCCTCTTTCTTTCTGGGTCTGTTCACTGTCCCGCCCCCGTCAATGATTGTAACCCAAGCAGCTTTGTTTATGAATTACAGTTTGCTTGCAAAAAATCAAAATGCAAACTGCACCAAATGAAAAAAAAGTTTGCTTTTGATCTGGACCAAACAAGAGGACCAAAGGACAATACACCGTAGACATAATTGACTGTGTGTTGAGTTATATTGAGGGGACAGAACATTTACACCGTTTTACATGTACAATTACTACTCTCCATTGTATTAAAGTGTCATATTTTCAGTGTTGTACCATGAAAAGATACAATAAAATATTTACATAAGTGTGAGGGGTGTGCTCACTTTTATGAGAAGCAGAACCACACAGAGCGGCAGAGGAGGTTTAAAGCCGGGTGGTTTCTGTTACTAATTGAAGTGAAGGTTTAAAAAAAAGCCACACACACACACACAAACGCATACACGCACACACAACACAACGCTCGTGTAACAATCTGCTTTTATCAGATCGAGTCACACCTGACAGTGTTAAGTTTCTCACTCGGTTACGTAACTCACAGGTTTCAAGCGTCTTTGTCTTCTTCTACAGACGGCCGAACACTAACCCTGAACTCAGGAAGCTTTCAGGCAAATATAAACACACACACACACGTCTAATTAGGACAGATTAAAAAGAAAACAGAGTCTAAGGGTGCAGATATGAGCACTAGCAAAGATGAGGGTCAAATAAAACCAACGAGGAGCCGGCAGTCGGATGCCCGAACCTTTCTGCGGCTCGACTGTTTACGCCACATTCTCAGCCGGGCCCTTCGCGTTCCTACACGCCGAGATTACGCGACTGTGTGGTGTCTAGAGCTGTTGTCATTCACAAATATTTAGCCTTCTGTTCCGTCTGTAAACACGGCTCTGCATTAGCGGAGCAACACTTCTCGGGGAAAAGGTTGTCAACAATGTCTTTGACTACAGCTGCGTCTCGATCTGATTAGCTGAGAGCGTGTCTGCGAGTGTTTATTTCTCCTCGTCTAGCCAAGGCCAGATGGCAGGGAATGTTTAGTCAAATGGGATTAGAGATTAGGATTAAGGGGACTTCAAATTACCTCGATGCACCGTCACTGGATGACACACTACTACACTAGTAGCTGCGAGGTGGAGAAGGCGCTCAGCTTTGAGGTACAATTTGGAGGAAAATGTCTAAATCTGTAACTAAAGTCTAATGGTCCAAAGTGGCCCTCGAGGACCACTGTCCTGCCTGTTTGAAATGTTTCCCTGCTTCAACACACCTGGTTTGTGTAAATGAGTCATTAACAGGCTTATGCAGAACTTGAAGAACTGCTGAAGGGCAGAAAAACAAGTAAAATGGTCAGAATAGTGGCTCTCGAGGACCACTGACCTAGAGTGGAAGTGCCTCACTCAAGATCTGCGAGCTAAATGTGGTCCGCCACTGCATTTCATGTGGCCCACAAGAGTGTCAGAGATCAATTAATGTCTTAAAATAAGTGTATGCAGATTTAAAGCCAGCATGGCCATAAACTACACCTCCCATAATCCATGTTGACTGTTTTACTTGCAAAATAACACCATCCCATCACTAGGTGGAGTTGCACAGGGTTCTAAATTTGCTCTTTAAAATCTCCACATCACTGCATTTTAACCGGTTACTTCTGCTGTGGCCGAGTTGTTCTGGGAAGTGGGAATTTCCCACTTATAAGCCATAAATTTAAACTCAAAATTCCCTCACATTTACCATTTTTTACTTTTTATAGTATTTCTGCATTATTTATTTCACATTTAGTCAGTCGAACATGTAGTACTTTTCAGTGTTTAAAAGAGGACGTGTTAAAACACTGTTTCTATGCAGGAAATACCAGGTAGAGCTCAGTTATTGTTTGTTAGCAGTGCTCAGCCGTAGCAATGAGACGAGGAATGCAACATTTCTTGTTTAGTTAAAGTGGAAATGATTTTGATGCCACTGATCTAGAGCAGAGATTCTCAAATTGGGGTCCCAGGACCCTCAGGGGTCCGCGAGCTATAACTTGGAGTCCTCAAAAAAATTGTAATAAACTGTTAATTTTGTTTTTCATTCAAAAAAAACTTCATCAATGCATAAGGGGAACAATGCAACAGTAAAATAAACTTACTCAACAAAATAAACAGTAATTATTCTCATAGTATTTAAGCATACAAATGGCAGTAAATCAGTTTTAAATTGGTGTGAGGTTTATGAGGGGGTCCCTTGAATATTTTCACCTTTATAAGGGGTACTCAGACCCAATAAGTTTTAGAAACCCTATTCTAAAGGACATTAGAGAATGAAAACAACCACATATAAACCAACACCACATCGTCCACTTCCTAAAAAATAAGTACAAATCAGAAATCCTATTAGTTGATTCCGAGTCATAAAAGCAAGATAAATTTTGATCAATAACCTCTGGAAAAAAACATACCGATTTTAATCTGGCATCTTATCAAACTTTAAGCTTGTCTACGGACACAACTAAAATGTAAGGATACATATGTTCAGAAAGATGTATCTAAATACACAAATGGTCTAGTATTGTTTTTTAGTGACTCAGCCTTTATTAACAAAAAGCCAAAAGACACAAATTTTGTCACACAACCAACTTCAGAGAACTTATTTTGGCACTTCTCATCAAGTCTTTACTCACCTTTAGTATTTTATAATACAAAACTTTCCTTGTTAGAACTGGTTACGTTTGACATTAGACCTTCTTCTACAGTGGTGCATGCTTTCATTTGTTATTATCACACATTTTAACTCCGCGCAAACATGTTGCACAGCAGGATGTCTTTTCTTGTTATAGCTTCTTCGTAACTGTCTAATTTCCCTTTTTTTTAAATGCTATAATATTTCCTTCAAGTCGTTATCCATCAATGCTTCTAGATGATCAGATTTTCAGTAAATTTTCTTAAAGTGAAGTATTTGGTAAACGTGAAACATGTTTTTTTAATGAGAAAGGTACTCCATAGTAAACAGGTCTGAGGCTGGTGTTTGGCTCGTTTGTTTTGGTGCTATTTTGAGATAGGTCGGTTGGTTCTTTAATCCTCTGTCAACATCTAATAAAAGGTGCAGAATTAGCCACGTGGCCGTGAAGCCTGGCCTACAGCTCCCCTTCTGTGAGAAACCTAAACAAAAGTTCAGGAGGCGTGGGGCACGAGCTGGCTTCTGTAAAGTGAATCAGCGGTGTCTGGAAGTGAGACGAGAAATGTGAGATATTCATGAGGGACGACCCGTAAAGGTGCTTATTTTTATGCCTCCACAAACAAACATGATTCTGCTTTAGTAAAAACAAATACAACTCAACATTTTCAGAAGAAATGTTTAAAAAGTGCATCAACTTTCTTCTCTACAGTCCAGTAGCAGTTCTTTAGTAACACATCATTCCACAGTTGCTGCTGTTAAAGGGAGTTTTTCCTCTCCACTGTCACCAATGTGCTACTCAGGATGAGACTGTGATGAAGTGATTCAACATGATCTGCTGGCTTCTTTAGATTGTTGTTTTATGTAAAGTGAAATGAGGCAACATTTGTTGTGACTTGCCGCTTCATAAATAAAAAAACTGAATTGAATAAACTGTAAAACATATGGCTCAGTTATGTAAAATCCAAATAGTAATAAGGCGACTACCGTCATTATGCTTTATTCAAAAACAGAACGAAAAAGAAAAGTTGTTTCTCCCTGAATTAAAAAGCCTGAAGAAGAAAAGAAACAAAGCGGGTTATATAAACCAGACACCGGTTACACGGTGACCTTTGCTCCTGATGTGACTCCTGCAACTGTATGTTGAGCTCCCAGTAAGCATGACCCAGTTTGGGGGAAAAAAAAACGAGAATGTGGAAAACAGACACACTTCCTCCTATTAAACATATTTTAGCCTCGTTTGGAAGGAGTCACCTTTTAAAAGCCTGTGAACCAAGTTCAATATTTAAAGCAAACAACTTTAGACAGATCACGGCGCGTCAGCTGAGAAAGTGGAACAATCTAGGGTGGAAAAAGGAACGCTAAAAAGAGGCCTTTGGATCGACGCCAGACATTGTTTAAATGGTTTTAACAAGAGCCAGACACACCTTCGTTTGAAAGAGGTCCAACGGGCTGCTGGATAAACAACCAGCAGAGCAAAAACACCGTCTCCTCATGGTTTACTCCACCGTCACAGCAGACCTGAGCTAACTAGTCATTAACGTACAGAAGCAGAAAAAAGCCAAAAAACAGATTGTTGGATTTACTTAACTAGTTATGTCAACAATTTCCACTTAACTGAGTTGAGTAAGTCCAACATAACTTTCGCAATTTATTTCAACTTAATTGTGCAAGTTGCTTTAGATTTACTCAACTCGGTTACGTGGAAATTGTTGACATAACTGAGTTAAGTAAATCCAACAATTTGTTTTTTTGAGTGGACATTTAGGGAACAGGAAAACAAGAAACAATACTTGGTGCTGGGTGAGTAAAACTCCTGCTCATGTCCAACTCAAAGCTTCTTTATGTTTGAGGCTTTTATTGACAGAGATGCATCTGTGATGTGAGAAACTTTGAATATATTCAGTTTGAAAACAAACAAGATGACTTCAAGCTTGAACTGTGACGAGCTGAAAAAAGGCAACAATGCAATTTTTCAGATTTAAAAAAAATTAAATACTTTTAGACTTTCATTCAGGTGGAAAATAAAAACAAAAATTAAATGTATCCCTGCAAGTCCACAAGTACGCAAACAAAACCGGATCGAGGCGCTTCGTCGTTTGCAAGTTTTATTAAAGCTCTGAAGTAAAGATCTGTTTGAGAACTTTGAAGAATCCGTCACTGATTAGTCTGATGTTGGATCAAAAAGATCTGAGTCAGTGATTTCAAAGTCTCACAGCCAGGTCACTGTGTGTTGTCCCTGTGTCCTTAGACGAGTCCTGAGAAGTGTCTTTACTGTCCTCTGAGGGGGCGGCTCCTGCACACACAGGGGGCTCACCAGTACTCGGAGGCAGGTCACTGTCTGGATCGGACTTCCCCTTCTTCCTCACATGATAGTGATGCTTCTTGGATTTCAGGTGAGCTGCAGGACAAAAACAAAGAGTTTGACTAAAACAGGTCTTCAAGTACTCAAGGTCAATGATCTATAAAAAAAACAGCTCCAGTCTGAGGTTGTTGAAAAAGCTTTTTTTTTTATAAACAGTTAAGATATTATTAGTTCATAACCTTTCCACAGAGCTACACTTCAAAAATCACTTAAAATTTAAGGTTTTAAGCTTCTGCTCCGGTTCTGATCAAAGGCAGAAGTTAATCAAAATTATTTTCACCGAGTGGTTTCGTTTCAAGATTTCAACATGTTTGATGAAATCTAGCAACCAGCTGCAGGGCTAAGTAAAAAAAAAATGATTTGGTGTGCTCAGGCTCACCCTCCCACTCCAGGTCTCCAATGATGACTTTGTCGCACAGATCACAGGTGTGGAAGCTCTGCTGGTTTCTCTGCTCCGCCCCCTCCACTCTGATTGGTGCGATGGCAGGTTCTTCACCCTAATACCCAGAAATAAGAGAGTTGGAATAATCTAATCCCATTTTTAGACATGAGACATACAATAAGCATTTTTTCAATCTGTTAAAAAAGATGTTTGGTCATTTAAACCAGTGGTTCCCAAACCAAGCTCAAGTCCCCACCTCTCCTAAAGACCCGTTCAACTTTCATCTCTTCATTAAAATAACAAAAGAATAAAGTTAAAACTTACAAAGTTTCATTTGGCAAAGGGGGGAAATGTGTTATTCAGGGTTTTAATTATTCAAATGGACTTGTTTTGATGATTTTTATTATGTGCCCCTCATGTGCTCTCTGGTGCCCCTCCAGGTTGGGAACCCTTGATTTAGACAATTCAGCTTTCTGTTCCTGTTCCTACCTGGTTCTAATCAAACATGACTGGAAATAAACATTTGTGTAAAAACTGGAAAATTCATCAAACAAAAATACTTCCTAATATTATGAGTTTTTCTTTAGGACGCTCTTGTAGAAAGGAGCAGAAAAGTCAAGTTTTATTTTACTTTAGTTATTTTCATCAGTTATTTATCTTCTCAATTTCTGAGTTACATTACATGTGGTGTAATTCTAACCCAATTTATCCTCATTTCAATCCTAATTTTTCATCCATTAAATGAAAAGTGATATTAATCAATATCCACAATTTGCACTAAATGCTGTAATATTCAGTTCTATACATGATTTGAATGCACTTTGTGATCCTTTAAACAGAAACACATATTTAGGAGTTCCTCAAACGAATAATAATAAAAAGTATGTCCTTTTTTGTTTTCCCTTTAAAAGGGGTGGTGCTTTAACGAGTGTTAAACCAATTTACGAATTAGGAATTATTTTATTATTTAACTTAAGTATTATTACTATCTTATTATTTAACTTTTCCCTACAACGTCAGATAAATTTATTGATTTTGATTTAGACTTTAGTGGTGCTGTGATGAGGCTGATGTGTAACTTTAAGTCAGATTACTGCTTACTGTTACTGTTATTACAGCCTAATAATTGCACTTAGTTATTGGCTGATTAGGCACAGGTGTGAAAGAAGTGCTGCAAAACCACAAGGAGAGGAATTTAAAGTAAGAATCTAAAAGACAGCAGAAAGAAAAGAGATGGAATAAAAAGAAATAAAGGGATTTTTAAAATGCCAGAAAGGAAAAAACAAACAAATAATAGAAAGTAAGAGAATAAGATCCAAAGGAGCAGGAAACAGAACGAGGATAAAAAGAAAAGCAAAAAAAGAAGCAGAGGTCAGGATGAAAGTGGTGGATGAAAGCAGCTGACAGGAAGCTGCAGGTCGACTCTGCTGAGGCCCCACCTTACTGAGACCGTCCAAGATCTGCAGTGCAGGGTTCAGCACCGTCTCCTCCCACCTCGACGCGTCTGTCACATCCAGGCCGTACACGGCAGGGACGCTGTCCCCTGGCCCTGCAGACACCACACATTTACTTTCATATTAATAACAGGAGTTTTAAGCTGCCAATAAAACCAATCAAACTCTTCATGGCTGATATTTAACTCCACAAACTGCTTCTATTAGAATGATAAAATTAATTCATATTTGCAGCCACTTTAAGCTACATTTGAGCATCCAGCTGTCCACGGACAGAAAATGTGCGAATTGATTTTACACCTAAGATGCCGTGAAATAAATGCATGACATATAATCTATACGGGGACCGCAGATTATAGTCTGCACCACCTGGTGAAGCAAACAGGCTCCAGCTGGTTCCAGTGGACCGGCACAAACCGGCAGGAAGCCGTAGAGAAGCAGCGATGTGCTAGAGCCGCACCCCGAAGCTCCATCAACCTGCTGACTCACACTGGCTCGATAAGGTCTCTCCCTCCTTCCCCACATCTCTCTCGCTCCCTCCCTCCCTCCCTCCCTCTCTGGAGCGCCATCAGTCTCGGCTTCGGCTTTCAGTCACTCTCCAGCTCTCTGACGGTTCCACCCCCGTGTTTCTATTTTGCACCCAGTCAGCAGTCTCCGGGCCAGGCCTGAGCTCTAAACGGCAGCAGCAGCAGCTCCCGTCCTGCTCGTCTGTCTGAGGAGCGACCGCCCTGCGCTCACTGAAGACACATTGATCCAGGGAAAAACAGGACGTCGCTTTTAAAAGACAAGCGATACTTACATTTCATCCATCAGCACCTACTTCATACTTTAAACTAAGCCAGAACAGAGTCGGACCCTGGAGTGTTTGGACACTCACTGCATGTTGATTTGATCTTTTTATTGAAACATTTATGTGGCAGGAATATAATCGACCCAGGCAGACTATCCGTTTTATATTAGACGAGTGCACTTTAACATTGGAAGAAGTGCTAAAGGACCTGTCACACTATGCAAACGTACAAAAACATTTTGTCCTTCATACGCTTAAGTAAGGGAGTAAAAAATGACTGGAAGCCGCTTTTGGACTTATAAATACTGTATATCAGGGCTGTTCTACTAAACTGCTCCAGGGGCCACAGTTAGTGCAGGCCAACAGCTGAGGGGCCAAACACCCAGCAATTAGTTTAGTTTAATTAATTTTTATAAAAAAAAATAACATGAATTCTATGTACAATAAAAATATAAATCATAAACGAAAGGTAGCAGAAGAAGAAAAAAGTCTTATAATATCTGCCCCTTTTCTCGAAAAAAAAAAAAGATTCAACAAAATAGTCTTTAAATAACAAAAAGTCATTATGTAAATAAACCACGTTTTACAAATATCTGTTACCTTTGACATAGTTTATTTTGCTGTATTTAATCATAAATACAACATACAGAACCCTGTAAAAGTAGTGAAAATAAAACAACAAAAATTAAAAAACACATTATGGCTCCTATTTAAGACAAATATTATTTTAACATCTCTGACTTGCCAAATATTTAAACCAATTTTACTTTCTAAGGGTGCAACAATACATTTACCCGTATCGAACCGCACCGAACCGTATCGAAGACACTTGTATGGAACAATACAGATTTTTAAAATCTATTATTATGTCTTCTTAGGACACTCTGTGTTGAAGGATCAGTGGATCTGTGTTCAACTACTCCACCTAGGCTGCATTTTTGAGCGCAGATCCACTGAGAAACTGACTGTTTTAGCAACATGGACTTTTGAGGTTGAACAAATGTTTATTATTAATTTCAATAAATTGCAAGTTAAAAAGGGCATGGAAATTTCTCTTTTTTGTATCGAAAAAATATTGAACAGTGAGACTAAAGTATTGAACTGAATTTTCTGTATTGTTGCACCCCTATCACTTTCATAGTTTTATCTTCAACTGCTTGTAATTTTAACTGTCTTGTGTGTTCATAGAAGTGTTTTTTACCACCAATATATAAAACAATATATATCGTGATACTCAAGATCAATATCAATAGAAAACAATAACGATGTATATCGCCCAGCCCTAGTTTGAATATTTGCTATTTTCATCTTTGAACATTGCACATATGGTTCTTTAAAATGCATTTAGAAATACACGTGCATCTGGTTCAAATACTTCTATTAGAAAGTTACAATTTAAGACTAATTAAACTTCACACCTGCCATTTCTCCCCACTTCTGAACCACATCCCTTCAGTTTGTGCAACCATGAAAGGGGTTAAAGTTTCCCTGCCCTTTGTGTGACGCAGGGTGAAGGTGAAGAGGTAGGACAATCTGGCTTTTCGAGTGGACACTTTTCAGTTGAAACAAAGACATATGAGCTGAGTGTAGAAAAATACTTAAATAAGCTTTGAATTTGAAGCTGTGCGGCTCCTTGGAGGGTAAAGGAAAACCGAACAGAAAGGGGAGTATTTATTTATTTTGTGAGCTCAAATATGATCAATCTTCCTCCAAGCCCACCTTTAAACAGGTTCTCATGCAAATGAATCCCATTAACCTTTAAAGTACTGTTTGCCAACTCAATTATGGCTTAATCCTTTCCCCACGGACTGAAGTGTGGATTTGAGGGCAGCAGACGCCGCCGCACTGACTAATGTTTCTAACTCTACTGGAAATTGTCTGCGTGATTACAGAGGAACACCGAGTGCTAACTCTGTGACTGATGGTTGGGATGACCGGGAACATTAACTTGGTCACAGTCGGCTCAGACACTGTGAGCTTTCACAGAGCTAAACACTACGGCCACAAAGCTCGTCTAAACAAAATCTTTGGCACGGGCCACGTTTCAAACGGCCTTTGGCCTAAATTTCCATATTGTGGGTTTGATATGCAGAAAACCACTTAAACGGGTCATACCATTTATTTTGTTCATGACCGAGCCAGCTGTGCTTACTTAAATAGATTACAAAAGGTGTTAAGACCCAAAATAAACACATTTTAAGAGGCAATGTTTCACTCTGCACCTGCCTCATTTAACTTCTCAGCATGAGTTTTTCTCTGGTAACCACTTGCTCATTAAACTCTTGGCGGGACAACGGCTTAGTGGTTAGCCCTGTTGCCTCACAGAAAGAAGGTCCTGGGTTTGAGTCCCAGTTTGGACCCGGGCAGTGCTGTAGTCTAGTTTTTGGAAGTGAATACTGTGACCTTCACTTCTAAGGCTGGGTTCAAAAAATCCATTTAATTGATATGGTTTGATTTTCTTTTGGGAAAATCGATTCTTAAGTCATGAGACTGATTTTTCCCACATGGGTGTTGTGTGCAATGAAGCTGCGCGTTTCCATGTTGCGTGTCACTCCTGGCTTGCCGTAGATCTACATCCGGTTGACGTTCATCGCTAATGTTAGCTATTAAGTCAAAAAAAAAACCAAAGGAATCATTAACAGCTGATTCTCAGCTGAACTTAAAAGATAACAGAGACCATGACAACCTTTGTTTGTAAAGATTTGCGCTCAGACGCGCTAGCGGGAAACGAAGCTTCAAGCAGCTCGAACCAAAACTACTGTATGTAAACATTTGACTGTTATTTATAATGTAAATATATTTATAATATTATTTTAATAATAATAATTATTAATAATATAATTCACAGTGATTGAATGTTTTAGCTTAAGTTCTTTTGTTTTTCTTCTTATTAATAAGTTTTATTGAACAGAAGGTAACAGAAACATTACAAATATACAGTTTTCATACACTCAAAAGAGTGGGCAGAAGTATACAGTTATATTATCCCACCTCTTCTCCTGCAACCTTGTTCCATCACTTCTTAGTGATCGAGAAAATTATTCTTAGTTTCTTAAAAAACAAATGTATCCAACAACACTTTCTCTTGCAAATCCTTTATAGTTTAACCCCTTTGAAACTTAAGACAGTTTTGTTTCAAAATTAAACTCCCATTTACAAGTTTGCCCTTAATGTTTATAATTTTACCAATGCACCACGTTAGAATTAGTTTCTACTATTTGCAGAATTAGTTCCTTTGAGAATGTCTTATATATCAAAATAAATGTGATATCCTTAACTAATTTAAAAACCAATCAAACTGAATCGTGACTCAAATCGATTAAGGAAATCTGAATCGATACCCAGCACTATTCACTTCCTACTCTTGAGTCAGAACCCTGACCTGTTTCATACATTTGCTTGAAACAGTACACAGTATTTATTTTCAAATGCAATGGAGCCTTTGTTATTAATAAGAACAGTAGGAACATTGTTTTTGTCTATTAAAACAATAAAAATCACAAAAGTTTGTCCTTAAAGCAACTAAAAAGTTTAGATTGAGATAAAGAGTACATATAACTCAAAACAATTGTCAAATATCAACTTTTTTAGTCTATTTAAGGCAACTAATCAGTGGAGATCAATAACAGAAATAATTCAAAGGTAACAATAGTCCAGAAGAATTTTACTTACTGAACAAGGAATTCAAAGTAAATAAACCACAGAGCTTTCCAAAAATGTATCTAATATAAAATGTGCCTCGTTAAATAAATGTCCTTAAATAAATAAACTTAAGTAAACTCTGCCCCCTTTTTAAAAACAGCAGTTAATGTTAATGAGAACTTCACTGTTTTTGTTACAGTTTGGCGTGTGTTCTGCATTTGTGATCCACCAGCGAGGGGATGCGGTCGTTGGGCCGAGTGTCACCTGTCACATGTTACCTGTATTGGAGGCGGGGACACAAGTCTCACCTTTAGAGCCACCAGTAAATAAACTCAATCCACCAGCTTGTGCCCGCTTGTTTATCTCACTTTGTTCTTTTATCTGTCCGAACAATACTTCCCGCTCCTACAGCGGCCGCTTGCAATCAACAGCGTCCCGGTGGGTATAGTGGTGAATTGAAGGCAGACACTGGGCGGTGGGTTGCCAGATGCTGAAAGGAATCCCCTTTTGATCGTTGTCTTTTAGGGGATCTGGTGAAATCTAACTCTGCCAATCCACTATGTATTCAGGGAGGGGATGATAAGAAGCGACACAGGAACAAAGAACAGGGTTTGTGTGGCACTGCAAACGTAAACAACGTGATTTTAAAGCTTAGTCAAAATCATTTCCATTATTATTATTATGTTATTAAGGTTTATAATGTTAACGGGAAAACATGACCTCAGTTAAAAAACTAATAAGCATAAAGGCTGATAGAAAGCTGTCCCCATTATAGAGCCTGTAAACAGATCAGGGTCCCCTGCCTGAATCACACACACACACAGCAAACTGAGTGTTGCCTTTCAAGCACTTAGCAGCGATCACTTTGCCAAAAGAAGGGGAATAATCTGTCGCCGGGCAGCTGCCTGCCAGTGTCGAGTGCGAGCATTGTGTGTTGAAACAGTAGTCCACCTGTTGCAACAAACAAACCAGGAGTCATTTGTCGGGGCGTCCTCGTGTTTGCTGAATGAGGATAAGAACCCGCGTGTGTGTGTGTGTGTTTGTGTTTAGCTGTAAAAACTTTACAACCGGCCTCAGTTCAGAGTCCTCTGGTCAAACGGTGCTTAACTGGCTGCTGGCTACACTGGAACACTGGTTCTATTCTCTCCACGGGCTCCTTCCTCTTTCCTAAAGTTCCTCTTCTACTTTTTGTCTTCCTCTCCTCCTTTGTTCTTCTGTTGTTTAGGACCGACTGGAGCAAAAAAAAACAAAAAAAAAAAACTCTGTTGCTCTTTGATGCAGGCTCGGACAATCATCTTAAACTGACTCATTTCATGATTTGAAGTTTCTGCGAATTGTTTAATGACTCTTTAATCCCTAAAATCTTGCTCAGACATCTGATAGCAGCTGAAGATGTCAGTGAGAACAGTTTTGAATGTAATAATTTGTGATAACACTTTAAACTCTCACGAGTCGGCAGACGTTAGTGTTTATTTGGGTTATGAACAGCCGTTCAGAGAAATCAGACCGATCTCATTATTAGATTAAAGTGGGAAAAATGAAATGCCAGTGCAGCTCAAAGTGGGAAACCCTTCTGACACCTGCCAAGCAGCATTTGTTCAGCTTAAACTGGAACAGTGCAGCGATGATATTGGTGACTGTAAAGCTTTGGCTCCTGGAGACTGGTCGGTGATTCAAACCGGAGATAGATTCATTACAAATAGGACAAATTCCATTTGCAGTCTCTGAATGTTTGTGACCAGGACACCAGTGAGCTGCAGGGCTGCGTCTTTGAGTAAAACTATATTCTCCAAGCACCTTATTTTATTATCACCACTCACATTAAAGTCACCTGCCCACGACTTTGGAACTCCCCAACCATCAAAGCTTCAGAGTCATTAAAACAGGCTTAAAGACTTTTCTTTTCAAACAAGCCTGTATTCTGTTTGAGGTCTTACAAGCCTTTTACCAGCTCTGTTTGATGCTTTTATTAGTATAATTGTATTGTTCTATTACCGTTACTAGTTTTACTATTTATTTGTTGTTTTGTAGCAGTTTGAAAATTATAATGAAAGCTGCGTTACAAATAAAATTCATTGTTATTATAATTCATTGCCTCCAAGACGTCTGCTTCCACATTTATAATAATGTACCTGAGGACACTTTTAAAATGAAGATAGGCAGATTAAAATAATTGATAGGAGGCCCCGGGGAAGATCCAGGACATGCTGGGCGGAACATGTATCCTCTAAGCCTGGGAACACCTCGGGGTCCCCCAGGACGAGCTGGAAAGTGTCATGGGGGTAAGTGATGTCTGGGTTTCCTTCCTGAACCTGTTACCTCCGCGACCCGACTACTGGCAGAAAATGGAGATTTAAATAAGTTTTCATTTTAAAAATTACTTGTCTTTGAATGTTTTATGTTAAAAGAAGAACTACTGTGCAGGTGTCAAATCACAGCTCTTAATAATCCAAAATTGGTCTGGGACATAAACATCTTTTTCTATTTTGAGAGAAAATTAGCTGTATTTATTAGGAAATTGGAACATTATTGTGAATGTTCAAAACTCAAGCGACAAGCAACATCTACTCAAATATATTGAGAACCCAGGTGGACATTTGGATACGGCCTCATGAACGCTGTGCACCTTTTAGTCTCCAACCATCAGTGAGAAACTGGCTTAAATGTTATTGATCCATTGTGAGGTAACCAACCACAATGAATGTAATGTAAAAATAGCCATATTTTCTGTTTAACTCAACTACTACTATATGTTTTACATCAGCAGTTATCAATCCTGGTCCTTGAGGGTCACTATCCTGCAGGTTTTTGCTGTTTCCCTGCTTTTCACCAGGTTTTCAGTTTATAAGTATGCCGGGTAGTGGACTTGTTGGAGGGATTATATATTATCCTATCTGGCCTGAAAACAACTGGGCTCTGCAGGACGAGCTGAAAAGTGTCGCTGGTGAGAAGAATGTTTCTCTCCTAGACCTCTTGTTTCTGCAACTCAACTATAGAGAAGAAGATGGATGGATGGATGGATGGATGGATGGATGGATGGATGGATGGATAGATGGATGGATGGATGGATGGATGGATGG
>JAUBOC010000149.1:14463018-14473945 GCA_032275365.1 Anablepsoides cearensis | reverse complement strand
AATACTTCAAGCTTCCATCTGAATGACAAAATGCATAAATGCAAACTTTTGAGTCAACCATTTATTGCAGTTTATGCGGTTGTTGCGATATGCATATTGTGATGTGATTTATCGCGATGACGATACATTTTCGATATATTGTGCAGCCCTAGTATTTTGTGTACATTTATTTTTTATATTGAAGCTACTTGACAAATATTAACTTAGATGCATTAAATTTAATATTATAGTAACAGAATTCTCAGATGGCAAACAGTTTTTTGTGAGATTTGCTGTGTCAGTCCAAATTTTCTATAATTTAACAAATTTGTCAAAATTAAAAATGTTTTTTTTTGTTTTGTTTTCCGATTCATTAATTAATCAAAAAAATAATAATGGAACAATTAATGGATTATTAGATCCTAGTTTCATCTAAAAAGTGCTTAAATTAAAGTCATTAAGACGAACATCTACGATGATTCCCAAACTTCCATATTTCTCTAATAAACCCAAATAACCTAAATATGACAACAACAGAACAATTCTTCTGCAATCCTGTTCTGGCTTTTGGTTTTAGTGTTTTTAGTTTTCAGTGTCCAGCACAGAGGTGAAGGGTTCATGATTTGGGTTTTTAGTCATTGAGTTGACCATGAACTCCATCGATTTCTATAACCCACACTGCACAGCGAGAGTTGAAGATGCCATCAGGCTGCATTTGCAACAACCAGCTGCCATCCCTGCTCATGCTCAGGTAATGTAGACATCACAGGTGGGTTCTGTAACCTAGTAACAGCTGGTGGTTACTTTGGCAACATTGGCCTGCTAGCAATCATTTAATCTGGGTGATATTTTGCTTTATTATTATGTTTAAAGAAAAATCTTTATGATGAAAGTTTCACTGATTACTTTATTTGATTTTAGGTGAGAAAAGGTTTATTTTTGCATCAAATTGCCAAACTAAACTGACTTAAAAACGTCCATATGTGCAAAAGGCTAAAAGTGATCCCAACTATTCTCTAGTTGGGATCACTAAAAAGTGATCCCAACTATTCTCTAGTTAGGATAACTTTTTAGTGATCCCAACTAGAGAATAGTTGGGATTTTGTCCTCGAGAGAGGCTACAGGACAGGAGCCTCCGGACTAAGACCACCAGGTACCGTAAAAGCTTCTTTCCCACAGCTGTCACAGTCCTGAACTCTGAACAACACACACACCAATAACACATGGACCTAAACACCACTTACCTGCTGTTAGATCACTACTGTATACTGTAGTGATCTATTCATGTTTATAACTACACAGTCTATTTATACCCCTTCACATCTAAAACCTGTTCATAGTTTTACATTCATATCCTGTGTATAATATACCTACAGTTAGAGCATATTCAGACTATTTACTGTACATTTGTTGTGCATACATACTTCTTCCTAAGCATTTCTGGATGGATGCAAACTGCATTTTGTTGCTTTGTGACGTGCAAAGACAATAAAGTTATTCTATTCTAATAGGGGTGTAACAACACGATCCAGGTCATATGCCCATCATTGTGTTAAATGGGTATATTGCAACATTTTGACTGCAGACTTGTGAATTGAATTGAATCTAAATCATGCCATAAAAGACTTTGTGATACTGAGAAATGTTGCATCGTCATCCAAACAAATCAATATAATATCATATTGTGATAAAGCTGGTGATTTGGCATTTCACTTCTATGAATAAACATTTGGATAAGGAAGAAAGGTCAGGCTGATACCTCACTGCAGAGCTTCCTGTGGACACACTGGAAAACTGCAGACATACAATGCTTTAAGCTTTTTTTCACAGAACATGAACTAATAGTTATGAGAAGAGAAATATGTGTGAATATGACGACCGAAGAGAAGATAGGGACAAGACATTTACCAAAGTGTTTAGTTGTACAGGTCAACAGATGTCTGTTTACAGTCTGATTCAGTGACAAAGACAAATGAGCACTTTAACTAACATACGTGTCCCACATCTGACAACTAGTGTTCATTCGATGGTTAATATGATTTTTTTGTAATTGTCTCAATTTACCCATTATGATTGATAGTATAGTTTAAAATATCCATCTCTGAAAAATGCACACTTTCACAAAAGATACAATCATTTCAATAAATCTTAATTTTTACCTCTATTATTAACTTAAATTAAAACCTCCTTAAGAGCTTGAATATTTTTGCTACTGTTGTAAATGGATGACTTTTCCATTAAGTTAATTACTAGAAACAAAAAACAGTTTAAAGGAGTAGTTCAAATTTAAGAAACATAATTTGTATTTAAAAATACAATATTTGCTTTGAATTTGTAAACCCCACTAGCTAAACCTCCCTTTAACATAACACACATACAACCTAATATGAACACTTTTTACATTTATCTCTGTAATAATTGCTCTCTTCAGCTATCTACAGGCCAGTCAGGCTCATTTTTAACAGCCAGTTGTTCTCCTCACGCTTTAAATATAAAATTTAAGTGTCAAATACAGTTTGTTTACATCTGTATATTCACAGAGGGGGTCAAATGTAAATGCGGTGTTATGTTTGAACATCAAACAAAATATTATAAATATTCAGCTTGTAGACACTAAGAATTTACATTTATTTTTCTGACTAATTCAGTATTAGTTATAGCTGAAATCAATGAGTGTTGAGCTCTAGACTCGTATCACGAGGACTTTCTCCGTGGTTTTATTTCTCCTACCTGCATGGAGTCGGCGCTGATTATTTCTCCCTGAAGCCGTTTCCCGAGCTCAATCGCCAGTTTGGACTTTCCGGTGCCGGTAGCTCCCAAAATCACCACCAAAGACGGGACCATAGCTCTCCGCCAGACACACTGCGCACTGGACGCCGCCATGATGGTTTCCTGCTTGATGACGTACCGCGCATGCGCAGGCGGCGGTGGATTCTGTTGCCTGGCAACTACATCACAGGAGCGTCGGCGATTACGGAAGAGGATTAGGGCCAAATATATAAATTGCCATAATATATATATATAATTTTTTTTTCTGAATTCTTACAATTTTCTTACAATTTTTCTATGAATTTGGACTTTAATCTCAGACTTCTTTGGAAATAAGAAAAAGTTTGCAGAACAGTGTTGTGTAAAGTACCACAAAGTGATACTTGAGTAAAAGTACAAGTATCTTACCAAAAGATTACTTTGGTAAAGGTTAAAGTCTCCTTTAGAAATAATACTTGAGTAAAAGTGTTAAAGTATCTGATATTTTTGTACTTAAGTATTAAAAATAAAAGTATTGATTTAAAATGAGCAGTTAAATTTTCTGTAATGACATTTACTAGCAGGTGACCTCCCCAAAAAAATGCAGAAATGACTATGTTAAAATAATTAGTTTTTGTTAAAGTTAGGATGCACTAGTCCAGCTGTTTCAGTTTATATACATATATCAAGGCTGAACAAACCTTTTCCATAAAATGAAAATCTGAGGGCTGCAGCCAATATAATTCATCAAATACAAATACTTCTTAAGTACTTTCATTTTATTGATTATGTCCTGCTGGAGTGTGACATGATTTGTTTGTGTATAAACTAATATGGTACCAGAATTTTATATATTTATACTTCTCATTCAACCACAATTTATATGGATAGTATTTATTTTTTACAATAACAAGCTAGACTGAAAACAAGCAAAAATGAAATAAAACAACTTTTTACTTCTTACCTTCTTAAAAAAATGTAAGGAGTGGAAGTAAAAATTAGTCTGAAAAATAATTACTCAAGTAAAGTACAGATACCCAAAAATTCTACTTAAGTACAGTAACAAAGTATTTGTACTTAGTTACTTTAAAATTATGTTGCAGAATATATGAATAAAATAATTTTTGGGGGGTGGCCCTAATCCTCTTCCATAGATAATTGATTGACAGAACCTGTTTCAGATATTTATAAATTAGTCTTGTGACTTATCGACTGGTTCCACAGTTTAAATCCTGAGTAAACAGGTTTCAGTCTGAGGTTCAGTATTTATTCAGGCAGTAATGATGTCTTAATAGAGTGCACCAGTGTTTGCACTGATTTATGTTGCCTTTATAAACACTTTTCTACACATCAGCTTGTGGTCACGTGTTCGTAAAAAATGCTTTACGGTGACATTTTTCAGCACATTTGGCACGGTTTCTATAGAAACTATGAGAGCTCTGCAGCAGTGATATGGGATGCTTGTTACTATGGTAAAAGATGCCACAAGTGGTAACCAAGGAGACTACAGAGAAACAATGGATAGAGAAAATGAGCTCATTAATGCAAATGGTTTTCAACAGTCGAATTATATACATGATTATGTAATTTCCACCGAGTTTCTTTTTCTATTTTAACTCCCAATGATATATTTCTAATACAGCTCAAAACATTAAAAGAAAAATCAAGATGGCAAACCATTGAATTTATTTATTTTTGACTTATTCTTCATACATAAAGGCTCATGAGGTACAGAGACAAAAAAAAAGTGCTGAGACAAGGCTCCAAAGTCACTGAAGCCGAACTCCCAAAGTAAGTAAGCAAAGTCCACTGGTGCCATGACTGTGCCACAGGAGACCAGTAATAAATACAAAAATAAAAATTAAAAAATTAAATAAAAAGGAAAGTTCAGTGTGGCTTACTGCTGGTTTGTGCTGAATCTGTTAAGAAAGGAAAACCATCAAGAATAATAGCAAATGGGGTGATTTTTTTTAATGGTTCTGTTACAGCATCAGAACCAGGGACACCCCTCCCCCTCCAGAACAATCTGACCCCATCTATACAGACTTTACCTGAGTCATGGTGAAAGCAGGGCACGCTACCGATCATCTTACAGTACTATATCCAGATCCAAGGCTACATTCTTAATGCATGGCTTTTAGGAGAAATGATAGAGGAGGAGCACCTGCCTGCGGAGGGGAAAAAAAAGGGGCAAAAGCTTCGACAATTAGGTCACTAAAGACGCAGACAGAAGAACAGGCGGCATTATCCTCATTCCCTCTCAGACACACACACACCTGATCTAAGTGAGCGCTGTTATTACAATAAAGACAGAAGCATTCAGGTGCTTTCTGCTCCAAACAGAGCGAGAGAGAAAAGCAAACAATATATGCTTAGTTTTAAGAAGAAAAAAAAAACAAAATAAAAAACTGCTACAATTACAAAACAGTCATTAGCTCACACTGAAACACAAATTCTGTAGGAAAATATAGTATAAAACTTTAGTCCCGACCGACTTGTACAAAAAAAGCAACAATCAAGACAAAAAACAATAAGTTTGCAACTGAATAATAATAATAATAATAATAATAATAATAATAATAATAATAATGACAAAGTGATGTGATCAATGTTCAAAGTTTTTTTTTATTTTAACTCTTTTTCTTATAGTTTTATTAACAAAAATAGAAGCTTTGAATCATCTTAATTGAAAAGCCAGCAAGCTATGCCCCGCCCCCAGCGTAGGACACGCCCCCCCCCCCACACACACACACAACAAAAACAAGGATGAGGATAACCGAGTTCAGGTTTTGGTTGATCTATACAGAAACAGCCACTGAAAGGCTTCTAAAGTTCCATGGAATCAAACAAAACAACCAGGTGAAATTTATAGCAAAACAGCTTGCATTTTTTTTTTTTTGTTTGTTTTGTTTTGCTACAAGTAGGGAGAAAACAAAATGCCAATTTTCAAATGACTTTCACTTTTTTGCTGGTCCTCATGGCACATTAATAATTCTTGGTGAATCTTTTAGTGTTCTTTACAGATAATTTGCAGGAAAACTGATTGATAAAGCCAAACGATGCTCCGAAACTTCTTCCATTCCTGAGAAGTGGAAGATGAGAATATGGAAGCAAAAACTTGCAGACTTGCTTATTGAAATTGTCTCTGATGAGAAAATGGGAGGGAAGATGAGGATAAATAGGGAGGTTAGGAAAGAAGAGGAATAAACAGACGGTGTTCATGTTAAACTGAAATTTAGTACTGTGGGCAAAAATAAAAAGAAAAGAGGGGCTATAGATTGGATTTATAGAGAAACACTGCAGCTGTGTAAGCACAACTAAAGAAGTTTGACCAGTGCAGCAGTTAACAGCAACGTTCTAGCAGTTCTTTTAAATAGATGTTCTCAGCGGACCTTTCTGCTTTAAAAAAAAAAAATTAAAAAAAAAAAGGGTAACAGTTTGACAAGACTTTGAAAAACCCAGAATATCAACATTTACATCAGTCCCCAGCTTCCTGATAAGACAGCTCGTCAGTCAGAAGCCAAATGTGCAAATCAAAAATAAAAAAAAAAAAAAAAAAAAAAAAAAAAAACAGAAGAGACGCAGCGACGATCCAGCAGCTCAGAGTGAACCGTTCAGCGCCAAGTGTCTGTGAGGCGACAGCTGATCCGGTCCCGCTCAGGAGCGTTTGAGCTGCGCCAGCCGCTGCAACAGCTGCAGCTGCCGGGCTCTCAGCTGCTTCCTCTCCTGAGCCTTCTGCCTCTCGGCGGCGTGCAGCTGCTGCAGGTACTCCGTGGCCCGCGTCAGGATGGCCACCTTCGGCGTCTTGGGGCAGTCCGCCAGGCCGGGGATCTCGTCCCGCAGCGACAGGAAGCGCGAGCGCAGGTCGTTGCGCCGCTTGCGCTCCAGGAAGTTGTGCGCCCGCCGCTTGTCCGTGTCCTCACAGTCCGAGGACTGGGGGCTCGACAGGTGCGAGGGGGGCTTGGAGGGCGAGCTCTGAGGCAGGTGAGACGAGGAGGAGCAGGGGGGCGACGAGGAGGTGGGCGAGGAGGCGCAGAAGTCGGGGGACTCCGACCTGACCGCGGCGACGTGCGACCGGCGGCTGTCCAAGTCCAGGGGGGCGTGGCCAGGCCGCGGCTGGTGGTGCGCCTTGTGGTGAGGCTGCGCCGCCGGAGCCGAGGCGTCCTGTCGCACCTTCTTCCGGGGCGGCTCCGACGCCGCGGGCAGGAGGTCCGGGGAGGGGGCGGCGTAGTTGTGCTGCTGCTGGTGGATGGAGATGTGAAACCGCTTGGTGCCAGGGTCGTGGGGGTCCGCCCGAACCGTGATGGTCACGGGTTTGCGGGTGGCGACCAGTCGGCGAGGCTTACGCTGCTGCTGCTTGTGCTCAACGGTCACCACATCGATCTCCTCATCGTCGTTGTCATCTTCATCATCTGAGAAAACAGAAACACCATTAGGATAGGGCTTTTCAACTGGTGGCTTTTGATTGACCTCCATCTGGCCCTCCCAAACAAATAAATTTAAATTTGTTATATAAAAATACATTTCTAATTATTTGAATGCAAGAAAAACAAACAAATGCGTTCACCTCTCAATAGGTAACGCTGGGGAGGAGGGGGAGTTACTTAAAGCTCTTTAAGGCTTTAAGCAACCATGGCCCCCGAAGCAAATTAGTTGAATAGTCCTGTTCTAGGATTAAATGTCTACGCTCTAAATTTACATTATGACACAGTTTTAAATGTTTAAATGAAGCAAATGCAGCCATTTTTGGTCAAACCTTGAACACATAAGCTGTTACAAGATAACACCCTCAAAGTACCACATTTTAGCTCAATATCTATACACTAACAGTATTCAAGACATTGGCTAAAATCAAACAGCTGCTCTGAACTGTTGCTCCTTTAGTTCTGGAAAATCTGCTCAGTTCATTCATGTGTTGAGAGTCAGGATCAGGGCGGGACTGAAGGGATCGGTGTATTGGATATAAAAGGCACCCAGATGGAAAAGAGGACAACTTTTAGCATGTTAGAGCAAGCCGTTGAAAGCTGTTTCACTGTTTTATTCCTTGACCGAACGGAGATCTGGACTTTTAATGCCCCTTCAGCATGATCACACCCCTTACAATGTAATCTATAAATGTCTCATGATAAGAACTACCCTTTAATGGATCTGCCTTTAAGTCAGAACGTCCACTTCTGTTCATGTTGTCCCCAGAAAAAGAGGCGAGACACTCCCCCTCAGGCTCCTGTCGGAGACCTCCGCAGACCCGGGGGCCGGCCACCCGAACGGCTAATCCTGCCCCATTGAAAAGCCCCGGCTGGCTCGGATCAAACCCACACACACCGACACAATTGGCGCCGCAGCCTGTTGAGCGGAGGAATGCAGCAACAAGTTCCCTTTGTGGCATTCCGCACGACATTATGCACGGTCCAAGCTCGGCGTCACATGGCAGCCTGCATACCGGAGGGAATATCTGGGGGGGGTAGGTCTAGAATCAAGGCGGTCTAATGTTTCCGAGAAGAAGGATTGGAGTGTTCTTCTGTTCTTTTTTATTATTATTATTATTGGAAAACTGAGCCAATAGGGGAGGACCATGTTGTTCTAAGTGAGAGCGGAGGAGCAGCTGGTCTGCTGGAGCTCTGCCAAGCAGCAGATGTTTCAGTGGGTGTGTCACTCCCTGGCCTTCAAGCATGTGTTGCAAGGTAACGCAATGCAGTCCTGCGCCCTGCCAAGGAACTGCTGCTACTGTGACCAGCTGACACCAGATATCAACAGCTCCGAGAGCAGATTAGAGGAAGGACACAGGCATAGCTGAGAACCAAACTTCAAATATTATCTACTCGAGATACTGACCTGAAGAATCTGTGGGAGACTCGGAGCCTGAGGACACCTGCTTCTTGCATCCACTGGGTAACGGGAAGGTGAGCACGGCAGCCGGGTCCACGCAGTCCGCAGCCAAGCCCCCGGCGTCCGGGAGGGCACCCTGCGTCCTTCTGGGGGATCCGCTTTTAGCAGCCGCCCCCGAGCCGGGACAGGGGGCGTGGCGCTCCCCTACGACTCGCTCCAGCTGCTGCCCGGCCGAGACGCAGCTCCACATGCAGTCCTGGATGATGATGGAGCTCAGGTTGCCGAAGGAGTCCCCGCCCGGCGCGGGCTTGCAGGGGACATCCTGCTGCTGCTGCTGTTCGTCCTCCTGTCCCAGGAACTGGGACACCCACTCCAGCTTGTCCCCGAGCGACGGGCACAGGAGCCCGAGCTTGACTGGCCCGTCCGCCGTCCGGATGGGGGACATGGGCGGGGTCGGCACCAGCTCGAACTTCTTCCAGATGTCCTCGCTGGGCGCGGTGGACTTGAAGAAGTCCTCGTCCGGGTCGTGGTCGTCGTAGAAGTAGTGCTGGTAGTGGTCCAGGTGGTCCATGTCCCAGTTCTCATAGCGGGGCGCGGCGGAGCTGATGCCCGGCATGGGGGCTGCAGGCAGTGTGTGTGTCAGAAAAGGTGGGGGGGGGGGGGGGGGAATCACTCCTCCTTGCCTCCGTCTGTGGAATGACAAGAGTTTACAGACATTTAAAGTAAATCCAACAAATCATTTTTACAGTGCAGATCAATCAAACAGACCAACTATTCTAAAGAAAATTGTTTATGTTGATGCCAGATGTAGAAATGTTGCTTTTATTGAATTAATGACTGAGGTTCTCTCATGTGATCTAAATAAAACAATAAAGGGGGTGATTCCAGGTGTGTTGAAGTTCCCTCCTGCTCATGTTAGAAGTTTCGCAACGCAGCTTCATTACATAACCCTGTGTGACAGAGATCCACTGGAGGAGGGTCAGGGGGTTCGACTGGCTGCTCCGCACTGATCAGGCTAAAATATAAAGTAAAATTTTAAGAAAACAAAAGATTCCAGCTCAGAGAGTGTGGAAAGTAGTTTCCTGAGGCTCCTCTTGGACTCAGGTCCTCATCAGAGCTCTGAGCGCAGCTGCGGCTGAAAAGCGCCCCATCAGTTTAATTAGGCAGCAGGCGCGCTGAGAGAGAGAGAGAGAAAAATCCTGCTCTATCGCCTCCGAACGTGCGTCTGAATGATCACAGGAGAAGTTACTGTGAGAGAGAAATAATCCAAATGGTCTCACCTGGTGCTGAGAGTGGAAATCCTCTCCGCGTCTTCATAGATCCACCGTGCGCAAAATCCAGTGTGTCCAAAAGGCGCAGCGATCCCGTTCTTGCTTTTAAATCCAAGCTCTGCCCGCTCAGCTGTTTGCTGACTTTATTATTATTATTGTTTAGGAGGGTGAGGGGAGTGGGGGGGACATACAGTCCCTGAGGTCCGTTCGGTGTCAGTCCCGCGCCGCTCCAGTGGCCCGGTAAACGCTCCGGGTTCTGATGACTTTTCTTCGCAGACTGCTGCGCTAATGTGATCCCAGGCAGGAGAAGAATTGGCTGTTTATGCATGAGAGGCGGGTCGTAGTAGCGGAGCCACGCCCTCTCATTTAAAGGTGCAGTCCGCTCAAAACACACCATTCACACGCACACACGCACATGGAAGAGGCGCGCGCGCTCCGGGTTACATGACTCTCCTTTCATAAGCTGGCTGAGCTGCTTTTGTAATCGTTTTGTAGGAGCACGTGTGCAAATACATAATTGTGTGATGCTGGGTCAGCATTGTTTGTCTCTGTTTCCATTGGGGAGTGGAAGCTCGCTGGTTAAACTCCACGACCAGCCCCACTCTGGGCCCTTGAGCAAGGCTCCTAACCCCTCAGTTGCTTTTAGCTCCTTTTCTGCTCACTTTAGGGTTAAGCTTGCTAATTACAAATTTTAGTCACATGATGGTTGTAGCTTTCAAAAGCTGTTTTTCTTATTTCAACTTTTTAAAAGTTTTTTTAAAGACTTTTAATGTTTTGCTCCTTTTAGCAAACAGCTTTTAGTAGTAGCTTAAAGCTACCGCATGATAACCACACCAGTGTCTCTCACTCCCTGACAGAGCTCTGAAAATACAGGCTGACAATAAAAATGTAAACTATAATAGAATAGAATGCCTTTATTGTCATTACACACACATGCATATTGAGATTAAGAGCCACTCCAACAGCAGTGCAACTACACATTAAAATAAATAGAAAAGAATAAAATGAGCTAAATATGCCCATATACATATGTGTGTGTGTGTGTGTGTGTGTGTGTGTGTGTGTGTGTGTGTGTGTGTGTGTGTGTGTGTGTGTGTGTGTGT
>JAUBOC010000149.1:14429616-14450860 GCA_032275365.1 Anablepsoides cearensis | reverse complement strand
GTGAAATTTGTTTTGCAACATGTTATCAATGTTATCTTTCCAAAAATGCATTCATGTTTATTACAAAAGTTTGATGTCACAGGCACTTTAAAAACAAAAACATCATTAAAAACCTGGTGGTTATTCATGGTTACAAACCAGTCAGAAATCAGTTTCATTGTTGTAGGTAGGGACGTCCATGTGTTGACTCTGTTGATTGGATTTCTGCAGCTTTGTTTTCCTCCAGTTGGTCTCAGCCTTCCCACCTTTCTACCTTCAGATTTTAAATCCCTCACATTCAGCTCTGCAGGCAGGTTTTGTCATTGACCAACAGCTGTATTTCTACATATATCGAGCAATTTGCAACAAAGCAGCAACTCTGTTCCAGCTGGGTTGCAACAGACCCGCTTCCTGTACTGAAAGGTAGATAAAAGAGGAGCGGGCGACTCGCAGAACCTGAAAGCTACCTTTTCAGGTGGAGCAGGATCCTGACTCCGATTGGATGTTTGCAATGGTAATTATGTTGTAAATGTAAACATGACTCCTGTTTAGTACCACCACTTGTTCAGAAATACAAGCTCAAAATGATAAGTGACTTTAAAAACCACAAATGACTAAAAGTCAGTCAGTTTTATAGATATTAGGCTAAAATATTGCTAAATGGCACATCAATTTTTTTTAAAGTTTAACCAAAATCAGAATATGTTAAAGTGTAAATAAAATTCCTTTAAGAAAGTTTTGGTCTTTATATGTTATTTTTTTAAGTGATTTTGAAATGTTTGCATAAATTACACAAAAAGACAAATATAAAACCTTGACTTTTAATTCTCACCTTAGATGTTTTTTTCCTTTTTCTTTTTTTCCAAAGCGCCTGGCTGAATTTACCAACACAACTTTATTGGCTTTATCTAATCTGAAAGTAAGTTTACACACATTGATTTGTGTGTTACAGACTGACACCGTGATTTGAACTTGACTGCACAGTTGGCGAGGTCAGGGTTCAACAATGCGAATGCCCTTCTTCAGTGCTGTGTGAGTAAACAAACATGGCCGCTCTGCAGATAAGCATATTTGAGGGGCAAGTTTGAGAGATCTGTGGCCTTAATTTTTTATTTTTATTAACTGAAATACTTCACGTTTGATGTGCCAAAAGTAAACGGTGCAAACACCTATACATCTCCGCACACAGACGAGTATTCAAACTGGTGGCAGTGTGTGTACACAGCATTCATATACTGTAGGTTTTACAGAAAGTGTGCTCAGCTAAACTGGGGAATGTACACAGCGGGACAGTTTGAGTAGAAATAGCTTCACCAATAGAGATCCGAGTCAGACAAAAACCCACAAAGCTCATTTCCAAGACATGACTTCCACCGCATATGATGAATTGTGTTTGCGCCCTCATTTAGCTGCCAGGCCATGCGTGCGTGTGTAAAAAGACATCAAAGCTTTGGCTTCACGGTCACTTTAAGAAGACACCTGTGTACAGGAAGTTCACCACAGAGCGTGACAGACAAACTGTAATATGATTATAGGTATAAACACAGAAAACCACAGGAATTTTGCCACAACATTTAGGGAACGTGTACAAAATACAACAAATAAAAGTAATACATGGACTGAGATGTGGTCATTTCAGTGATTTGTTTTAAGGTCTGTTGGCTTGAGTTGACTTCAAAGTTAATTTATTCATACTGATTAAATCTGAAAAGACTAACAGAACAAGATATAATTATTAGCCATGATATATTAAGCATTTTTGTTTTATTTAATTGGAAACATTTAATTAAAACCTATAAACATTAAAAAAAGAACAAGCCATAATTAGCTTGTAAATACAAGAGGATCACTGTGGTTTTGAAACACCTCAAATGTAAACACGACTATTGAAACTTTTCTATCACCATTACCTTTGTGTTACACTATTATTGCAGCAGAACTGTTTTTGAAATTCCTGCAGATATTGTTCCAAGCATGTACTGAAAGTGCTGCCGTAGGACACAATTGCTGCTACTCGCTGTTGCAAATACCAACATAATGTAAACATCCATGTGTCGCAAAAATGAATGGCATAATTGCTCACATAAAATACAATGAAAAGTATGAGATCGGATGCATTTGAAAATGGCAGGAATCCACTTTGCTCTTGTCTGCTGTAAGCTCGTGAAAATGAGACCGTTCAAAGAACTATCTGCAACAGGTAAGATATTCTTTGTTACTTTTTGACACAATGCACCACAAGGCTGGGATATTATTTTAATTATTAAGTCATAAGTAAATTTTGTCTATTTTAAGGTTGTTTCATTCAAATGTTTAGAAGAAAAATAATAATCATGAAAACAAAACAAAAAATGAATGTCCTTAGTTGCTGTCACAGTTCAAACTCTGATTTTTAACAGAGTAGTATGTTTGTTTACACACTACACTGACACCATTACTATGTTAATCTTGAATAGTGTGAAACGCGTTGATAAAACTTAGGGTTTCTGCAGAAAACATGGATTGGCAGAACAGACGCAGCACATCTCCCAGCTGAGGGGCGGGGCTTAACGTGGTGTGAATGGCACGTTTTTCGCGGGGGGCGGGGCCAATGGGGAGGGGGGCTCTAAAAATTACTACAACTCGCCTCGCGCGTCGCATCCTCCTCAGTTTTCAAACACTCTGCTTACTGAGACATAAATACGGCGTCTGGTTGCTCTGACCTTATCGGGAAAGCCTGCTTCAGATATTTTTTTGTTATTTTTGTTTGTTTAATTTAGAGCCGAACTTCAACAAACTAAAGCATTTAAAAGCTCTGCTATGGCAAAGGGAGAAGGAGCAGAACAATACTCCAACGCCAGTTTGTTGAACAAATCGGACAGCACGGATGGATTTAAGCTAGCGAGAAAGGTGAGTTTGAATGGAAATGTATGAGGTTTAAGATGTATTTTTAATGTTTCTATCTTTTCGTTACACCGAAAAGATAACAAATCAGGTCCTGATAGGAGTGAACACTGTGAACATTTTGAATGAATGGACACCGGTGAACTGACAGTAAATCGTTAGCTTGATTATTATAGAGGGCGCGACACTTTCCCTTTTTAAACTTTCTCACGTCGGCGGAACGAGATATGTCTTTAATATGAACCCGAAATGGCAATAAATAAATGAGATATCCTGTATGAATAATAAACTGAAAATAATATTTTTTTAGTGGAGCACCCATCTGTCATTACGCTCCTCGCATGTTGCTGGCGTAGCTCAAAATTCACATTTTGCTTAGTGTTCGTATTTTTATTATTACACGAATTCCTTTAAATTCCATCACTAAAACTATGAATTTGTAGTAAAAAAAATAGTAATTTGAAAAATGTACACCGGTTTCGGCGCGTGCCTTTTTTTTTTTTTTTTTTTTTTTTTTTTTTGTAGGTATTATAATGTTGCGTTTACGGACCCGTGTGATGTTCCGACATTTGGGAACTCCCTGTTCTCGCTCAATGTTGTCACTTGTTTGCGTTTGTTTTGAATACAAACAGATGCCGAATGATACTACGTGTTTTTTCTAGCGTAGTCGTCGCAATAATTTACATTAAATTTAGCCTCGAGGGGTGTCCGCTTATCACAAAAGAAAAGGGGTGTGAAGACATTTGCATGCACGTTCGTTTCCTCTTTCGTCATGTCTTTTCCACGCTTCCCGTGTTCTCCAGAGGCGCTTCGTCATTAAATAGCCAAACCCTTTCTCCATAATTCCGATGGCACGGGAATGCAACAGGAAGCAGGCTGACGTGTCAGATAAGGATAGAGGATGAAAAGCATCCCCCTGTAGACTCCCATCCAAAATAAGCAGACCTGACATCTACATAGTTATGACTATGATCTTGGCCTTAACCAAGAACTAACCAAAAATCAATTTGTTTATGCTCTTATCAGTTTACAGTAGTAATATATGACTGATAGCAGTGATACTGTTTATTGAAGTCTGTGAACTGATAGGAAAAGTTAATATTATTAATGTCAGCCTTAATTCTCACACTGTAAGATATTTATTCTAAACCTCAAAATGCATAATCTAATGGAAAAAGGGCAGTTTTATATCATCAGTGCCTAACAATGACTCATTACTGTGTTGCATTCTTGTGTCAATACAAAGCAGATGTGTGTGTTTGGTAAGCAGGAGGATGCACAACCATATGTGTACTTGTAAAATGAGCTTAGAAAAACTTTGACAAAAAAAGACCGGTATGTGCTTCAGATATCAGATGTTATAGCTGCTAAAGTAGCAGTTCATATTTGTCCCTTTTGTTGTCACGATGACGCTCTCATTTCAGCAGTTTGTCACTGAAACAAACCCAAAGTTAGTTGCATCAACAAGACCGAGGCTGGTTTGTTAAATTGTAGCCACACTGGTTTTAAGGTGAGGCTTTTTTTGCATAAAAATGCAACATGTGTGGCAGGAGTAATGAAAGTCATTTTCATGAATTAACAAGTAACAGTAGGCTATTTTATCCATAACCTGACCTGCTAAATGAAGGGCAGATAGGGTGATGAGGATCACAGAGCTCTGATTGGTTAGGAGAAAGGGTGTGTGTTCATTTTTTTGTGGCACTGGCAGTCGCCCCTTCGGGGTATTAAGTCAGATCAGGCTGCTGCCACGGTGCGGTCACCCTCACAGCTTTTGGTGTGAGTGATGGCACGATGCTGTCATGTCCTGGCACTAGTGGATGCAGGGTTGGCGTTGCCATTAGATCAGCTGTTTATAGTCTGAAGGTTGAGGTAATAAATACAGTGACAGTGGGAGAATATGGGAAGAATCAGTGCTTGTTGGAGAACCAAGGCGTTCTTGTTTCCTCGGGGTTGCCTCTGTTTTCTGCCAAATGCACACGCACGAGGGTTGCAGTTTATGCCAGCTGGGACACTTGGACTGCTCAGACTCTGTAGCTGTTTAGGGTAAATTTCCTGTTGAGGCTTTTGCAAGCTTTTAAGGGGGAACTAATCGGACTAATTAGAGAGTGGCAAAGATTAGAGTTCAGACAGAATTAGAGAAAAAGGCTTCTGAAATGGAACTGTATGTTTCAGTCAATGTAAGGATGAAGGGGCTGTCGTCCCTCCGGAAACTACAAGTTTAGCTCTACTAAAGCTGAATAGCTCCTTCAGAAGCAATTTAATGCATGAACATTCCGTGTCAGTCAACATGTTTTGATCAAGTTTCTTTGTTTTTTTTCCCCCAGCATGAGCACAAGTTATCCGTCTGGAACAAGGTATGCTACGCAATCGGCGGCGCACCCTATCAGATGACAGGATGTGCCCTGGGTTTCTTTCTCCAGCTCTATCTGCTTGATGTAGCTCAGGTGAGTCAGTTCAAGTTCTCAGTCATACCTGTTTAGCATCACCTTCATAGCTAAATATAGCCCCTCCTCCTGTCTTTAAATGACCACCATCCTTGGAATGGGAACATAATGCAGCTTTAGAGCTGCTTCTCCTGGTAGTCCAGTTAGGATTTACAGACTTAAGGGCTCTGATAATATTCTCTTTAAGCATCTCCAACAAAAGGGCACAAACCTAGAAGAGGTGGGAGGTAAATGTCCTGGAAAATTGAGGTGATGGAAAAAGTTTCTCCCCTGATAAGACCCTACTGTACCCAAGGGCTTAAAGAGGCTGGTTCTATAAATATTTGGGAGGGGGAACAATGGCAGCACAACGTGGAGGGGGTCTCGCTTTAATTGGCTCTGACAGTAATCCGATGGCCGGGGCCACCGTAAGTCAAAAGCATCGCAGAGTTTTGTTTTGTTCGGCGTCCAGCGCTGTTCATTACCGGCCCTTGGGATGACGCAGCGTGGTGCCAATTGTACAGTCAGGGCTCAGGCATTCATGGTGGCTGGCCTCCTGTCAGGCTGGTTGGCCTCGGCACAGATTACCATCGGACAGGCTGCCAAGTGGCACCTTCACTTTTTGGCTCTGATGAGAGCTGCCTTTTTGTTCAGTGACTTTTAAGCTTGTAAAGTTTAAAGTTATATTTTATTTCTTTTACTGTTTAACAGTGACACTATGTGGCCTGTACTTTGTCAGCTACTTGTAATGTTTACCCTCTTTTCTGTGCTTGTATACTTTTACAACAAGTTTATTGACAGATGAGTTTGAATGTTTTCTTCTCCCTCAGCTGGATCCTTTCCTTGCCTCCATCGTCTTGTTTGCTGGCCGGGCTTGGGACGCCATAACGGACCCCACAGTGGGTTTCCTGGTCTCCCGAAGCCCATGGACGCGTATCGGACGCATGCTACCCTGGTAATTCTTCCTCTTGCACCACCGTATCTTACATGGGTCCCTGCCCTGCTGATGCATATTTGTTTTCCAACTCTACCTGTGGAAGTTTAGGGCTTAGAAAATCTGCGTCTCAGAAAAGAGGTTATTATAGGACATGTAAACATGTAATCATTTGGCACAGCTGCAATATCCACACACATATATTTATTTATTTGTTGTTGTTTGCTTAAATTCCCTTTTTTCCCTCTTCCTTACACTCGTCCTTTAAAGGGCAGCTAAACATACCAGCAATAGAGTAAATTACTGTAAAATGTGTCAAGCTGAAACTGTCCAGGCTGGATTTCTGAGGCCGAAAGACTCTTGCCTAAACAAATAAGAGTTCCATCAAACCCTGGTCTTCCAACTGAGAGGGCCTTTTTGCCTGACAAACATAAATACAAACCGAGAATTGGCATCTCCTGCAAAAATACAGTGTGAGTGCTTACTGCAGAAAGATGTTTGCTAAATACCCCCCAAAAAGCTGAAACTAGCCTAAAAGTAGCTTAAAAAGTAGCTTAAACGGAAAGAACTCATGTTTGCAGAATTAATCAGTGAGAAGCTGAAATTATCACAAATAAGTTTAGCTGTAAAAAGCTCAAATTGGCTAAAAAGATTCTAAAAACACAGAAATCAGTCAAAATTAGCAGAAAGCATCTGAAAGAAGCTTAAAATAGCAGAAAGGTGATAGAAGCATAAAGTAAAAATTAGCAGAATAACAGAAAATGTAAAAAGCAAAACAGAAGCTGAAATTAGCAGTAAAAAGTAAGAAAAAACTGAACCTGAACAGAAAGTAAAAAGTGCAGCTATTTTTTAAAGATCATTGGAAACAGATTCATGCATTTTCAATGAGAAAAAACATGGCAAGAAAAGCTAAATATCTCAAAAAGTATAAATTGCTGAAATATCAGAAGTCACAGCTGGAATGTCCTGAATGATTTATGAATTGTTGAAATAACGCACAAATTGCGGAAAAAGATCATATTGAAGAACATTCAGAAGATTTAAATTATCTTAGTAGTGTGAATGTTTTAAAAGCATTCATACAAATACAAAATCTGCTAATAAAGATCTGTCAAAACACTCTTAAGGTTTTATGTTTATATAAAAAAGTAACCTTTCTGTCACATGGTGTCATGGACTGCATGTCCTGTATGAGTTTATCACAGTCTGGTTGATTATTTATAAACCGTTGAGCTGCTGGACTGTCATGGAGTCACAGAGCCCCCCGCGACCCTTTGCCCACATCCAAGAGGATGACTTTAACTCCAATGTGAGAAACCTGCAGCGTTGAGTTTCAGTCTCCTGTCAGCAGGTTGTAGGTTCCACTAAGTCCCTCAGCGTGGTTCGGATAGTGCCAGTGGAGGGAAAGGTAAAAGGCCAACGGGGTGCAGGAGGAGCTGGATGTCTTGGCATCTTTATGAATAAGGGCTAAAGGGAGTTCCCACTCTGGGGGCCGATGTTTGCACTTTTGTGTTGCTTGTGAAACGATCTGAGCCGTGATCTTCCTCCTGTGGTTCTCAGCTTCTCCGGTTTAATTCTCCCTGGGGTCTGCAAAACACAAGAGCACGTCACGTGTTTAATTCATTTACAGCATTCAGGGGGTGATTAGCAGGTCCTAAGAGGAGGTTTGGAGTCAGACACACAGTTCATATTCATGATTTCATTCCATTTGCAGTGTAAAAATGCAAATATTAAAGTTTGAGGCTCAACGTCCTTAAAGGCTTTTAGGTTTGATAATCACTGAAGTCATGTTCTATCAGTTTCCACATGTTGGAGGCTCAGAAATGGGTCAGGCAGGATGCTGCATGTGCAGACTGAGATGCATTTCCTCCGTTTTGTCATCAGAGACGGGGTGGGGGGGGGGGGCACAGAGGAATGGTCGGTATGTTCTCCCCACATTACCATCATTTCAGACGCACTGACGATGAGCGCAGCACACAAGAGGAAGCGGGCGAGCCCTTCATTGTAAGAGCGGTGGGGGCAGGGCGAGCGGAGTCGAGCGAGCCTCCCATTGGTCGACCAACAACACACCACCCAGATCAGCCAATGGCGTCACAGCTGCGAGCTCTGTGGAGTTTTTAAATAGTGAGGAATCTGAGGTTACTGCAGTTCAGATATCACATGCTGAGAGAGGCTGACTGCTGCAGATACAAGCGACAGACATCAGCTTATTACCTTACTTATAAAAAAAATAAACAAACAATATATAGTAAACAATACTATTTAACAAAACAGAATGAAGTGTGCTTTTAGCATAACCTAATTAGGATTATTTTAAAGAATAATATATATCTCCATTTAGCATAAAATATTTATGTTTACTTAATATGGGAAAAGAAAAATAATAATAAAAACCCCACTTTTCTATATTGTTCTTGTTCAAAAGAAATAAAACCAGATAGTTTGTAGATTAAGATAACTGTGATTTAGTTATATTTCTGAAGTGAACATATGTGTTCCTTGTTAGTACAGCTAAAATTGATACTTTTATGTATTACTTACATTTGGTCAGTGTGTTCTGTTCACGTCACACTCAAAATATTTCCATTCCATAAAGTCGATCCTCTGATTAAACACCTGCTGCAGCTTGCCCTCCACTCCCACTGCAGCTTCTGAGAAGTGTACAGTTAATGATGTCACACCCGCTGAGCGTCGGATCAGACCCGACCTGATGCTGATTATTAGCAGTGTGTCTTGAGGGAGGGGGCGTGGTTTGGATTCTAGCCAGCCGCCTCACAAGACAAAACGTTCATCGCTGTTTACAAACAGTCATTTCATTCCTGTGACCATTGTGTATGATTCAACTTCAGCTTTTCCTGTAAAGAGTTGGTTAAGCGAGCTGGGCGACGTGCTTGCTTCCTCCTCCACAGGTCAGGATAATTGAATAAAAGGTGCGTCTGAACTCGAGGAGTGCAAGAATAATGGACAGTATGGAGTAACCAAATGAGTCTCCTTTTATGATGTGGTTTTTCCACAATCTTGCTCAATGTGAAACTTCTTTTTTTTTTTTTTTTTTTTTTACATCCGGAGTGTAACAGGAAAACATACAGATGTACAATGTAAAAAGACGATATTCCACATTCTTTACTAATGCAACGTTAAGAAACCGTCAGATCAGGCCATACTAGAAATTCCACCTGTTTCTTGTAAAGATCACACTGAACATAATGTCCCCATTATTGGTAATTGTTGTTAGATGTTTGACTAAAAGTGAAATCATACGCTGATGTTGTTTATCTTCTTCTCTCTCCGTCCATCTGTAGGATCTTAATCTCGACCCCTCTGGCTGTGCTTTCTTATTTCCTCATATGGTACGTTCCTCCCTTTGAAAATGGCAAAGTCGTCTGGTACCTCTTCTTCTACTGCCTCTTCCAGACTCTCCAAACTGTGAGTAGCACATTTTCACACACACAAGCATTAGTTAAGCCACTTCCTGGCTGAGATTAAAATCATTAAAAGGGAGTAAACTATACCAGGACGTCAGCTGAGAACTTATCGTTCTTGGTACTAAAAGTGAAGCATGTAAGATTGTTTTTACAAATAATTTATTAGCTGGGAGTGGATCACCAAAGTGTTTATAATGACATAAATAAATAATAATGAAATAAGTATCTGAATAAAGAATAGATAAATATATAATGTGAACTGAATGCATACACATCTAAGCTCATTATTATGAACATTTTCATTTAAAATAAGGTTTTCTATTAATAATCACATTTTCAACGTGAATTTCTTTCCCCCATTAGAGATTATTTTTGATATATTTTTATTTAGTTCTTCTAAAATGTCTTTTTCACAAAGTCATCTTTTATTTCCTAATGATACTTTTCAACAGAATAACTTTGTCAATCAAAAGAAACAGGGCGGAGCCAGTTGTTTGATTGGTTGCTCCTTTACCCAGAACAAATGTAATCAAATTAGGCCTAAATGGCAAATAAAAGGCTGTAGTATGGAGCTAAAACTAAATTCAGGAAAACTAATTGAAGGATTAGCCAATGGGTGTGCAGGTCCAACCCACTGATGATTGACAGTTAAAGTTATTCGGCTGAAAAGTTTCATTATAAATAAGCCACTGGGAACACCATTATGAAGGATGACTGTGAAAATGACATTTTGGAATACAAATTGGTAGAATTAAATAAAAAGGCTTCAAAAATAAGAATAAGAAATTTTTCACAATATATATTTGTCTATTATGTATGTATTCACATAAATACTTGTGTTTTATTTATTCATTATGAACACTTTGGTGTTCCACAGAACAAACCTCTGCATTTTTAGGAGAGTTAACAGAAAACATGCAAACTAATTTCCTTAAAATGTTGACTGCTTTAATTAATCATCATTTGTTTGCCCAAAAACATGACTCTCACCATTTCTTTTAATTTATTTTTTTCTAATCACAATCAGTGTTTCCACGTGCCGTACTCTGCCCTCACCATGTTCATCAGCTCGGAGCAGAAAGAGCGGGACTCTGCCACAGCGTACAGTGAGTATCAAACGTGAGCCGGTGACCGGTTTGTCACGTTTTCTCTAACCGTCGGCGTTCTCCTCTCCTGTCAGGGATGACGGTGGAGGTTTTGGGCACCGTGCTCGGCACCGCCATCCAGGGACAGATCGTGGGCTCGGCCAACGCGCCCTGCCTCCCCGGACCCGGTGAGATCCTGGCAGACCTGAGCAACGGCTCGTTCGTCGAGCACAATGTCTCTGATCACGTCTTTTCCCTGCAGCACACGGTAAACCGGCCTCACTCATCATTTTGTGTCGTCTTTCTGAATTTTACATTTATTTATTTTTTACAAACCGTAAAAAATATGTGACTCAAACGATTTCCCCTTTTCTGTTGCTTCCCCACAGAAAAACGCCTACATGATCGCATCAGGCGTCATCTGCCTGATCTACGTCCTCTGCGCCGCCGTCCTGTTTTTCGGAGTGCGAGAACAAAAGGGTGAGGCTCCGTCCCTCGGCTGATCTCAATCTGTTTGTTTTCATTCTTCTAGTTCTGTTCGCTCAAAATAAGCAACAAAAAAACTCACTCAGACCCGTAACCGTGTTAGTCAAGGGTGGCTCCTGGTTTTGACCGCGGGTAAACCCGTGTCTGTCAGGTGACTGAGCTGCTGTGACATTTGTTATTGGCCAATAAGAGGACACAGTTGTAGCTGAACTATATGGTATGATTGTGGGCTGGGGGGGGCACCGGCCTGACAGGCAGCTGATTCTAAGATGCACTAAGAAATCAAAGAGATGAGCTTACACACTGCAAAAAATGTCCATCTAACCAAGTTTTAAAACCTTATATCAGCCAAAAAATCTATTTGAACTCTTTTGAGACTGATTTACTAAACAAGAACTGATTGTGTCAGAATAATAATCTTGTTTTTAGACTATTTGTCTTGTTATCCTGAAAATTTGACTCAAATTAAGTCAAAAATTTCTGCCAATGGAGTAAGAAAATTTTACTTGGTAAGATTCTTGAAATACTTGATTTGACTCATTTTTTTCTTATTTCAAGAATCTTAACAAGTAAAATTTTCTTACTCCATTGGCAGAAAATTTTGACTTGATTTAAGTCAAATTTTCAGGCTAACAAGACAAATAAACTTACACAATCTGTAAACAAGATTATTATTCTGACACAATCAGTTTTTGTTTTGTAAATCAGTCTTAAAACAAGATCAAAAAGATTTTTTTTGGCTGGATATAAGGTTTAAAACTTGGTTAGACTGACATTTTTTGCAGTGTAAAGCTCTGACCTTCCAATTTAGATGCATTTTTTTCTTTATTTATAACTTTTATTAAAGTAATTTTTTTGTAGATTTGGTTGACCTGAAAATTCTGTTTTCTAACAAAAAGAAAAAAAAAGTTAATAAGAAACTAAGGGGCTAGAACACAAACTTATGAACCAAAAAAAGACAATCCAGTATGGTTTGTTCTTTCTTTTTTTTCCGTTTCAAAATAATTAAAAAAATAAATAAATCGTGTTTTTAACCTTTTTTTGGTTATTTTTTTGTTCTACTAAATTAGAAAAATATTCTGACACAATCAGTTCTTGTTTAGTAAATCAGTCTCAAAACAAGATGAAAAAGACTTTTTGGCTGATATAATGTTTTAAAACTTGGTTAGAAAGACAGTTTTTGCAGTGCAGGAGGTTTAGAGGGGTGTAATTATCCTTCAAGTGGAATTAATTGGCTCATCTTTCTGTCTCCTGTTTTCAGAGTCGTCTCAGATCAGGACGGAGCCCATGCCCTTCTTTCAGGGGATTAAGCTGGTGATGGGGCACGGACCCTACGTCAAGCTGGTCATGGTCTTCCTATTTACCTCTCTGGGTTTTATGGTGGGTGTAGATACTGTCAAATGTGCTTAAAGTTATGATTTTTTGTACTATAACCCAGTTCATTCTGTTATGGGAGTGTCTATTTTGTACCTGAATGAGTCTGTTTCCCCCCTCCTGCAGCTCCTGGAGGGAAACTTTGCTCTGTTCTGCAGCTCCACGCTGGGTTTCAGAAAGGACTTCCAGAATATCCTGCTGGTCATCATGGTGAGCACAAACTCCAGACCCCGAGCTGCCCGTTTCTGTGGGCGCTGCTGATGGAAGCTGAGACAAAAGCGTTCCTCCTCCCAAAGGCCGAACGCATAAATTGTCTTCAACACAAGGGCCGCTCTGTACGTGGTTATAAAGCACGGCTTCTTGTTGGCCGTTTCCAAACTGGCCCTGAATGCCACACCATTCCCACAGACGCTGCAGGAGACACTTTTCTCTTGTTCCTTCCCCTTTTTGATATAAACTCACTCAGCAGATCCTGATAAGAATTCAAGCCAATTAATCCAGACATGTGCCAAGTTCACAAGCTGTAAAACCCCACCGAGTTAGAAAGTCCAGGTTAGAGGGGGCGACAGATTACCCTCGCTGAGCCGTTACTTTATGGATAGGATTATGGAGCCACCTTACTGTAAGTACATTATATTCAGTCAGTCAGGATAATCTAAGAATCTTAATCCTCTTTTTCTGACATTAGATAAAATGCCTGACTGAGCTGAAAAGTTCACATTAGGGTAAAGAAGTGAAAACAAAGAAACCGGCACCTCTAACCACGTTTAAAAAAGGTTGAACGTAACAAAATGGAGTGTGGAGTTTTCTTTCTACCTGGAATCTCCTTAACTCCTTTTTATAGTCCTATAAATCTGTTTGCATGATCTCTTAATGATGTTTAACCTTTGGAGAGAAGGCTGATAAAGTGGAAGGCTGTGTGCATGTAGACACACACGTAGCTGCTGCAGCACGGAAACACACAATAAGGGTGAAAAAAAGATGATACATCCAGGAAGGTTTCTCAAACTTTCCAAAGAAAAGGTCTATCTTTTTAATCTCCAGATGATTCACATCCACAGGAAGAGGTGGAAAATTAGTTGCACAATAACCTTCCATGGTTTTATTTTTTTTATTTTTGCCCGCTGAGTTGAATAAGAAGGGGGCGGAGCTTCAACACCTGCAGAGAGTCACGACAAAGTCGTGCTCCACTGGAGCAGCTTCACTGTTGCACCGTTTTTTTGTTACTTCTGACGCTTTCGCTAAATGTATCAGAATCATTGATACATTTTTGAAAAAATGTGCTTTTATACTTTAAAATCTTATCTTTGTAAAAACAGCTTGTTCAACCAAACGTTTCTTTTTGTTTCCAGCTCTCGGCTACAATAGCCGTCCCCTTCTGGCAGTGGTTCTTGACCCGCTTTGGGAAGAAGATGTCTGTTTTTGTTGGCTCCGTGGTAAGGTCCTCTCTAAATCACAAAAAGCTGAATGGAAATGAGAAGTTTTTAGGCGATGTTGATCGACTTGTTTCCAGATGTGAACCTTTTCACTTTGTTTTTGTCTCCAGTCTGTTATTCCTTTCCTGATCCTGGTGGTGTGTATAAAGAGTAACCTGTACGTCACCTACGTCGTCTCGTTCATCGCTGGGGTTGGAGTGGCTTCAGCTTTCCTGCTGCCCTGGTACGTCCATCAGTCTTTATTACAGTGGAGTTTAAATGTTAGAACAAAGTTTTACAACATTTTTGTTTTTTAGGTCCATGCTGCCTGACGTTCTGGACGATTTCAAAGTGCAAAACCCCGAATCCACCGGCCACGAAGCCCTCTTCTATTCCTTCTACGTTTTCTTCACCAAGTTTGCTTCTGGAGTCTCTCTGGGCGTCTCCACTCTGAGTTTAGAGTAAGCGCTCACACAAACCGACACGTTACTCATGATTCAGAGCAGATTTGTGGCTCCCCGGAGCAAGTTTTCAGCCACTGCCCGAGATCACGCCATGAAAATCTAAATGCAGAACCCAAATCCCACATCAAAGCTCAAATTCTTTCCTTCATTATTACAGTAGAGCAGCGTGTGCATGTGTAGAAGGGCTGGGAGTTAGTGCTGAAAACGTACTCTTATATAAACCTTTCATATCAATTATTGAACTGTTTTTTTTTTTTGTTTTACCTGTTTTGAAATAAGGAAAGTGGCTGTAAATTTGAACGATCTAGCCTACAGCTATATTCCTGCCCTTATCTCTAATAAATGGGACCCATCATATCAAAACTAGGATTAAGTCCAATTTTGTCAAAATGACATCCTGGTAACTACATTTTCAGTTTCCTGCTTTAAAAGCTACATTTTGATACCTGGATCATTCTGATATCATAAGTAAATCCATATTTATGACTTAATTTGTCTTGTTGGTTTTGATAATACATAAATATTTGGTCTGAATCCTAATTTTATGTAAAAACCTCAAAAAATATTTGAATATTGAGATTTCCCAGCTGAAAAAAAACAAAACATTTCTAGCTCACATGGAAAATCTCAAAATTTTAAGGCATTTTTCCTCAAAAATCAGTTTTTTTTGTTGCTACTGCTCAAAAAAAATGCTTCAAAATTTTGTTTTATGATTATATTTCAGACAGTTCATTCGACTGATACATTGATAAGGCATTTATTCATTATGTTTAGACAAAATGCAATTTTTGCAAATGTTTTAATCAAAACACTATATTTGCCTATTTATCCATATGTCACTTTTAGACTTAATCCTCGTTTCGATGTGATGGCTCACAAATACAGTTTCTCAGTCTAAAAGTTTGTTTCTCTCCAGTTTTGCAGGATACATCAGCAGAGGTTGCACCCAGCCTAGAGAAGTAGACCTGACCTTGAAGTTGCTGGTCTCAGCTGCCCCTGTCGCCTTCATCATCATCGGCCTGGGTATCCTGTACTCCTATCCCATCAATGAAGAGAGGCGGCAGTACAACCACAAAATGTTACAAGAGATGAGGTAAAGGCCTGATCCTGCGCCGTGTTAACGTCCACGCAGCCGCATGCCAGATCTGATACCTATGGTTCTCTTTCAGGGACAGCGAGGCCGACAGCGAGTCGGAGACGACGGAGATCTCCAACGTGATCTAGCACATTCTGGACCAATGGGTTGATCAACTGGCACTTTGCACTAGGCGGGACCAAAGGACCCGGTGCCCGTCGGACCGTACAGACAGTGCTGCTGTTCCAGACTTGATCAATTCAGACTGTGTGAGCCACGCCGAGGCCTTCCTGAAGACATCCCACCTCTTTGTTTCTGATGGTTTTCGTGGCGTGAAACCCGCCATGACACCTCGCCGAGCCTTACTTTTTGTATAACACTGTTTAATACTGCAAAAAAACAAAAAAAAACTAAAGAAGTGTTTGCTTTGAAAGGTTGGGCTCAGCTGAAATTGCACAAAACTGACAGCATTATTGGTGCTTCTTTCTGGAGCTTTTACAGGCTCCACCTTCACTGACCATTACCACCCTGCAGCAGGGGGGAAAATTACTTCTGATTTAATATAATAATATGGTGAGAAACGGCAACACCGCCTTAATTTCTGTCCTGTTTTGTGTTTTTAAAATGTTTAAACTGGACAAAATGTCTGAGCAGGTTTTAAAGTCGTACAGCTTCTCATCCGTTTACTAAAACAAGTCGGCCAGTTCGTTTCTCTCATTCCCACCTCCCTGCCTCCTCCTGGTTTCATTTTAACTTGGATTGCGGTTTGTTTGCACACAGGTTTATTAAACCATTGTGTAATTTAAAAATACTTTATTTATGCAACAGCTACTGAGGACAGCATTACCCGTTGATGCTTTAATTGCTTTCATTTTTGAGCTAAAACTGTGACCGCGGCGGGCGCAACGCTTAAATATTTATTTGTTTAATTTGTACAAATTTATGTTTGCTGAAGCGGTGGTCGTCGCAGTATTTAAACCTATTTAAGGCCTGTTGAGTTCTTTTCAAAAAGAGGAAGAAAAGGTGGAAGTTTTAAAAAGCCTTGTTTGTCTTTTTATGGCTTTTTGCCATCACTACAATCCTAACTCTGTATATATATTTTTTAAAGGGAAGCACGTGGTCATGGTTGGAAAAATGAATGGGAGAACTGTGCAATGAACTTCCTTTTCTTTTTTTTGACTGTTTTAAAGAAATAATGAGGACACTCTAATCATCTCTGTTCTTATCCAAAAACAAAA
Organism: Anablepsoides cearensis; assembly: GCA_032275365.1. NCBI lineage: Eukaryota > Metazoa > Chordata > Actinopteri > Cyprinodontiformes > Rivulidae > Anablepsoides > Anablepsoides cearensis. Next base: position 14,434,079 of record JAUBOC010000149.1, on the reverse strand, counting down.
AGGATGAGGCATCTTTCATATCTGTTGATATGGAAAAAGTGTCCATGTGTGTCATATGTTATACATACGGTTACATCTTTGACATGACAACTGAGTTGCCAATGTGAAATTGTTTATTGCAGTCACTTTCTCCTTTTTTCCTACCCTGTATCCCTTTTTTAGAGGATACTGTACGTTCCAACACGGTGCTGGTTTCTCTTACTAATCTTGTAATTATTGTACATCCTGTAAATGTGACCTCCGTTTTATTTTGTCGTGTTTTATGGATTGTTGTTGCATTACCCTCGTGATGCAAAGGCTGTGGCCAAATGTGTGAGCTTTAATCCCATGGGGACACACAAAAGCCTTGTGTACGTGCCTCCGGTGCATATGTAAATAGTGTATGTAAACTTGTAAATATCTTTGATATTTGTGGCTGCAGGTGAATGGCTCTTGTGTACACTGTACTGTAGTTATTTAAGGAAAAAAGTACTGCGATGGAAAATGTGTTAATAAATTCTAATTAAGTGTTCTGTGATCCAGCTGCCATCCTGTATTTTAAATTAAAATACATTTCTATGCATGCTTGAGACACTGATGAATTGAAGTCAACCCATCTTTTAAACATCATAAATAATACCCAACAGGACTTAGAGTAGATTGCACATTTTTATGATATAATTAATAAAAGCATTAAAACAAGACGTATCTAAAATTACATTAAAAATCTGCTACATGTTGACGGCCAATCCTAACATTTGTAGCATTGAATAAGATAAGAAAATGTTAGTTTAGTATATGCTGCCACCTAGTGGTGATGGAAATAACATTTTAATTTAAAGATTATTCCTTTAACTGTATTACTATACTAGATGAGATATGCAAATACGTGCAGATTTATAAACACATTAACACGTTTAAAATGTGATGTTCGGCACAATTAATTTAACACTGAGTGATTGTTTTATTTTGAAAAGCAGATCGGAAACCGGAAGTGTTTCCGGTTTGTCACTAAACAATAACAAAGCAAAAAAGCGGTAAGATTTCTTCATATTTTCTTACAAGAAGATTGGCTTGTCTACAAATCAGCAAAACTCATACCGCAATAAAAAAAATAAAATATTACGGACAACTTAACTGCTTTACGGACTTGTGAGAGCAACATTTGTTGTCCGTTCAGCCGAGATGGCTGCTAACCCACCCGGACAAGGCTTTCAGAACAAGACCCGGGTGGCCATCCTGGCGGAGCTGGACAAGGAGAAGAGGCGGCTGCTGCAGAGCCAGTCCATGAACAGCCCCGGAGCCAACATCGCGCTGTCGTCCAGGAGCAGCCTGAAGGAAGTGCGGGACAGCGCGGAGCAGCAGCACATCGCCGCGCAGCAGAAGGCCGCCCTGCAGCACGCGCACGTCCACTCCTCCGGCTTCTTCATCACCCAGGACTCCTCGTTTGGGAATCTCATCCTCCCGGTGCTGCCGCGGCTAGAGCCGGACTTTTGACCCAGTCCTGTGTTAAACATAACTGAGCGGGTTTTATGCACTGAACCGAACTCATAAGCCTGAATTTATTATTGTTTCGTTTTTACAAACTGTTCATTGTTGATGAGAGCATCTCCACCAACCTCAACCTTTTCAGACTGATACCTGGCCCACATGTCAACAATAAGGACTAATGCATGATAGAATTATAGTCTCTTATTACCAATAAATTTTAATTTTATATTAAATGTGAAAATAAATTTTCTGTGAATATGCTGAAACTGATTTACTAATAGGAAAAAAAACGTGTTAAAAGCATTGGTGGGCAGCATTAATCTAAATATTAGTTGCACTAACCCTAAAGCACTAACTCAAATATTTAGGTCCCCTAACACACTGAAAATTTTAGCAAAAGCTACTTCTAAAGCACTAATATAACCCAGCTGACACATGAAGCATTCTTCAGTCAACAAGAGACAATATTTACTGTGTGCATGAGCATTGTCACTTAGTGCCCTTGGCGGGCCAAATGGGAGTCACCTGCAGGCCGTATTTGGCCCGTGGGCCTTGAGTTTGACACATGAACAAAATGTATGCCAGCTTAACTGTGAACAATAATGTTGATCAATAACATTTAAAGACCGCGGTTAGCAAGTGCTAATCCACTAATGATTCAAAAAAATAGCAAAAGCCCTAAAGAACTTATCAAGAAATTAGTTCCCCTATCGGTGCTTTACAGGAATTGTGCCTACCACTGGTTAAAAGTAGCAAAGACTATTTTAAAGTAGTTATATGCCAGTAACAAAATGCAAACTAAAACGTACAAAAAAAAGCTAATTAAGTTCTTTAAAAGTAGCAGAATGGTAGCTTATGGCTAAAAGTAGCAAAAAGGCTTGCTAAATAGCAAAAAGAAAAAGCACAATTGTAGCTCATGTTCATAGTAGCTAGTTTAAAGTAGCAGCAAAAAGGTCATTTCTGCAGATAAGACTACCTCTCTCAGTGAGATCAACTGTAAGTAAATAAATAATAAAAGTCAAGTAAAATAGTCTATGAATAAACAGAAAGATGCTGAAGCAGTCTTTGAAGAAAATAATGTTTTTAAACTATATCTCCATGGGGAAAATATTTAGATATGAAGTCAAAACTTTACATTATTGTAAAAGTTACACAAACAACATCTTAGAGCCCGTCTCCTTAATGAGCTGAATGTTTTGATGAATAAAAGACTATAAGTGAACATATTCAGGAGTAATTGCAACGGATGCATGAGAAAAAGAAAAACAACAGGAAAGCCATGATGTGACTGCTTGCACACTATTTTTTTTAGGTTAGGCAAATGTTCATATATTTTAGAACAGAGACTAGCTCAAACCTATGAGGCATAGAGGTTGCATGTTAATTCATAACAGAGGTAAACTAAGCTAAAGATTTGAGATAATGGCTATTAATTTGCAAAAACATATAATCAGACACATAATAAATAAAAGCATAGCTTATTTTTGAAATAGAGATTTAAATTTTTAACTCCTATCTAATAATAATAATCATCATCATCATTATTATAGGGCAGATCTCTGAGATCTGCGCTCGATTGCTTCAGTCTGCAGGCAAAGTGAATCGAAAGCAGAGCTGACGCTGACGCAACCTTCTGACAGCTCCCTGCTCTGCTCCACGTCTCATTACAGGCACTTTCTGAGGTTAGTCACCTATTTTGAAATATCTCTTTAAGGTGCATAGGCACTGTGAATTAGATAAAACTAATATTAAGTAAACTACTTTAAATAATTAGCCGTCTTTAGCACCGTAGCTCTTTGTTAGCTGCACATGGTTTAGTTGCTAACAACTAGCTTACTGGCTTATTCAGTCCATTCATCGATACTGTTCCATTATGTCGCTTATAGCATCCTGATAAAGTCGTCTAAAAGGTTTATAATCAAACAAATAAAGGTGAATACAATGGGTCAAGTTTTCTTTTCCTTTCAGGCTGAAGCTTTGGTAAAAAGTGATATAAATAAAAACCTACATGTTTTGTTGTCACAGGACTCCGGGTCATCATGGGAGAGCAGCTCAGTCCAGAGGAGAAGTACAACCTGATCAGCAGAAACCTCCAGGTGAGACACGCTAACATGGATCCACATGCAGTACGCCCCTCAGCGATCACTCTGACAGGCTGTGTGGTCTGCAGGAGGTTCTGGGGGAGGAGAAGGTGAAGCAGGTTCTTCAGGAGAGAGAGCTGAAGGTTTACTGGGGGACGGCGACCACCGGGAAACCCCACGTAGCCTACTTTGTCCCCATGTCCAAGATAGCAGATTTCCTCAGAGCTGGCTGTGAGGTGGGTTCACATGGTTACACTTTTTCTCTTTTTATTGTTTGTTAGTCACACCTGTACCGTTGTTTTTCGCTCTCAGGTGACAGTTTTGTTCGCAGACTTGCACGCCTACCTGGACAACATGAAGGCTCCCTGGGAACTGCTGGAGCTGCGGGTGAAGTATTACGAACAGGTGATCAAGGCCATGCTGGAAAGCATCGGCGTGCCGCTGGAGAAGCTCCGTTTCATCAAAGGAACCGACTTCCAGCTCAGCCGGTCAGTCGCGCCCACGCTTCCTCCTCCGCAGCCGTTGACGCATGTCTAAACGTGTGCTTCCTTCCTGTTTGCCAGCGAGTACACTCTGGATGTGTACCGCCTGTCCTCCATGGTGACGGAGCACGACGCCAAGAAGGCTGGAGCTGAGGTGGTCAAGCAGGTGGAGCATCCTCTGCTGAGTGGTCTGCTGTACCCTGGACTGCAAGTAATACCACTTTATTAAATGTAAATTGATGTATAGTTACTCTAGAGTTAGTCCTCGAGGGCCGCAGCCCTACATGTTTTACGTTTTTCCCTGCTCCAACACACCTGATTCAGTCACTGAACTACAACTTCTAAGTTCTGCTGTATGGAGGACTAAAACTGACATAATTAGAAATAAAAGCAGAAATAGATAAATGAACCACTAAATAAATAAATACAT
>JAUBOC010000149.1:14410871-14424737 GCA_032275365.1 Anablepsoides cearensis | reverse complement strand
TTCACTTTTTAAATGGAATTACTGAAATAAATCTACTTTTTCATGATATTCTAATTTTATGACCAGCACCTGTAGAGCTACAGATACTCTGCTGTTTGACATGTGGGCCACACTCAACATGCACCAGAGGAAGTGAAGGAAAGAGTTGTCTCAAGAGATTAGAAAGATAATTATAGACAAACATGTTAAAGCGACAAAGCTTCAGGAAGAATGAATATGAACAGATGAGACAAAATTGAACTTTTTGATAAGCACATCAGCTCTATATTGACAGAGGGAAAAATGAAGCATCTCTCACTGACATGTACAGGAATTATTTGATTACAGTGATCGCATCAAAAGGTTGTGCAACAAAATATTAAAATAAAGTACCATCATGTCTGTTCAGGCCTGTTTCATGAGTTTTATTTTTATTTTTTAATTATGTTGAAGCTGTTGAAAATCAATGTCTGACTTTCATTTGTTCATTTCTATCCATCCATCCATCCATGTGTGCATATGTACACAAATACTTGGTTTCTCCACATGAACAAGAAACTGCAAGGTGTCACATTTATTAAAATATTAATACAAGAACAGTTTGATTATAAGAATTTATTTATAGAAGTATTAACTGTACATAGTTCTTTATAATCACCAAAACATAGATTTTTAAAAAAAATCTTTTACAGAATCTGTAGAGTTTGATTCCACTCAGTGGGGGAAAGTGTTTTTGTGCAAGTTGTGATTAGCTCTGCTGTGAAAACTCAGCTTTTAGAGACAGAATATTTAATCAAGCCTGCTCCAGTGTAACGATCACTCAGAGCCAGTTGCCACATTCTTAGCTCTAAAAATGCTTTTATTTGAGTCTTAAATAGTGAATAATTGATCGAAAAAAGGTGACTGACAGTGCTACTAGTCAAAACAATCACATAAATAAATAGGATTCATGGGTCAAAGTTTAGTTTCTTCTATATTTCTGTTTCCCAGCATCTAAAGCAGAGCAAATATTCATAATTTTAGCAGATGCTCTAATTAAAAGTTTTTCAAAAGTCTCTTTGTCCTAATTGACAAAACACCTTATATGAATGTAACGTCCCTTTTGCTCAAACACTTTTACACACAGTGAAAAGCAGGATGAAAGCTAAATAAATCTCACAAATGTCTGGTGATATACTGTGATGGATGCTCCTGTCGGTCCTTACAGCAGCACGTGCAGCCCTCGTGAGAATATTCTATTACAACAGAGGCGTTAAAGTAATCCTCTCTCCATAAAATGCTTGACTGGTTGAAGGTAGCACTACTTAAACCAACCTGTAGGTGGCGATCACACACCACCCAAAATCAACGTTCATCCATTGTACACCTCTTTACCCTGAGAGGACTTTAAAGGAAATAAAGTATACTTTATAACAAAAATACTCCAGATTAAAGCTTTCGTTGGAAAGTGAGAGGGACTCATTTTTTGCATAAATATAGGAAGGCCATTACAGGCTAAGGCTTTAGAAGAAACTCAACTCTTTGCAATCAAAGTCTCTAAAGTGGGTGAATCTGTGAGTTTCACTTGATTGAAGTTCTTCGTTGCGAGTCTGGCCGCAGATCTCTCTCCTAAAACAGTGTTTCAATGGTGTCCGCTGTCACTCTTGTAGCTGGTGGTAGAAGATAAGAAGGGGTTACAGTCCCTGCAGGGATACATGTGACTTTAACACATTACTTTTTGTCTTTAAATTAATTTACGCACCCAATCAGCACTTCACAAGTAGCACTAACGTGCACATATACACTGTTCCAAACTATTATGCAAACTGTGTTTAAGTGTCATAAAGATTTTTTTCAATGAAATGGATGGAATTGTGTCTCAGGCCTCTTTGTGTCCCTGTGATTAGTTTGCAATGTGAGCCCAATTAAAGGAAAAACTACTAAAGAAGGGTATTCCACATTACTTAACACCATTTTTAATAATACAAGATATGAAAAACTTTAATTTTCACATTAAATCATTCAGTTGGGTGGAAATGCAATGCTTTGGTCTGAATTCCCCCTTATTGTAACTCCACAAGCCCCTTAGTTCTGAGGTGTGTCTCAGATTCTCAGATCAACTCGTTTTAAAGCTGTCTCTTTAAGGCACCTCATGCCCCGCCCCCTCCAGCTTCCAGAGCGGTCCGTTCTAGTTTGATAGGGGGGGTTATGACCCAATATGACCCAAACAGTATATCTACGCAGCACTGGGAGAGACTAAATTAAGATTTTCTGCATTCTTAGAGACTCCAAGTACACAACAAAATATATTTAACAGCTAAAAAAGTGGATTTTTCACGATATGTCCCTTTTAAGAGAGCAGCTGCTACAATGCCATTACAAAGCAGAAAATAGATGTTGCTGGAGACCTGCGAACATCAAGGTGTAGGATCCTCCAGAGACTTGGAGGGGTGCTTCTATTCAGCCACCTCTAACCAATGTTCATAAGCAGAAACAGCTCAGAAATCATCTATATACATGACAATGCACCTCCTCATGCTGCAGGGAATACCTCGGCATCATCGGCTTCTACGAGCATAAAAGGAGAGAAACTAATGGTGTGGCCCTGACCTAACCCTTATTGAGAATCTTTGGATAATCAAGCCAAAGATGTCTGAGGGAGGGGGGCAGTTCATATTTAACACTTCAGAGGTTATTCTGACATCCTGCAAAGAAATTCAACCAGAAACTCTACAAACTCACCAGTTCAACAGATATGTTAAAATGTAACTTCATCTGCTGTGATGTTTTTGTTTGTTTGTATTGATGAAAATTTAACAAATGACCATTTTCAGTTCTTTACAACCTATAAAATGTTTTGAAACTGACAATTTGGAACAGTGCATTTTATTAAAATAAAATATTGCTATTATTGTGAAGTTTTTTTCAATAATATTCTATTCTCTAAGACTTGAAAATTATGCTGACCTTCATTTGCATTGCCTCTTTAGGAACATCAGAGAAAAACCATTGCACGATAATTTGGAACGAAGGAATGAAGGTGTCCACTGAAGGCCACAGTTATGACACTTACTTGTCTCATGTGGGGTCACGCCACTCATTTGTTGAACCCCAAGAGCTCCGTTTCCTTCAACACCAAGCTCCAGCTTTGCTGAAGGACTGTGAGGATTATGAGAGGGACTCAAGCTGCCTGGAGCTGGTTTCTTAGCTACCGGCGGAGGAACTTTGTCACCTTTCATCCTGCCGTTTGAGACAGCCTTTGATTGCTCAGAGACCTGCCTGAGCTCGGTCGCCAGGGTTTGCTTCAGACTAGCTTGAGTCTCTGCGGAAGAGGCGTCCGCGGTCTCTACAATGACCTTCTTTGTGCTCCTGGAGAAGATGAAGCTCGCAGTGGAGGCTGGAGACTTGTACACGTCGTATCCTTCAGGCGCCTTCAGAGGCGGAGCTCCTGGTTGACAAACACGGCTGGAACCGGGTGACTTCATGCCCAGTCTGGAGGGAAGACCATCTCTTGAAGACATAGCTGCAGTTTTCAGACGTATGGCCTCCTGCAGGCGCGTTGAAGGCGAGCTTATGGTCACGGTGGGCGTTTTTACAGTTTGAGGGGAAGATTTTAACGACAAAGACTTGCGGATGGGTTTTTGAGGAATGTTTTGGGGTCCTTGGATTGAGACAGGGTAGTTATCTTGAACTGGGGCTCCCTCGTTACTGGAATGGTCTTCTAACGTGGCTTTCATCTGATCTTCAGTCATGCTGACGGATCGAAGGCGAACCATCTGGAGCAGCGAGGGAGTGACAAGCGGTATGTTGGCATCCTCTTTAGGAATGGGTGAAGTTTTGTGGCGGGAGAGCAGCTCCTTGCTCCTGGAGTCTCGATAGGATCCGCTGGATTGCCGTCTGAAGTTAAGCCCGTGGGTTAAACTCTCTGATGGTGGAGGAGGTACTGTCGACTCAGCAGCTGGAGCTGAATATTGAGCACCGACTGGAAGAGCAGAGGGGGGAGGATCGTCAATTTTTAGAGAGTTTCTCTTCAGTAATCCACTCAGAGGAACCACGGGCGCGACCTGTGGCTGTTCTGCTCGGGTAACGGGTGATGCAGGCGTCAACTCCACTGGTGGAGGTGAAACATCCTCAGCAATGTTTGAAATATTCTGCACCACGTGGCAAGCAGTTTCATCAGCAATGTCTGCTTCTGAAAGCACCGGTTTGCTGTCAGCCTTAGCCGGGGTCGGGTCTGACACACCTATTGAGGGTGGAGGAGGTAAAGGAAACTCGACCTCATCGCTCCCATCAAAGGCAGAATCCCCTTCCAACGGAGGAGGAGGAGGTGGCCAGCAGGAGTCCTCAACATGGGACTCCTCCTGTTCTCGCAGCGACCCGTTCACTGGTACGGATAATGACGATGAGGGTATTTTCTTCTTGAGAGGGGGGGTAGGCTGGTATGCAGGAGGAGGTGTAGGCGGAGGTGAGATCTTACTCATTTTGGGGACCTCTATTGAAAGGGTCTGCATGTTTTCCCCTCCTTCTGCCTGGCTTTTATCAACTATAATTCTAACATCATGTTGTGACTGTGTTGACGTCTGAACTTGTGTTGCAGCACTTTTAACTTCATTTAGTTTTGTCTCTGCTGGTTGATCTGCATTGAACAGTACTCTCGATGGTTTTTTCATAATGGGTGGAGGATCCTTCTTCGGAGTTGTCTCTTGAACCTCCTGGGTTCTCACTACAGAGACACTTTCTTCTCTGCTCTGAACGTTGACCTTTTCGTTTTCCTGGTCTTTTTCTGTGCCTGAACGTTCCCTGACATCCTGCTCCGTGTCAGCATGGTCACCACCGTGACGATCTACTGCTCTCTGCACTTCTGAGACTGGTTTATCTGTGGTTGTCTGGTTCTCAGCTATAAGTTGTGACACTTTTGTTGGTTTAGTTTGGGATTCTGTTTGTTTTTCTGTGCTTTCCCCAATCTCTGCTGGTTTGTGGACCGTTTTGCCCATGCTAGGTCCACACAGGAGCTCTACAGTGCGTTTGTTGTGAGCCCATGTCTCCGGAGGTGGAGGGCACGGAGCTTTGATCTTAGGGGGTGGAGGGATGTTCAGCAGATCTCTAACTTCAGCTTTGAAGTTTGAGGAATGATTGTTTGGACTGAGCTCTCCAGGAGCAGCAGCTGGTGATGATTCATGTGGAGACGCCGTCGTGCTACACGTGGAAACATCTGCGTTTGTGAGCTCAGACGTGCCCGACGATAGAGAGGTGAGAGAGGATGAAGGAGAAGCGCCTGAGGATGAAGCCCGGGATGCCGATCTGTCCGGTTTGATGGGATTCTTCTTCTCCTTGTCTGGAGAGGTCGGGGAGATGCCTTTTGGGGAAAGAGTTGGAGTGCCACTCTGACTAGAGTAACCACTGGAAGGGGACATTGTCCGTTCAAATTTTTCTCCTTCTGATGGATTTTTCTGTAAGGAGGAGCTGGACTCTAGACTGGGTTTTGTTGCGTCTTCGTTCTTGTTAGAAGAGGCCAGTAAAAATCTAGAGGAAGAGTCAGTAGAGTCTGAGACAGGAGTCGGCTTTGTGCTGGTATTTGTTACCAACGTCGTGCCACCTTCGGCTACAATATCCTCCAAAGTTTTTTCTTCTTCCGAGGCAGAGTTGCTGATATCATTGATGTCCATTACAATCTTAGAGTCGCCTCTTATCTTTTTACCGTGCAGGGAGTTTATTCTGCGTGGAGGTGCAGGAGGTTGCTTGGTCTTTGTAACTGACAGACTGTGAGAGACGTTGCGTTTGTTTTTTGCTTGTTCCCCAGCAGTCATCGGCTCAGTCGTACTGATCTCATCCCTCGATTTCGATGCGTTTTCACCTTTGCTGCTAATCACACTTGCCGAATCACAAGTATTACCAAGGTCCTTAGAAAGCTCTGTTTGGCTGTCTTGCACATCAAGACCAACTTTGTTTGTGAATGTGTGCAAGGAGTCAGAAATAACTGTCTTTGAGGACTGGGACTCGCTCCAGTTTGACCCTGAGGCTGATTTGGGAAACAGCGTGACGTCATAGTTGGAGCTATTTGTTTGGGAACCGTCTCCGTCTGATCTTCTGGACAACAAAGGACTGACTGCCGAGTCCCCGGACGTAAGGCTGCTTTTGCTGACCGTGCGAATGCTGCTTCCGTGATTGACGCTGCCGCCTCGAGTTCGACTGATGCTGCGGTCAATCTCAATTACCTCGACGGAGGCTGGCAAGACAGCATTAGGAATGATTGTAGACAAGTAAGTGGCCTGAGGAGAGATGGACATCACTGGTCCCTATGAAGAAGCAGAAGGTATTTTATTAAACCAGGTACTATAGTTTTACATTTAAAAAATACTTTTATAAGCATTTTTACCTGGGGCTCCTGCAGGAAGTTGAACATTGAGGGTGTAAACGAACAGGAAGAGGTCATCCCAGGAACTGCGAGGGACTTGGGTCTCAGGACAGATGAGGGACAAAGATGGGATTGCTCATTTTGGTAGACTTCTTGGAGGTGTTTGCTCACAAGAGCTTCATCTCTAAATACCTGCTTAGGAGTGAATAGAGGAGCATTTAGAAAACAAAAAAATGTTAAAGTTATTCAGATTTTCCCCCACTTTATAACACTTTACCTCCAGTTCTGAAAGGTGCACCCTCGCTCCCTCCTTGCCTGCTACAGGAGTCCCTCCATCAACTGTCGGAATAACAATAACGCTTGATTGGCTGTCGCCGTTGTGCTTCTCGTGATTTGGGAGCTTAGCCGAGACGAGCGGCTGAAAGGTGGAGCTTCTGTTCAGAGCTGTAAGGAAAGTGAGTTATTAGGATTAACCTGTCACTGTTTATTCTCTAAAACGGCGAGAGAGGACTTGAACGTACCGAGCTCTTTCTGGACTTGGTTGGGGATGCCCATGATGGTGGTCCTCCTGTTTCTCTTCCTGCTTCGATCAGTTTTTTTCACTGGGTTCAGAGGCTTGAATGTGGATCCTGACAGAACAATATGGAACAAAATAACAACACAGTTAGTCTTGTAAACCTGAGCTAAAAGTTCACATTATCTTAAATTCTTATATCTCTTTTGATTTAGCATGTTAGCCTAAAATTAGCAACACTTAAATAACAGGAATGTTTGGATTTCCAGCTTGATTCTATTTAAAAGTTAGTGAATACACAAGGTATTTAGAAATGTTTGTATAAACTTTATTGACAGATAGTTTTGTATTTGGAACACAATGGCAGCTTTCTGAACAGAGACTGAAACGCTGGAGAACTGATGTTTGAAATGAAGTCAGAGACCACTCACAGTCACTGCGTGGGCTTTTCTCGTGCGCACACATCCACACGCCGAGTGACGCGCTCTGCCTCCCAGCTGTGATATTAAGCAGCCGAGCTGTCTCGGATGCTTTGATTTTCAGAATAAACATTAAAATAATAAAATCCCTAGCTGTGGATGTGAGCGTGTGAGTCTGTGTGTCATGTTTCTCATTCTTTGATGTCCCACCAAGGCAGCCGAGAACGAGCAGCGAATACTAAATGAATACTGAACCGTGACTTTTTATTTAGTAATAGACTCTGATGCAAAACCCAAACTTCTGTAGCAACGTTGCTATTAGTTTTACTTTAAGTTGAGGAATTTATGGTAAATGGTCTGAACTTATATGCTTATATACTGTCACAAACACTGATGGTGGAAAGCTACATTGTAGCCACAGCTGCCCTGGGGCTGCACTGGTGCCAACGGACCCTCTGACCACCAGCAGGCAAGGCGGGTTAGGCTTCTTACTCACAGACACAACAGCTAAGACGGATGGAGCGGGGGTTTGAACCGGCAACCCACTGGTTACAGGACAAACCCCTCCTGTCACCCCTACGTATGCTTATTTTTAAAATCACACACAAGACTCTGTCAGAATACCGTTACTGGAGTGTGTTCTGACCACCTCGGTCTGTTCAGAAGACACAGAGAGAGAGGAGGGACTGAAACACACCACCTCTGTAGCAAGGCAGTAACAACAGATCCAGTACTTATAGTCGACTTCTGACATAGGTAAGGTAAGTACAAACAAATAAAAGAAAAAATAAGAAAATGGCTGAGTATGACATCATAACATATTAGGTAAATATTCAGTGTAATCTATGACATCAAGCAGTATAGTCTATGACATCATAACATACTTTCTGTTTATTAACCTCTGGGCTTGTAGTTTCATAGTCATAATCATTGGAACTTGTTAGTTTAAGTAACCTGCATAATATAACATAGCTTAGCATCTACTGTACAGGTTTCCCGTGGATCCTTAAAAACCTGTTTTTCAGAGGTCTTAAAAAACACATTGTAAGTAGGATGATTATAATTTGTCTCAAATATATAAAATAATTGGATTATTTCTTTATTTACCAAATGCCTCTCACAGCTAGTTGTTTTGTCTTAAAATAAACGTTTGGGTAAAAATGTTGCTAGCTGTTTTTGTTTTTTCCTATTTGTATTTACTGTGAAGTTGGTCTTGAATTTCATTTCAAGTGGCATTAAAGAGGTCTTAAAAAGTCTTAAATTTAACTCATCTTAAGCTGTAGGAATGTGGCAAAGTTCTAAATGACACCTTCAAGGACCCAGCTGCAGGTGTCTTAACCTAATTTAAACTTGTGGTGGGTGCGTTTTTTTTTTTTTTTTTTTTTTTGAGACCTGTGAGCTCCTTGCTCTACATGCAGAGGAGAAAATAAATACCAACTTTATCTGCACTGTGATTGGATGATGGCATGTTTGCATTGTAAGGCTACAGCCCACCTGGCCTTATAATGGTTGGGTTTTCTTTTCATATAAATCTCATCTGTGTGACATAAACCCACCCACCAATCAATGGGCAACAGTAGATTATGTCAAATCGGTTAAATCAGTGCAAAAAGGTCATAAAACTATGCATTGTAGATAAAACCCTGATAGGTTATTTTGAATCCAAAAATCCTAAAAAAAACATACTTGGACATATTTTGATCTGTGTGACATGTTTTTTTTTTCAATCCTGCACTGATTAATGTTCTCTGAAAGCATTTGAAAAAGACAACACACATACAGCATCAATGTTTACCTTGGTGGGTAAGCACAGGCTGAGTTGACTCAGCAGGGGTTGGGATATCAGTACTCCCCGTGGAGGATCTGGACCCCGGAGAGCTGACTCTGTCCTTGGAGCTGATATCTTTCTCCGGACGCAGAGTGTCTGTGGACTGCAACGAACACACAGAAAACAATGCTAAGCTATACGATCTTCAGATAGTGTGTAGGAAGTGTGTGTAAACTGATCCACTTACAGCTACGCTTTCATCGTCATCAAAGTTCACTCCATTCTTGTGTTCTGTACAAACCATATCAAATATAAACCACAAAAACATACTAATGTGTTGACATTTTAAATCTATGTGCTTATATATGTGTACCTTCCTGTTGCAGTATCTTGAGTCCCTCCTGAGCCTCCGTATGCAGGTCCTCCAGGTACTGAGGCCGGCTGCCCTCGATGAAAACATTCTCCTGGTAGTGCTGAGAGGTCGTGTAGTGAACCGTCAGCCTCTTCTGGTCTTCACCTCCCTTTGAGCCCGCTGATCGTGTAGTTTGGAAAAAAAGGAGAACTTCATTAGATTTTTATCCAGGAGCCGTTCTTTAAATTGAAAGAACTGTAGCTTTAAAAAGACGACCTGCAAGTTTAAAGGTGGAACTTTTTGACCTATTTGGCCTTTCGGACTCAATAATGTGGGGTTATTATTTCCAGTTTGTACCTCTTTTGAAACATATAAGAACATTCAGCCAACATGTAGTGCAAAATCTTTATCCAATCCTTTGTACTCATTGTATCCATTCGTCAAATCGCCTCAGTTGAGTTTAGTGGACAGATGTCCCAGCATGGCTATAGGCTATTAGCTCAAAAACTACAACCTGCTTTATCTCCTGCAGGATCCTAAAGCTTCTCGTCGGATCAGATAATCTGGATCGTCTGCCTGTAGGACCGTCTTCACCGAACTCAGTGCAAATACAACAGGAGATTAATATGCAAATATAACATTTGAATAGAGATGGTGCTTTAGGCAAAGAAAGGACGTTCTTTTGATTTTGTTTGGAGGAAATAACTTCAGTGCTTATTTCTTTGGGTATGTGTCCAGGAATGAGGCTTTGAGATGGAAAATGTGTGCATTTGATGTGAAAAATGAAGAGAATCAAAGGTTTCGAGCTTTCATTAGCTTGTTAAAGAAGTTCTGATGGTTTGCAGTTGAGTTCTGTGGAGAAGTTATAAAAAATTTAAATCTGTTGTAGATCTCGGCTTAGTTAGTTCTGATTAAACTGACAAGCTCAAATCCAAGTTTGAGGAATTATGGAGTTGTTTCTTTTTATATTTCATTTTCACGTTTAATACACAGAGATTTTCTGTAGTCGACTTGAACAGAATGAGCATATTTGTGTATTCACAATGTCGTACATTAGCTTTAGGCAAATCAAGTAGATTTGTCTGTAATTTGGGAAGAACATCCGTCGTGCCAAGTGACTAAAAGCTTAGCTAAACAAGGCTTAATGTGAGATGTCTGCTTTCCCTCCTTTGTCAGTCTCAGCACTGGTTCTCAGTCCTACCTGATTAGGTAACCCTGTGAATGCATACTGTACATGTGTGTGCGTGTGTGTGTGTGTGTAGAGTCCCACATGGACGCTCTCCTGTGTCAGGCTATAGAAAGACTGGAAATGGTTTGAAACATTTAAAAAAATAAAGTTTGCAACCTTTTTTATCAAACATCACCCATAAATAGCGATGTATTCATCAGATGCATTTAACAAGAGAAGAAGACCCCCAGGAATATCAGAAGCTTTAGAGATTTTGGGTAATTGCTTAAAAAGACAGTAAATCCTCTTTATCTCATTAAAGCCCTTTGCTCTGATACACACCAGCATGTCTGTTTGTAGGATGAAAAGACGAGTTTAAGACAAAACAAGTGAGTATTTGTCTTCACATCTTTGAACTGAAACAAACTGAGCTCCACGTCGTTTGGATGAGAGTAAACAGCGTCCCCCACGTGAGCCGGCACTCACCCTTCTTCTTGAAGACAGACAGCAGAGAGTGGATGCTCTTCCTCAAGTAGACCACCATGCTTACGCCGGCGTCATGGCAGATGCAGAATCCAAATATGGGACTGAGTCAAAGTCCAAAAAGACTGTAAATTTGTCTGAGTCTCTGAGATGATCCAGGAAGCTTTGCAGCAGAAAGCAGCAGAGGAGGCTTCAGAGGGTCCTGGTGACTTGAGGAGTGCACAATGAGATCAGCTTAAAGCTGTCTGTCCCGGCTGCCTTATCCCTGGCTCTGGTGCCCTCCCTCCTCCTCCTCTTCCTCCTCTCTCCCTCTCTTTGGTTCAGTTTTTGCTCACACTAGCCGTCTCCATTGCAATTCCCTCCCTATTGTCCAATAACCCCCCCTCCTCTGGTCCTGCAAAAAGCCTGTCAAAGTTTGGCTTTCAGGAAGGAACACCACCCCCACTTCGGGCTCTGCAACCTGCGGCTCTGGGGCCACATGTGGTTCTTTGGTCCCTCTGCAGCGGCTCTTTGAAGTTTGGACCAAAGCTAACACGAAATTACTTTTTTTTTGGCTAGCTTTAGCAGTTTTTTGTCAATGCATTTGCAAATATGTGACCAAAGAGTGAACCATGTTGATTAGATCATGCTATTAGTCTGTTAGCTACTTCAATAATCCAAATTACAGCTTTAAAGTTTGATCTTTCTCTCAAACCCATCAGTGTTACCTTTACTAGACTAGATGATAATAAGGATGCGAAAAAAATATATTTGATTGCATATTTCAATTGTAGTTCTTATTAACTTTAGTATAAAATATACAGTTTTTTTTTTGGTTTACATGAATGTGCTGGTTTATTTTTAATTTTTTTGAAATGTAAAAATAGTAATAATAAACATTAAAATTCATTATATATTTTTAGTCTTATAATGCTCCGCTCCCATCCAGAAAAACAGCTTTTAACAAACTCAAAACGACCCACGGACCACCAGTTGATAATCACAGTTGTAACATGTTTTGCAGCTTGGTGAGCCGGTTAGTACATTTACTTTCTTTCAGTACTTAAGTAATTTGTTTGAAGATTTGTAATTGATACAAAGTATTTTCTTTAAATTGTAACTTTTACTCTGATTTTGTTACATTCAAAACATAAAACTTATATTTTTACTGCTTTACTTTAAAATGCTTAAACCTTGTTACTTGTTACAAATTGATGTTTCAACTCATTATTAAATTATTATTGTTTATGCACTAATGAAATGTTGAATTTACTTAAATCAGGTTATGTCAACTGGTTCCACTAAATAGAGTTGAGTAAATGTAAAGCAATTTACTCAGCTCAGTTTAGTGAAAGCAGTTTGGTTAAGTAAATTCAACACTTCACACTTAAAGCACCTTTACTGTCCTGATTATTGTGAGCAGTTTTAGGATTTTAACTGAAGTGCTCTTCTTATTGGTAAAATTAAATTTTACTAAAGTCATTTTCTGTTAAGGTATTTTAATTTTTTTTCCCCAATATACACCTCTGTTTAATCTATAAAAAACTGTTCCAAGTCCTTGAAGTGGTGACTATACAGAGACTAAACGAGTTGACCGTTTTTGTAAAAGAGGTATAAATATGAAATTTCATTGGTGCAGGTTGACGTTCACCCTGCAACCAGAGCATTGCCAGATCCAATCCCTGCCCTAGCACATGAAATTGTAAAGCTTTTTTGTGCATCTGGAAAAGCTCTATATAAAACTAAAGCATTCTTATTATATTTGGAGTTACTGATCTGTCCAATACATCAGTAAAAATTCCAAATTATTCTCGACTACACTCAAGTGAAATACATTGTTAGTATTTTTGAATGCACATAATCCAGTACTTTAACTTAAGTAATAATTTGACAGAACTGCTTTACTTTTATTGGAGTAATATTCAACCAGTTGGATCAGTACTTTGACACAAGGAAACTGGGTACTATGTCCACCACTTGTTGGAGGACAATGAAGACGATGCAACTGTAGTTGGTAAAAGTCCAGACCTTACTTGGCAGTTCTGTTGCAAATTCTATGACATTTTTTTTATTTTTTCATATATATTTATTTTTTTAATTTTATTTTTTATCTGTTATTTTCTTTGTACCGTGTTTTGCTGTATGAATTGTATAGTGAGGTGTTTTGTTTTGTGCATACTTGTAGGACAAGGTGAAATATAGCTATTGTGCTAACTCTTGCATATTTACACTGCCATGTATTGTGGTCATGTTGATTAATGTGCACCGTCCTAATAAAATTAATAATAACGTAATAGTTCAGAAAACAGATAAAACTGAACAGGTTGAAAAATATGACCCAAACAGAATATACAGATATCTACACAGCATAGAGAGAGACTAAATTCAACATTTCTAGACTCCACGACAAAAAGTCAATTTAGCATGATGTCCCCTTTAATAACCTGATTTTGATTATTATAATTGGGTTAAATAAAATGTAAAAAATACATTAAAATATGCAGTTTTCAGGTTCCCTTTGCAGCAACAAAAGTGTTCATCCAATTTAGACTAAGTGTGGATCCATCCCATAATAGCAGATATGGTTAAAGGTTGTCTTTGACCCCTCTCAAACAGAGGCCCACAGCAACATGCGTCTGTCTAACACTGCGTCTCGTTATCTCAGGGCTGAAGGGGTTGGGTTTGACAGCTTAGGATGTCTTCAACAACTTCACTTTTTCTCTTTGCTCTCCTTCACATCTCCGCCTTCTCTTCCCGTCTGCCCCCTTCATGGCCGCATCGCCGACAAAGGTCTAGTTGGAGTTATAAATAGCCGGCACCGCCTCGGTTCATCAGAGCTGTCTGGGGGGGGGGGGGGGGGGGGGCCCATT
>JAUBOC010000149.1:14376236-14387456 GCA_032275365.1 Anablepsoides cearensis | reverse complement strand
AGTAAAATTTTCTTACTCCATTGGCAGAAATGTTTGACTTAATTTGAGTCAAATTTTCAGACTAACAAGACAAATAAACAAGATTAAAATTCTTTCACAATCAGTTCTTGTTTAGTAAATCAGTCTCAAAACAAGATCAAAAAGATTTTTGGCTGACATAAGGTTTTAAAACTTGGTTAGAAAGACAGTTTTTGCAGTGTGACACGCACAAACAGCTTCACACATACAAAAAACAATGGCCGCACACACATATGTTTGTTCTTGTATCCTCATGGGGACTTTGCATTGACTTCTATTCATTTACTGGTCATTCCTAAAGCCTAACCCTGATACATTACCCTAAATCTAACCACTACAGTACATAACTGACCCTAATGCTAACCTAAACTCAATTCATACCTTAGTCCTAAACCGAACCCCTGACCCACCTGAGGACCAAGTTATTTTCCTCATAAGGAGCGGTGGGTCCTCACCAGGCTGTGTACTTGGAAAATGGAGAAAAATCATACCTACCAGGTAGCAAAACCATGTACACACACATCAGGGCTCTCAGGGGCCCTGCAGCTACCTGCTTTGTCCAGCTCAGCCCATCTTTAGCTGTTTGAGCTGTGAGCTCATTTTGTGTGATGCCTTGGATTCCAATGTGTGTGTGTGTGTGTGTGTGTGTGTGTGTGTGTTTAGGTGATATAATGAATGTCAGTGCTGCCTCGGCGCCGCCCTAAGCCCAGCACTATGCCACCGACACGCAAACACACACACACGCCCTCTGATCCAGGGTAGCAGTCAGTCACACAAACACCACTGTAAACACACACACACTTATTACACAGTGGAAGGACCTGCACACAAACGCACACAGCGAGGCAGAGCAGAGCACTTTGAGCTCCAACCCAAGAAGTAATGAGCTAAAAGAATAAAAAGCGGTGAGTGTTTGTGCTGAGGAGCTGCTCTAATTAAAAAGGCATCAGGAGTGTTTCCTGAGAGTCCTCGTTAGGCTGAATGGACCTTTGTGATTTGTTGCAGTCCTTCTCCTCTGGGCTGCAGGACTCCAGGCCCGATGTGGCACCCAGGAAGCCACGAAAACTCACCAAGACTCACAAACAAAACATAAAAATCTAAACCAGTTAAACCAGATAAATGCATGTTTTTATCATTATGACGTTTTTAAGACATCATTATGAAATCATTATAAAAACTGTAGTGAGGTGTTGATGTGTGCAAAATACCCAAATATGACTCACAGGTTTATTTTAGTTTCATATCATAAATTCACCTTTTGATACATTTTAAAACCAGGTGTTTGCAGGACTTGGTCTCAGCCGCTCCATAACAACATGACAGCCTCTTAAAACCACACATCTAACTCTATTCAGCATCAGTGCTGACTCGTCACTATTTAACACACCCTCTGATGCAGAACAAAACCTGGACCGACACCAGAGGTCAGCTGCTGGAATGTGGCACCTTCTTCATAAATATGAAGACAAGGATTCCCTTTCAGCTCGACTCCACGACTAAAACCAGATGAAAAAATCATATTTTGTTCTCAAAATTCTTTTTTTTCCCATATGCTAAGAGCAAAGGCGCAAACCCAAACTATAACTCTCCCACCACCGTGCTTTAAAGGATGGTATGAATCTCCTGTGGCCATGTGGAGCTGCCCCAAAGCACTGCCTATTTGTACAAAGCCCCTCCCTGGAGCTCAGTCTGCAGCCGAGCTCCGCCCCCACGGAGCATAGTTGTGAAGACGTGCTGAAGTGGGAGTGTCAGAAACTGTAGGAGGTTCTTAAAGAGACAGAGGCCAATTTTAAGGTGTTTAAATAGATTATGATGCAAAATCAAATACATACAGTATAAATACAGCTTTTTCAAAACAACTGAACAGTTACTTTATTGAGGTATAGAACTGAACTTTGTGCCTGACAGTGTTGTATAAAGTACCAAAAAGTGATACTTAAGTAAAAGTACAATTATCTTATCATGAAATTACTTTGGCAAAAGTTAAAGTCTCCTTTAAGAATATCACTTGAGTAAAAGTATCTGATTTATTTTATACTTAAGTATCAAGCGTAAATTTCTGACATAAAATCTACTTAAGTATTAAAAGTAAAAGTATTGAGTAAAAATGAGAGGTTAGATTTTTCCAAATACATTTTTTAAAGGCGTGCAGATGTGATGGATTGTGTACAAACTAATATGTGTCAGAATGGTATGTATTTATACTTTGCATCCAACCACAATTAAATTCAAAGGCACCGTTTATCGGGTAGATTTTTTTTTAACAATAACGAGCCAGAATGAAATGGGAGCAATGACTTTCTGCTTCTTACCTTTTTTTAAAAAAAATGTAGGGAGTAGAAGTAAAAAGTTGGCTGAAAAAAACTTTACTCAAGCAAAGTACGGATAGACAAAATTTCTACTTAAGTACAGTAAGTATTTGTACTTAGTTACTTTACAACTCTGGTACCTGAAAAATACATAATACCCCCTCTTTAAAGTTTATCTTCTAAAAAGACTTGTTCTGCACCAAACCTAACTCTTTAGTGTTTTTTTTCCTTCAGACAGATGGTTCTTGTAATGAATTTGCATATTCAGTAAATCTTAAAAATCACAAGTTATTTGAAATAAACTGTGTAAGAAGTATTGCAGCATGTGGCCTATTAGGGTCTTCATGAGTATTTTAAAACTTTAAACATATTGTTTACTCTCATCTAATGGTGCAACACCTCACAAACTGTAATGTTAAGAGTTTACATATGTCAGATGTGGCTTTATCAAGACCAAGTGGCTTAAAAACCAAACCAGGGTTCTAAGATTTGAAGACAGTTCATGTAGGACTCTGCTCTGCTCGGACTAGTTAGCAGGCTGAATGCACTGTATGTGTTAGACAATTTATTCTATGTGGACTGTTTCTGCAAACTAAGGTTAGTTAAAGAGCTACAGATGAGATATAATTTGCTCATAAACCTTGGTTTTAATGATTGTTTCTTTTTTGCTAAACTGCAACATTTAAAATGAGCAACTTTTAGAGTTGCTCAACGTCCAGATATTTTAGACATTTGCCTAACAGAACGGGTCCATGTCTGTTAGATCATGTTTTTTAAATCCTTTATCACATTTAAATCATACAGTTGGTGTCTATATAAAGTGAAACTGCAACGTTTTGGTCTGAATTCCTCCTTATTGTAACTCCACAAGCCCCTCATTCACCCCTTTTTCTGATGTGTCTCTTAGATCAACTCATTTTGTTCTCTTTAAATGCAAATTATGTGCTTAAAACCCTGCCTCCCTCTTGCATAGAGAGCGATCTATTCTAGTTTGATAGAGGGGTTTGAGACTATATAGCAGTGCAGAAACTTTTTATTGACAAATTAATTAAAGATGTCTAAAAACAGAAGACTTGTGTCCATCCAGCCTTATGTTGGAGCCAGAGTCTGACCCAGAGCTAGTTGGTAAGTTAAAAAAAATGTATATATCTGTTCTGTCACACATTCTGTGACGTAATGAAAAGGTCACAGAAAATAAAGCAAACTGTTTAAAGAGAGTCTCTAAGTACTTAATAAAATGTATTGAACAGCTAAAAAGTAGATTTTGCATGATTTGTCCCCTTTAAACTCTTGGTTTGTTTTAGAAAACTTGTTTTTGTTTTATTTCCTGTAAACTCATATGTAAATTAAACTGCATGTCTTAGTTTGTCCCACATGAAGAACTAATACGGAACACATCGAGACAAAAACAAAACAACTAAATAAACAATAAGTTCTATAAGTTCATTTATTTTATTTCCCAGCTGGGGGCTTTTTGAATCTGCTTCTTGTTGTGTTTTAATAGTGATCTCCTTCCGTCTTAAAA
Organism: Anablepsoides cearensis; assembly: GCA_032275365.1. Taxonomy (NCBI): domain Eukaryota; kingdom Metazoa; phylum Chordata; class Actinopteri; order Cyprinodontiformes; family Rivulidae; genus Anablepsoides; species Anablepsoides cearensis. The sequence goes on along the minus strand of JAUBOC010000149.1, from coordinate 14,383,604 downwards.
ATGGGAAAATCCCCGACATTAAATGCCAAAAAAAAAATTCAGACTCCCAGACTTTTCCCAGCATCAGGCTCCAACAACATCCTCTGCACAGGAATCATTAGCACTGCTGCGAGTTAATCTTCAATTTCATGCAGAGTCTGATCACCGTCCAGTGATGTTGAATCATGGAGGAGATCCAGCGACCGAAGAGTGCTGAACTGAATATAACACACGGTAAATAACAAAAGAAAAAGAGTGAAAAGGTGGAACAAAAACAGGGATTGTGGGTGATATCTGCTGCCAAGCGAGCAAACGCATCAGTAAACTAAAAGAGGGATTAAACCCTAGAGTCGCCTCTGTCTGAGCCACTTTTTTCACAATATAGATGTTCAGAACGATGTCCCGACCAGGAATAAATCCCTCTTTAACCGTTTTCTATCAAGACATTCCTCAGACGTGTGTCATCGCCACGGTCTGCCTGCGATAAAATAATTCCACAACAAAGTTAAAGAATTAAAAAGGCTGATCTTTGACTTTTATCTCTTCAGGGAACATCTGAGCTGGGACAGAGTTCAGGAGCAGCATCAAGAAGCAACATTAATCTTCAGCATGTATCTATTTAAAAAAGGCTTTTTCCATTTGTTTGTGTATTCGGGCGCTCGTGGGAAAGGCGGGGAACATATCAGCTAGTTTTAGCTCTGTTTAGGTCTGCAGCAACTCACATGAAAACAATCTGACTCTTCTGACACCACTGTAAACACAGCACTAAACTCACTAGCTAATTGTGGGGTAAACAGGTTGTGTATGAGGTTTATGAAATAAATAAGACCATGAAACAAGAGCAAATATCAAGCTAAAAGGCAAAACACACAGATTTATTCTTTGTTCTTCATCCCTGCCAGAAAACGTCATAGAGTTAAATATACCTAGATTGAGCCCCGTCTATCCTGTTAGCATCTGTGACAGGAGCAAAGATGGTGCCCAAACAGGGCACCATCTCACAGCAACTATTTGATTAACAGCAAAGTCAACTGGATCTGTGTCACAATATATTTCTAATATTGTTACAATACATTAATATAATTGATAGTTATGTTAATTTCATTCAACAATCATGTAGAGCAGCAAAATAAATACAAGTAAAATATATAATTTATAAGTAATGATGACCTAAATCAGACCTGAAGTCAGTCAATAACTTTGATTTTTTAACTAGTTGAATATTTATGACTTCCATAAAGTAATAAAGCATTTTTATTATTTCTTACCTTTCATAAATAATAATGATAATAATAATAATAATAATAATAATAATAATAATAATAATAATAATAATAATAATAATAATAATAACGATGTCAGGTTTGTCTAATAGAAAATTAAAAATAGTCAAATATATGTAAAATTATTTTACTCTGTGTAAAATAGCATAAATCAAAGATAAATCCAGCTTGATTTAGCAGAGTGCTACACTCTTTATAAGAATAGGCTTCTGGAGCTAATATCTGCTAACCAATTCAATTAGCAGTGATTACATAAGTTTTAAAGGCTTATTTTAATTTTAATCTGTTACATTATCAGCTTCAGTTCTGGTCGCATCCACATTGAGGTAAATAAGATAAAATGCACTCCTGCTGTTTGTACCATCATATTTGAATGCACTGGTCAGAGGAGAACAGACGAGACAATCTGATTATTGCTTTTCAGTTACAAACAAGGCTTCAATAAACTCTTTTATTTTTACTGGCGAATTTTATAATATTGTCTTGATGTTTTGTAATGGGACAAAAATGCCCTCTATTCAAACAGATGTAATACAACAAAAATGTTTCTCTTTATCTGTTTTTAAGTGTCATTTTAAAAAAACTGGCATTAGAAATCTTAACTGCTCTAAAGGCAAGAATGATTCAAGTTTTGGGGGTTTCAGAAAGATTATGAACAATTAATATCTTACCTGTTGTATGGATGGCTTAGAATGAGCTCAGTTTGGAGAGACTTGAATCTGATGTGACTGACAAGCTAATGGCTAGTCAGAGCAGAGCTGAGAGCAAATTAGAGTGGGTCGATTCTGATTCACTGGGTTTACTGATACGAGTCCTCACACTGAATCAGTTCACTCAGATCCTAAATGTTTAACTATTGGTGCATTCCAGTAGCCTTGAAGGGGAAATTTCCCTGCTCCCATTCGTCCCCTCTAGTGGTAAATCCCATTCGTATAGTGGGAGCTGCTTTAGAAAGTTAACTCTAACTTTTACTGATAATTGTTTTTGTGCATTTAATCACTCGTACAAATAGTGCATTATTTGTGCATACTGTTTGTATTAAAATGTTTGTTTGGAACTGGAACTGGAATGCAATTTGATACAGTTTATTGGAAAATTACATCACTACCACTTCCCAGTTCAGGAATACCATGGAACGCATCATATCACTATGGGGAGTTAGCAGACTTAGTGACTCAGACCTGGAAACAATGCAGACTCAGATAAATCAGACCTCTAATTCAGAATAAAACTCAAGCAACTCAGGTGAATCAAATTCACCACCTCTAAAACGCCTCAAATATTGAAGTCAGATTCATGTTGTCTATTATCCCAATATAAAATCTATAGTAAATATGATGTTAAACATGTAGCATTAAGCTATAGCTAGCGAAAGGAGCTACTTCTTGAATGTATTTTTGGTCTCCTAAAAACCAGCGCTAAACTCAGTCCCAATCTACAGCATCCTTCCTGCTATGAGCTGTAAACATGGATATAGTGCTTCCAATTTGACATGATGCTTCCAGAAATTCATTTTTATGATTAGTGTTGTTTAATGTTAGCAGCAATCAACCTTGGTTTTGACCTGGCTCTCACTAGCTCTTCACAAAAGAAAAAAAAAATTAAAAATCATTTTTCCTAGTGAGGTCACTCAAAGAGCCATTTACAACAGGTAAGATACTGACTGATTACAACCTTTCCACCGCATCCCTGAGAAGCTGGAACAATAGTTGACAACTCTACCTTTTGCTGCATCGTGGTTCTGAAGTCCCAGTTTGTTCTCAGTCAATCCGGTAGCGCTACGGTTGAGTCCAGAACCAAAGTTCTTCTTCCTCCGACTCCCCCTCAACCAGCTCAGAGCCTGTCCCAGGGAGCTTCCTGGCTTCCTCTGCCCGCGCTGAGCCCTCACCTCCCTGGCTAGGATCTCGGTGATGTCCTTGGGCACCAGATCGCCTGTAGACCTCCTCCGGGACATCCTGGGGCCAGTCCTGGAAGCTGAGGATTGGGTGCCTCCACTCAGATCTGCTGGGTGTGATGAACGCCTCTGCCTCTCTCTCTCTGGCCTTTATGTGTTTTTACTGACTGTCACCACCTGGGACAACAGTGGGATCAGCAGGATGGGAGGAAGAGGCTGGAAATGAAAAGCAAAGGGAGGAGAAAGAGAGCAATCACTTAGGAAAAAAAATCAGTTTTTAGATAAAATGACAAGAAAAAACAACTAGAAACTGACACAAGCCTGAGCAAGGCTTCCAGTAACATGTTTCTAATCTTTCATTTTGAGTTTTACGCTGTGGCTCCATAAAGGAGCATTCTGCAGAGTTTATATGTGTCTCTGTGTGGGAGCCATGTGGTTCAAATCAGCAGAACATAGAGAATGAAAAGAAGCTGGGAGCACGTAAACTAGCAATAACACTTGAAACACACATAAACAAAGAGTTAGAGCTGATTACGGCACTAACTCCCTCTAGTTGTTGTTACACACAAAGCAAAGATATATCCAGCGAAGACATGAGAGTTTGTAACTTACTCAGTGAGCTGGTCTCCCTGCTGCTCGCCTCTTTTCTCCCAGCCTGAGCAAAACCATTGCAGGGCATATGTGTGTGTATATGTGTGTGTGTGTGTGTGGAGCAGAGTAAATGAAGCTCCATGCTCTCTGAGCCCGTCCCTCCCTCTGCCTGAGAGCCAGCCTCCCCTCTCCTCTTACGTTGCTGTTCAGCTCCACAGCCTCAGACCTGCCTGCTTCTGTTCACATTCCAAACAACCAGAGTTAACATTTTTTTTACCTGCAGAGGAAAATGTTTTTTTTTTTTCTAAAGCTGCACAGGTGAGAGGCTTCACCCTCTGCAGTGGGGATTTGCTTTCTGCCTTCTCTTCAAAAGTCAGGCGCAATCGTTTCAGTCCATCACGGCAGCTCAGGGAATACAAAGGAACAAATAAATTCCTAGTTTGAATTAGTTTAATAAGAGAAAGATTGCTTATTTTTCAAGATGTATGTGTCCACATTTGTTTGTCTTTTAGCAAAGATACAAAGATGTTAAGAAAAAAGTTCAGTCGAGAGAGGTTTTCTTTTTTCCTTCTGGTTCAGTGAAGTGTAAACATGTGACACACATAATTAGACAGACAGGTAGGGCCAGTTACCTGTAAATCATGATCCCTTGTGGTCACATTCAGCAGGAACTGAAATCTTTAGATCAGTGGTATCATTTTAAATCTATAAAAAAAGACACTTGAATGCTCTTTTTGCAGCAGAGAGAAACCTCTGGTCAGGCCTGGGAAAGACCGTAAAAACTAGAAAATCTGGACCATGTAAAATGAATTACCAGAAAAATGTTGGCAGGTAATAAATACTGTAACAAATTAACAATTTCCACTAAAATTTAAGAACAGATCTGCGTCCAAATAAGGCTTCATTTAGGCCCAAATTGGTCTAACTTGTTAAACGAAGTAGTGGGTGGAGCTGATGTAGGTATGTGTTTGTGTTGTGGGGAGGCTTCAAAGGTAAAGGTTAAGGTGAAAAATAAACTTCACAAAAAATGCCAAACATTTTCACATGAAAAAAGGTAAATAAGTGAACAAACCCAGCCCTGTTTAGAGCTCTATAGCCCAGATGTTTTTTCCACCGAAGGATCATACCTCTAAAGATAAACGTATTGACTATGTTCAGACTCGTAAATATCTGTTTCTGGTGACTCGACTACAAGTGGACAGCTCTGATTGAGAGTGTTCACCTGGTAGTTTATGTGTACCGACACAAACAGTAATATTGTGTACGATGTTAAGTGCCAGGAGGACTGTGACCAGTTATACATTGGGGAAATGAAGCAGTAAATTGTCAAAAGGATGGACCAACACAGACGATCTACATCATCAGGCCAGGACAGTTTATACTCATCTACAGGCCAGTTATCCTTGATAGAGAGGAACGTTGGTTAGAGAAGTAAATGAAAACATTTTTGTGAAGAGAAACTGTCCGTCGTTGAACAGTTGTCCCCCTCTTACGATGCTGTTTTTGCAAGTATGACTCAGCCCCCTGTGAGCAATAGGCGACAATCAGAGCATTAACGATCAGTCGTTGGGATGATGGTCCTCTCTTGCATACGAACAGCCAGTTTTGATTGTCTCTGTCAAGCACGTTGATCCATCATGTACCACTAATAAAGCGGAGCTTACTTTCTTCTCCATCCTTGTTAGGTAATATGATCATTCTGTCAATTACAGCTAGTTGTTTTTTAAATTAATCTTTCACACAATGACTTTTTGAGGCTCACTTTCTATTTTGTCTATCTGAACCACTATCAGGGAGTAAGAGATACAGGCGTGTGGTTACCATTGTAACCCTAATAAACCTCGGGCACACACTTTTACTTTTTATCTTGGTTCTCTTTATGCTTCTTATAGAGTTCAAGCATCACAATAAAAACATTTCTTCAACTTAGATTATTACAAATTTAAAAAAGAAAGTTGATGTTTGATGGGGTTTTGGGGGTAGCTGCATTAGCATACTGGTTAAAAATCCATTTATAACCAAATTTTGCCGTTGTCTATGTTTAGCTCCTGTGATGAAATGGCCATCTTACCTGTTTGTAAGGATTTCTGGACCGTTTCTACCACATTCCCAAAAGCCCTACAACACGTGGCTCCTATAAGCTGATCGAACACTCTCAGCATCAGTCAGCAGAGCTCCTGAGATTTCTGATGAGCTAATAATAGAAAACTGTGAGACTCGTCTACGACACGTGGAGAGAGTTAGGTAAACCCACCGTGTTCATTATTTTAGATCTTTCACATCAAGCGGCAGATTCCTTTGTTGTTTTCATTCAAAGACATTAAAAGTTAATTAACCTCTTTCACAAACTGGACCTGTTGGCTGCTCAGCCAATGATTGATGGGATCTCTCTGTGTGTGTGTGTGATGAGGTTTGTGTGTGTGCTGGTCTGCAGCTGGGGGGAGTTAAAATGAGTCATAGCTCAGTTCACTCGTGCCTAACAGACTGAAATGTTTAAAGTTGCCATGGCAAAGAAAAAGAAAACAGCCTTCCTCGCTGTGTCCCTGTGTGAATGTGTGTGTGCCGTATGAGATACAAAATCATTAACCACCAGAACTTTATGAGCCAACTGGGGAATGTTTCACTAATCCTCCCCAAGTCTGTTTCTAGTTGCTACAGTTGCTACTTATGTCATTTAAACTTGCACTTCTGCCAACAAAACACCATATGTTGGATATAATTAGTGAAAATAAAGAATATTAATTTGTTAATGTATAAGTGATGAGGTAATGAGAATAGATGTGTTGTGAAATCATTTAATTTGTTACAGTAAAACAAATCTGTTACTGTAGATGTTGCTGCATAAATGTAACACAAGCTCAGTTTAGTTCTGGGATTCTGTTTGTTTAGAAAAAAGAAACTAAAGTTAAAGGTTGATTATCTCTTGAAGGAATGCTCATCACCAGATGTCTTTCATGGACTCTTTTGGGGATGCTGTTTAGTGCTGCCTACTGGATATGGAGCTCAATGGTTTGTGGGACTGTTTGGGAGCAACATAGTGAAGTCAATGATAAATAGGTTTGGTTCATGATGCTCCTTCTAATCAGATAAAGGACAAACTTGTCCATAACTGTTACGTTCCTCAAATATTCATATTATTGCATAAAATATTAGGGGAAGCCAACCTATGATTCATTAAATGCTGAGTACAGAACATCCTTCTTAATGGCATAAACATTAATTGGTTAATGTTTTTGTTAATGGTGGTAAATGCATTTGTTATTGTGGTCTATAACCTTCTGCATGGTGTCTGTTATTGTTAATAATAAACAGTTTACAATGTGTTAAAATTTTAAGATAATCCATACATATACACTCAATGGCAACTTTATTAGGTACGCCTTGTTAGTACCGGGTTGGACCTCCTTTTGCCTTCAGAACTGCCTTAATCCTTCGTGGCATAGATTGAACAAGGTACTGGAAAAATTCCTCAGAGTTTGGTCCATATTGACATGATGGCATCACACAGTTGCTGCAGATTTGTCGGCTTAACATCCATGATGTGAATCTCCTGTTCCACCACATCCCAAAGATGCTCTATTGGATTGAGATCTGGTGACTGTGGAGGCCATTTGAGTACAG
>JAUBOC010000149.1:14318507-14333841 GCA_032275365.1 Anablepsoides cearensis | reverse complement strand
CAGTCTTCTACATGCTTTGCAAGTGGGAAAACCTGAAAAATCAACAGTGTATCAAATACTTGTTCTCCCAACTGTATTGTGCATATGAAAAAATCTGAATATTAATATTGCCTTATCTTATTTGAAATCACTACATTTATTTTATTCTTTTATTCACAGTTTTTGCAGACTTATAACAATATTTAAATCTTCTTTTAATTGTTACACTAATTTTTATTTTTGAGTTTCAAGCAAAAGACACAATTTAAAACCATTTAGCTCAAGTGTCAATTTCAAGGCCAGCAGGCCAAATGTGGGCCGCTGTGGCATTTTATGTGGACCCGCCAGAGCTTCTAAAATATGTTTGTGTCCTAAAATAAGCATAAACTACATCTCCCATGATGCATGTAGATTATTTTACCAACAAAATGACAGCATGCTACTGTCCAGATGCCACAAAAAAAACTGTTGTACAAAGTCTCCATTGCTGCATTTTCACTGGCTACTTTTGCTGTGGACCAGTTGTACTGGGAAATGGGAATTTCCCCACTTACAAGTCGTAAAAGTAAACAGGAACTCCCCTCCACTGTCGCAAAGTGGACAAATTCAAGGTGGCAGACTCTTCCCACAACTCAACAATAAGTAAAACTCTTACTTCTATTTTTTTAATAGTACTTCTGTGTTATTTATTTTACATTTACTCAGCATGCAGTACTTTTCAGTGATTTTAAGATAATTTGTATAAACACTGTTTCTGTGCAGGAAATACCATGTAGAGCTCAGTTACTGTTTGATTGTGGTGCTCAGCCACCGATATCATGACATTTTGTGTTTACTAAAAGTTAAACATGAAACGTCAAAGTTAATTACAACTGGCCTTTTGAGGGCCACACTAATACACATGTGGCCCTCAGTTAAAATGTATTTGATACCCCTGATTTAGACTGTGAAAACTTTAAACTTTTATAATGCTGTCATTTGTTTAATCACTTAAAAAATGGTATAGCATTAAGGATACTTAGCAGATGGTGATGTGTAAAACTGTGTATCAGTACAAAATAGTCTGTCATACTTTTAGTTTCAGGTTGCCACACATGCTTAATCAAGGATCAGAGTGTTACAAGACAAATACTTGTGTAGGCATGTCAACAAAATTACAAATTAAACTGATAAAGCATGTCAGTGTGTTTTTCTACCCCAAGTGATGATACATGACCAAAGTAACAAGGTAAGAAATGATTTGCAAGGTCCAGTTTCCCTTTATATACTGAGACTACTCACTCACTCATACAAGTGTCATAATTCTCAGTGGCCCTGAAGCCAATGATCGTGTATGTGACGGTGGCAGCATAGATTGAGGTGAGCCCAGTCACGGCGGTCAGGATCACAGCGTCTTTCATGCAGTTGTTGCTGTGAGATAAAAGAAAACAGATTATTTAGACCAAATGACTTAGAATAAATTAGTGAATTTATGTCCTACTGAAGGCTTCCAAGCTCATCTTACTGAATAGGGTTGTAGCTCGAGAAGGAGATCAGGCCTCCCCAGGCTATGCTGAAGGCATAAAAGACCTGAGCACCAGCGTCCAGCCACGTTGTTGGTTTAGTCAACTCATTTACCTGCAAGAATGGAGACAAACAGCACGGGGTGATGCAGATTTGTATTACGATACCTGCAGATTGCTTTCCGACATAGAAGTTAGAAACACACATCTGGCGTGAAGAGGTATTCTATTCCACTCAGGGCACCTTTCAGAGTCAGTCCTCGGACCAGGAAGATGGCCAGCACGACGTACGGCAGGATGGCTGTGACGTAAACCGCCTGAGGTCGCAACGAGAGATAAAAACAAACATGAAGAAACAATGGAAGCAGCGGTTAGATGTTTGAGTTTTCAATGAAGGGTCTACAAACCTTTCCTGACGTACTGATCCCCCGAATGTAGGCGATGCAGATGACAGTCCAGGCAGCTAACAGACAAACCACCATGGGCCAGTGGATCCCCTCAGAGTTGTCTATTGCGGTCGAACTGTTCAGAGTCACTCTGTAAAAGTAGTAATCCACAGTGGAGCTCTGCTGGCACTCAGGTACAAATTCTGCAGAGGCATGAAACAATCAGTCTTTTTGGCCAGAACTGTAGTGAGCTACCATGTTTGGCTGTGTGAGTTTTGCTTTTAAAGACCTGTGCTGTTTTCATTGAGAGGGCATTGGGTCCAGGGTAATGGGTCTTGAAAGGAGTTGAAGAAATACCACAAGATCCAGGCTATCAACGTGTTGTAGTACAGCCCGATTAGCAACGAGACCAACATGGAGGCAATACCTGAGGAGGACAATGTAAATAATATTCATTTTATTTTTTATTTAGAGGTACTTACTGGCAGATTAGAGGTTTTATCCCTCACCTATACCAGTCAGATAGGGGTTGATGGACCTCCAGACCCCCACACTGCCTTTCCTGAGACGTTGGCCGATGGCAAACTCCAGCAGCAGGAGAGGCATTCCTTCCAGCACCAATAAGATCAGGTAGGGAATCAAAAAAGCACCTGCAAATGTGTGGTCATCATCAGTACAATAATAGAAATGTTATCATTTTTACAACTCAGATGCTTTAAAGTGTCAAAATGTTCAGTCTAAGCAGGGAAACCATGTTTGTTTTACATAGAAGAATATACTGGTGTGTTTTGTCTCTGCTGGTGAGTTGGGCAAATTTTGTGTTGAACATTTGTCCATAGGCCTGCTTTTATGGGCTATGTTGCCTCCAATAATGGTAAAAAGTTGAACAAAGATCTTACGTGGTTTTTGGCACATATTTTATTCTGAGGATTTTGTGCTATTTCAACAATTTTTCAGCTGTTTTCTGACAATTTCAGTTGTTTTATATGTTTTAGGTACTTTTGAGCTCATTTTAGCTTTTTTCAGTTAAATTAATTAAAAAAATAAATCTTTCAGCATTAAGCATTTTTGCAGGAAATGCAAACTCTATACTCATTTTTGTGTTTGCTAAGGTAATTTAGTTGCAGCTGTCATTTTGAATCAAGTTGGCTTCAGAATGTTAATAAGCTGTGATGTACATCCAGTGCATCCTTACTAAGAGGTTCATTAAAATCTGTTCTGTGGTTCATGAGATATTTTGCTAACAGACACACAAAAAAAAACTCTTACAAAACTTTATTTGCAATCAGGTGTTTCAATTGTTTTGAAGGATGTAATTTCAAACAGTCATAAGAATGTCATAGGGTCTGTGGCTCTTTTATTTACAATTTTATTGTAGTTTTCAACATTTTGACTCGACTGCTTGACTAGCTTAAAAATTCTAAAGCATGGATTGTTTTTATGTGAGCTTACCTCCTCCATGAGTTTGACACAAATAAGGGAATCGCCACACGTTGCCAATCCCGATGCAGAAGCCCACACAGGTTAGGATGTACTGGGCCTTGTTGTCCCACTTTGGCCTGTCAGCGACCTCCTCCTGCTCCATTCTCTCCAGATCCTCATAGCTGGGGATCCGCTGATCCAAACCAGGGTTGGAAAATACCAGTTTCATGTTGACTCACCTGAAAGTAGATGTCAAAGTGATGGCTTTGGAAGGCTCTTTTGCAGACAGATGCGTGTTTATGATCTTTTATTGTTTCAGTTCATAGTTTAACAAGTGTACACGTTAACACGTTTATATAGGCCTGTAATTAAATTAAACAATAAACATTTATAAAATCACACAATAAATCTTTTTGATATCTCATAGGGAGATCCTGTGTTCTTTATTCCAGTGTATTGATAATTTTGATGCATTGTTGAGGTTAAAAGCACTGTATGTGCAGCAGCAGCCAATGTACCAACAGTATAGGAAGTGGGCTTATATAAAGACATCTGACGCTTACTTTATTTTTGAGGCACTCAAGCAGAGCTGAGTTTAAAGGGTGAGGCAAGACTTCCGAGAAGTCAAGCAAGGAGAAGAAAATCTCCTTTTTTAAAACATCACAAGTTGGTGATTTAAAGAAGCCAAGTTGAGCAAATGTAGGGAGGTTGAGCCTGGATTTTAAATATGTTTAATGACTAAACAAGCACCAACGAAACACAAAACAATTCAAAGCATGTCATGAAATGTGAACCAAGGAGACCAAGGAGTATCGCTAAATAAAAACAAGAGGGTTGGTTACACGGGACAAGCACAAGAAGTACTAGAAACGGGGAATCTGAGAAGATCAATGGGCTCTAGTATTCAAGAACCCAAAAAACCTCCATATACATGAAAACCTATGAAAACAGGACAGAACTAAGTGGAAAACTACACAAACTAACATAAAAAATCCCTTAAATTACAAACAGTAGTCACTATATTAATAAGAAACAGATAAATATTTGTTAATTTATAGATGTATAGGACCACAAAATCTGTTTTTTACACCCTTTTTGGCTGATTATAAGAAATGTAACGTATAGAGCAGCAGATTTTACATACCATGTGTTGCCGTTGCCGAGGTCGGTCTCTCAATGGAAGCTCCCCACTCAATCAGATGTGTTAGCAGGGCTTCAGAGGTCACATGGTCTCCTGTTATCTACAGTTACACTCTCATATTAATAAGTGGCCCAAGACGACAGATTCTCCAGTTATATATAGCATGCCAGCATGTGGACCTGTACGTCAAGCCAGTCTACCTAGTATTTACCTTTACTTCTGTGAACGAGTTAAAATAGTCACCTTTTATTAGCTGTAATGCGGCACACCTGACTTAATCACTGTAGTTTTTGTTTTTTAACACAAAGGCAAAGCCGTTGACTGCAGTTTAGTTAATTAAAGTACCAAGGTTTTTGAATTATTTTGTCTTAATAACGAGAGATGCACAGAAAGACTGTATTCTCAAAGAATTGGATATTGATTAGCCCATAGTTGCCCTGTCATTAAACAGAGATGATTAACTTAGCAAGGTAAACATTTCAGAGCTGAGATAATTCCCAAAAGGACAAAATAAAGTAAGATGAAAAAAGAAGTTTAAAGCTGCACCTCAGAACACGAGTCCCTAAATAAGCAGCTGCTCTCTAAAATCATCATTGTGAAACTTCTTGGTACCCAGAATACATCCTGGTACTTCGCTTATGTCCCAAAAGGCTGCAGGACTGTGTGCGGTGCTAAAAGGGTTCGAAATACCATCGTCCCAAAGTTCTTTCGCACTTTAGGGACGAGCTGGGTTTGGATCAGGGCTAATAAACATCACTATGAATAACCCGTACCCTAGTTTTGAGTGGGTCCAGTAGTTCAGCTCATAAGGTTTTGTTGGACACCCGATACGCGAAAAACAAGAAGTTTGAGTTTCCTGGTCCCAGGGGACGCTCAGGCAATTTGATATTAAAAAAAAAACTTCACGGTGTTGAAGTTGGGTTTATTAAACCTATAAAACTTAAAAGGTTCACATGACGTCATTACATCATGTAAAGTTGGGTAATGTTTTAACTGGTGAAGAACTTTAGACTTTGCTGTCAAAAAATCCATTGTCCCGTCACATGATGTGGATTTTACCAGATGATTGTTGAGTTTGTGTGTGTATGTTTTTGTTCCTGTTGTAGGACGTTTTCTGGTATAATCACCTGGTACTCCTTAGGGTGGCCAAAGCCTGGTCCTACAGTGGCTGAGCATCATTTCTGATTTATAGAAATCAATGCCATAACAGTGTCCTATATGACAGAAATACAAACCCGTGTGTGTGTGTGTTAATGTGTGTGTGTGGTTCTGCCCAAAGCTAAATATTCAGTCAGTGCAAGGGCGCCCTCTTTTGGCCTGTCTGATGCACTACATAGTCTTGCATTATGGTAATACCCGAATCATGTTACATAATACAGCTTGACAACGTGACTGTGTGATCTACTACACCAACATTGGGCAAGCGTCTGGATTTAGCACTACTGTACATGTTGGCTAAACAAGGTCTGATTATGTAAAAATTATAAAAACTATTTATGATAATAGTAACAAATATGTTTTTTGATATATTAGAGTGAATATAACAAATCTAATGTCTTAAAAATGTCAGAAAGCTGTGTGTTATGGTTGTACCAGCAGAAGAGAAACAGGAAAACATGTCTCATTTCACAAATAAACAGATTTTATCTTATTTATTTCATTGTGGCTGTGATCTGACTACAATTGATACAATTTAGAACAAATCATTAAAAAATTACAGGCTTGTTTGCCTCTGGTTTATGTAATAATTACACAGTGTAAAATAATATAATATATTTGACTATTTTTAGGTTTCTATTAGACAAACCTGACCTGTTGAGGAAAAGGTTAGTTAATATCAGTAAAGACAGGCTTCAACTTAAATTATCACCAGTGAACATTTTCTAAGCATCAACTACAAAACAGGTAAATAATAATAAATATACTTTATTACAAGTTGAACTCATAAACTCATTGCTTATATATTTTTCTTACATCTAGCTGTTTTACATGATTGCTGAATGAAATTAATATAATAAATATTTATGATAACAAAATTTGTGACACAGATCCAGTTCGGCTTGCTGTTGATCAAATAGTCGCTGTGAGCTGTCGCCCCTGACGCCATCTTAGATCCTCCCTGTTGTCACAGATGCTAACAGTGGACGAGATAGGCGGGGCTCACTTTATATTTAACTCTATGGTAATAACAGAGACCTAGCTTCATAAAAACATCCTGGACCAAGCCACGGAGCTGACAGGTTGCACAATCTTCCGGGCAGATCAGACTCTGTTGGTGCACAAACACAGCTGTCACAGAGTCACAGCAGTCCAGACCTACAGTCTCTACTGCTATAAGTAGAGCTTTATATCTGCCCAGAGAGATCCCTGCCGTGTTTGTGGCAAGTGTTTACATCCACTCATTAGCCAGCGCTAATGCAGCTGTGAGTAGGCTCCACGAGGCCATCAGCAGACAACAAAACAAGCATGGGATGGCTTTTTCATTGTAGCTGGGGATTTCAGGCTTCACAAATCTCCCTGGATTTGATAAAAAGCAAACCATTAGATCACCTGTATACAAACATTGCTGGAGCCCATAAAGCCCCATCCCTCCCCCCACCTGGAATGCTCTAACCATCTGTTGCTGTTTCCAACACTAGCTTAAAGGCCCCCTGTCTGCAGATTCAATATTTTCAATATTTGTTAAACAACATTCCACTGTGGAAAGAAAGAGCATGGAAATAAAATAAAGGCAGAAAAAGGAGAAATGCTTGATTTCTTTATTGATGAATATTAAAACATTTAAATCTGCAGCACAAAATATTGTTGTGCCGCTTTAAAATGATGGTATTTTTGATCCGAACTGTCCTGTATGCAAAGTGAGAGTGCCAGGGGTGAGGACAAGGTGAGGTGTGATTGATGGTTTTGCTGTTAAGTATTGGTAAAAAAGTGTTATTAAAATTGTTTGTTTTTTATTAAATGATGTGCCATCATATAATTAGGTTTTTAAAAACTTGCTGTTGCATGTCGTGTGGATCACTTGTCAAACTCAAGGCCTACAGGCTAAATCTTCAACTTGTAATTGTTTTATTTGGCCCCAAAAGTAAAACTTTAAATGTGAAATAGTTTCATGGTTTCTCTTTTTGTCATTGGATTTAATACATTATTCTCATTACAGCTGGCCAACTTTAAAACCAAGAAAATTAAGTTAGAATTTTTCAGTAATCTTTGATTTTGGTGTGGAAAGAAGTTAAAGTCAAATTGGATTTTTAGTTGTTTTTTATACCTGATTTGCTGGGTTGTGATCAAATGTGTCTCCAAGATATAATGAAATAAAAATAAGACATTTATGTGGAAGAGTCTTTCTAAAGTTAATCTTTATTTATTAGACTATGTACTGTAAATGCTATAAAACATGGTTTGTAAAAGGTTATTTGCATTTCTATAAAAAATAACTTGTTATAAAAGGTTTTTTCAACAAATATTGACAGAAACTGGCCCTTGGCTTGGAACAAATCTTGAACTTTGGCCCCCCCTGTGTAAGTGAGTTTGACACCATTGATGTAGACCCTAAAAATAAGTTATTGTACATCCAGCAACACTGAACTATTTGAACACTGAACCATTTACACTTAGTCAAAACAAATTGATTTTAAACACAGTATGTAATGGTGCACTGAACTGTGTAGGACAATATCCCACTTTTAAAACTGATCAGTACATTTAAAACTTTTATCTGGAACATAATTTTCTGCAGTAAGCATAGGACAGCCTCTGTAATGCATAAACAGGTGCAATCAAACTAGGAATTCCAGCTATAACAATGATAACTGCAATGATCCATTCAGGGTATTCTACAGACGCCAGAGCTGGAAACTCCACCTGTAAGCACAAAACTGTGTGATTAGTGAATGTGCAATGCTTATGATTACAACAAAAATGTGTGTGCAATTTAGCTTAGAGTTTGTGAACTTACAGAGTCAGGGTCCCAGGCTAAATAGGTGAGCTTTTTCTGAACTTGAGTCGCCAGGTAAAAAACTAAGATAATCAACACGATGAGAGGACTGACGACCCTCCAGGTAACCTGCCAAAAGATGGATGGCTTTTGTCCAGTCATGAACTCTATGTCCTTGTTAAACCTGCCACACAAGAGAGCATGAGGCAATTACAGGTAATACTGTAGGAGCTCAAAGTGAACGTGTTGATTGTATATCTAAAAAAAGGGTTTAACTGGTCCTCTGTTTGAGTACTTTTTTGTTGAAATGTTTCATTTCTTCTCCAAAAGGCTTCTTTAGTCTGAGGAGTTGCAGGTAAAGTCAAACATGTAAGCAGACAAACTGGTTTAACGGTAACCATTGGAACTGTTTTTTCCCATGTAAATGAGGACCATCAGCCTAACTAATGATCACTGGTGCCCTGGTTATCACCTTTTGTTCACAGAGGGCTGAATCATACTCGCAATAACAGCATTGTAAGAGGGAGACAATTATGCATGGAGCACCCCACCAAAAAATGGCTTCCTTTTCTCCTCTCTTAAAACAAGTTTCCTCTCTATCAAGGATGAGAACATCTTCATCTCTGAAAGAGTGACCACTGCCCTGTAGATGAGTGTAAACTGCAAAGTCTTGGCCTGATTGTGTTGCTCTTTTGTGTTGGGCCATCCTTTTGTGAGCCTCCATGTCCAGTTGTCCCTTTCTGACAATGCAGTTATTGTGAGAATGTGTCAGCCATGAGAACATTTAGTGGACACTTGTGATGGTTGTTAGGCTGATGGTTCTATTTTGTGTGAACAGTTATGGGTGTCACTGGTAAACTTGTTTGTCCACTATGTGGAAGTACTACTTATAAAGCTGAGTTTACCTGTAACTCCTTAAACTGAAGGAGTCTCTTGGAGAAGAGATTAAATGTTTCAACAACGAAAAATACGTCCAGAGGACCTACTCAACTTTTTTATTTTTCTACCTGGATTATTTCTTATTATTTCTACATGGATGCATCAGGACAGGTTGATCGGAAACTTTCATTCAGGAACTAACCTGTCAACGCCGTAGATGTAAACAACAGCTATCATCTCAAAAAACCCAATAGCCAGTAGAGGAACTGATCCAGCAAAGGTGTCAAAGAAAGACACCCAATAAAGCCCTGATTGCTGTGCAAAGATCAGGCAGACGAAGAAGGAAACCAGACAAGTTAGTCCTGAAAGAGGCAGGTGAGTTTGTGTTAAAACCCAACCAAGAGACAAAAAGCTCAATATGTTTGTTAATCAATAAGGATACCAGTCAGGACTTCATGGGGCCACTTTTTAGGGAATATTTTTAAGTCCTTCAGTGGGACCACCACTCCTTCTATGTTGCCGAACAGACTTGAGAGTCCCAGGCAGAGGAGCATTATGAAAAGGAGGACAGACCAGATTGGGGAGCCGGGCATCTTGGTTATGGCCTCGGTAAAGACGATGAAAGCCAAACCTGTTCCCTCCACTCCCTGAACAAACCAGCAAACTACAGATTAAAGGAGGATCAAAAATGGTTTCTGATATACCTTCATGAAAAATCACCTCGCTGAGAAGTTTGTCCAAGTCGCAGATTGGCATGTCCAGTCCGAGGACAGTGTCAGGGTAGGACACGTTCAGGTAATTAAAGGCTTTATTGTAGTTGCTGGAGGTGATGTTGCCCTCAGGAAGATCAAATGTATTCATTAATTTTAGGATGTTTCTGGAGACAAAACAATGCAGAAAATTTATATTATTGGACCACTCAGTTTAATTAAATGCAAGTTTATGTGTTTGTGTGTTTATAGTCCAACACGACACAGTTCTCATTATTTGAGGTCCATGAAAATTTCTATGTTTATCTTTTCTAATCCAGAAAAGACAATGGATTACCAGAATTTTTTTTGGCATACATTAGAAGCTGGGTTTTGCTTTGCTTTGAACCTATATTAAATGCTCTATACAGAAGTAGGATGGCATTCAGAAAGCTGCAATATACAGTGTAAATATTTGCAATTGTTTAAAATAAACTGCACTCACTCACTGATGCAGGTGTCGTATTTCTCTGTGGCTCTGAAGCCGATGATGGTGTAGGTCACCGTGGCGGCATAGACTGAGGTGAGACCCGTCACAGCGGACAGGATCACAGCATCTTTAACACAGTTGTTGCTGGGAAAAGCAACATTTCTTTATGTCTAGAAAGCAGACTTTTATTTTCTGGGAATATTTTCCAAATAGCGGTCACTTACTGAACAGGGTTGTAGCTCGAGAAGGAGATCAGGCCACCCCACGCCAAACCAAAGGCATAAAAGACCT
This sequence comes from Anablepsoides cearensis, assembly GCA_032275365.1. Taxonomy (NCBI): domain Eukaryota; kingdom Metazoa; phylum Chordata; class Actinopteri; order Cyprinodontiformes; family Rivulidae; genus Anablepsoides; species Anablepsoides cearensis. The sequence continues at coordinate 14,323,128 of JAUBOC010000149.1, read as the reverse complement.
GAGCACCAGCGTCCAGCCACGTTGTTGGTTCAGTTAACTCGTTCACCTGCGAGGGAGGAGACAGTGAGAATGGAGTGATGTGAATTTGTGTAATGGTGTCAATTAATTGATATTTGTGATAAAAGAATTAGAAACACACATCTGGTGTGAAGAGAAATTTTATTCCACTCAGGGCACCTTTCATAGTCAGTCCTCGGATCAGAAAGATGGCCAGAACTACGTACGGCAGGATGGCGGTGACGTAAACTGCCTGAGGTCAATACAACAAAACGGTAGATTAACTGGTTAATAAAAAAGGAAAGATTTTATTGAAATGTACTGTAAATAGTTACCATTCTTTAAAGAGGTAAGACATCATCCCCCGCCTCCTATTTCCCCATTTCATTGGACTGAAATAGTTAATCTTTTACTCTCTTACACTGGTTACACTACATAGCATTCCAAGAAAATAGTCCTCTCTATAAATCATTTACATTAAAAAAGTATCCAGTTTAGCACTTTCGATGTGCAACAGTATTACCCATTAAAAGTAGATTTTTGATTTCTTGCATAGATTCATTTTCCAAGTAACTCAAAGATAAAAACCATAATGCTGAACAAACCTTGCCCGAAGTGCTGATACCTCTAATGCAGCAAATAGCAACAATTGACCAAGCTGCCAGCAGACAGAACACTATCGGCCAGTGGATCCCTCCTAACTGCTCTATAGTCGTAGAGCTATTCAGAGTCACTCTGTAGAAGAAATAATCCACAGTGGAGCTCTGTTGACACTCTGGTACAAACACTAAATGAGAAAGAAAAGACATTTATATTCAATAATGTTATTTAGGAGCTCTGGTGGCAACTTGGAAGTCAAAAAGATGAAGAGATACCTGTTTTATTTTCATTAAGAGGACATTGAGTCCATGGCAAGGGGTCTTGAAAAGAGTTGAGCAGATACCACAAAATCCAGGCTATCAATGTGTTGTAGTACAGTCCAACCAAAAAGGATACCAGCATGGAGGCCACACCTTAGTGACAGCATTGGTAAAAATGTGAGATCATGCAGGCAGAGAACAAGATCCTAACATGGCTGCGTTGCTCACCTATGCCAGTCAGATAGGGGCTGATGGACCTCCACACCCCCACGCTGCCTTTTCTGAGGCGTTGGCCGATGGCAAACTCCAGCAGCAGGAGAGGCATTCCTTCCAGCACCAGTAAGATCAGGTAGGGAATCAAAAAGGCACCTGCGGATTAAAGATTCTCACTGAAGAGTCACTCTAAAAGCTAAGCATTCAATGGTGAATTTCCACGATCTAAAACAACTCCAACTCAAAATGCTTGTAGTTTTAGAAAATGGATTTTTACACCGAGCAACACAGAACAACATCCCTGTTGCAAAGAGTGTATTTAGCCTCACATATATAATTACGTGTGTTTTTTTTTCCTGCTTCAATTCCAATTCAAAGGCATTTGAGCCATTATACAAGGCTTTTATTTGAGTAAATATTAGAAGCCATATTACATGAAGGATAAACTGCTGGTTAGACAGAACATGTCCTGCCATGAAGAATAACAACAGCTTAAAAACAAGTGTCTCAGGGTAAAGTGGCTGGAGAAAAAAGAATAATCCACACTGTAATTATCTTGAATTACTCAGAAAGTTTTAAGTTTGTGCTGTTTTATATAATGGAAATATACTTTTGATGGGCTTTGCTCTAACCCACTATCTTTCACGTTTTAGATGTTTCTCTTCTTTGACACACCTGATTTTAATGGAAAGACTGAGTCAATCAGATGTCCAATAATAATGTAATAATATGTGTTAAACATTTGCTCTAACCATGGATTAACAGGGTAAAAAAATAACATGTCTGATACTGGTAACACTCAATCAGTCATAACTAGCGATAAAGATCCTTTTGTGGAACAGTATTACAAAGTTATTATAAATATAGATAGTCATAAAAGTTTCCATTGAGAGGTTTGACACATCAGCAAACATCACATTGAAAACACAGCCTATTTATAAAGCTTCAATTAGTTGGGTCTTCAACTCTTTGGTTAAAAAGTCACAATACAATAGATTATAATTAAAATTGTGCAGCATTCTATACAAGTGGTTCCCAACGTTGGGGTTGTGATTACTTTGTGGGTCATAAACCATCAAGTGAGGGTCCCCAGATGTTTTCTAGACATCAATTTATATGTAGATAAATTAGTAGACAAATTTCACCATAGTTATTGAAAAAAACAACAATAAATTGTATTGTGGTTATTAGTTTTGTTTGTACTTTGCCCTCGTTTAACCAAGTTATTAGCTTAGTTTGCATATGTAAACCATTAATATCTGGTGCCACAAGTTTCTTCAGCTTGTATTGTGGGTCAGAAGCTAAAACGTTTGAAAACCACTGCTCTAAACTCTAGATAAAGAAATGCAAATTGTCTTTGAACCAAGAGAAAAAGAGCTGAACTCTGACTCTGAGTGTCAAAAATACAGGTGAAAGTTAGTGATTACTTCGATAAAACTAGTACTCTTGAAAATCATTAATTTAACTCTGTGGTACATTTATGAACTTTTTCTTAAAGCCGTAAATGAGTGATGTATTTAACTTCTTGTTCAGCTGTGGGCAAGAACTGGTGATTTTCTTAAGGTAAAAACAGTTAAGATATGTGGTAATATTTCTGACATTTTGAAACCTTTCAGAGAATACAGCAAATTAATACTGCTTTAAATGTCCATAAGATTGCATAATTGGGACTACACATGTATTTTCACTCATTCTGCATGCCATGTGTCTGTCTCAGCTTACCTCCTCCATGACTTTGACACAAGTAAGGGAATCGCCACACGTTACCCAAACCAATGCAGAAGCCTACGCAGGTTAATATGTACTGAGCTTTGTTGTCCCACTGAGGCCTCTCTCCTGCCTCCTCTTTTTCCCTTTTCTCCAGTTCTTCATAATCGGGGATCCGGAGCTCTAGTCCTGGGTTAGGAAGCACCAGTTTCATGGTGACAACACGCGCACGTAGGAATTGCAGTGTCAGGTACTGTCTAACGTTGTGCATGCATGTTGAACGCTCACTTGTTAAGTCTGCACCAATCAGTTTATGATCTTACAGTACTTTGGCCCATGCAGCCGATTACCTGAGCAACTATCTGTATTTACTCAAGATTGTCTCAAAGCAGGATTTTCCTTTTTTTTATTATCAACATTATCATTTTTTTAAATATTGATGTAATGCTTTGAAAAACAGAACAACCTTTTTTCTGTGTCTTTGTAAAATGGTGCCTTTTAGTGTATTCCAAGATCAAGCTTTTTTTCCTGGTTGAACATAATGTCCTGGAGGTTTTTCAGTCTTTCTTTGAAACTTGGCACAAATCTGCTTTAGTGGAGTTTTTAACAACATTCTTGTGGCAAATTATTCCAATGAAAAATGTGGTCTTTGTCATCATTTTAATTTCACATCTACAACAACAAGTAAGTATCTGTGGTACTGTGCCAAGATGGTTTAGTCAGCTGGTTCTGAATCCTCCACTGCTCCATTGTCTTGGGGTTCTACAGGATTCTATCTTACCTCTGCTTTTATCCCTTCAACATCTTCCTTTGGGTTCTTTACTCAGGAATGTCTCATTGTTATACTGACGTATGGTGATGATAGTCATATATGTATAATGCATATATACCATAGGAGGAAAAATCTCTGCATGGAATATACCACCAACAAATAGCTAAAGTGGCTGATCGTGAAAGCACAAGAGCAGGTCTTGAACACAAGACCGATTGAGACCCAGATCTACCATACCAGGTGAGATCCCAAGTGTAGGCTGGTCAAAGAAGCCCCAGAAACAATTCAGCATCTCAGTGAAAGATACTACCAGGAAAGGACTACATGGAACACCAAAAACAAATGGCTGGTATAGTGTACAGAAGCATCTGTGTGGAGTACAAACTGGAGGTCAAAGTGGGAATCTACTCCCAAGGTGGTGGAGAATGACCTAGCTAAGATCCTGTGGGTGGGACTTACAGATTCAGACAGACAAGATGGTAATGGGGCGGCTGTGGCAGAGTGGTTAGGGGAGTCGTCCTGTAACTGGAAGATCATTAGTTTGTTCCCCGTCCAGATGTCTCAGTTGTTGTGTGTTAGGGTAAGATATTTCACCCCTCTGATGTGTGTCAGTGTATGAATGTGATTGGCACTGATTAGTCTCCATAGATGATTGTACATGTTGGCTTTGTAGGAGATCTAGTAGAGTGCTGTGTGAATAGGACACAGATTGTAGTGTGAAGCACTTTGAGTATCCTGGTTGGGTAGAATGGCACTATACAAGTACAGTCATTTTACCATTTACCATTTAATGGCCTACCACTGATCATTGATAAGTGTGATCATTGCAGCAGAGGACAGCCATTGTGATTGATGAGGCCATCTACAATGATGGAAACATCCTAAAAAAAGAATATGAGTAACTGTAGAAATGCCAAGAACTGATGGAAGAGCCTGAACAAATCTGACAGGAGAAGACAACTGTAGTGCCCGTGGTCAACGGAGCACTCAGGGCAGTGACCACCCATGCTGAAGAACTGGCACAAACAGATACCCGGAGAAATATCTGACATTTCAGTTCAGAAAAGTGTAT
>JAUBOC010000149.1:14304062-14318099 GCA_032275365.1 Anablepsoides cearensis | reverse complement strand
TGCAACTGCAAATAGGCCCTCTCAATTAGGTTGAAAATCCCACCCCAACACACACAATCATGGCATTATCGAAAACTAATTACAAGTGAAGGTATTAGAAAAAAAAATAGCATACAGCAGTAAAGTAGGAACTACATAAATCTGTAGAGGTCAAACATGCCATACTATATGTTCATATGTGAGCCTTCAGGGGGCGCTCAAACAGTTTGGCTTTCAGCATTCACGTTATGTCCTGTGTTTAGTTATTACTATATGTTAATAAGTCAAACGCTGACATGTTCATTAATATATGTAGTACAGTGATACGTGCACACCAGATTTATAGAAATACAAGCAGACAGATGTGGAAAAAAATATGTTTATTGCTGCAGTTATCAACTGCAGCCATATTGGATTTTAAGATCAGGTTTGGTCAGCAACCATTGACTGTCCAAATTTTTATTGATATCTATGTTTATGCTTGAATACTATATTTTGCAATGCATTGTGGTCTAGATATATTCATGCCTACTTCCAGTTTGCTGAAATATACTTGATCTAAACAGAGTTCATATCTACCTGTTTCAGCTCTGCTGTCAATATGACACCTGGCAATATTGTATGTTTTAGATATTTTGATATCACAATGTAAAGTACCAATAAAACTCATTTATAAGCATATTTGTATATGAAAGTCAGCAATAAAGCAGGCTTAAAGGACCAGAATACAAATACTACTGGAAGCAGCTCTGAATGTATTTGTGCCTGGTTTTATCCATGCACTTTAGTAACCATAAAACTGTCAATATGGGATAAGCAATGAGTCCTTCCTTTTTAAATGTGTAAAGAGAATGTTAATGGTGAGTGTGGGAGGTAATTGAGCTGAAAATGTTTTAGTGTCACTGCGCTGACGTGGTAAAATGTGTTGAAACCAGTTACAGGAGCTCATAGGGAAAAAAAAAGACGCAGCACCAAATACTTGTTTTTATTGTGATAACTTCACTTTAGTCACTATGTGACATTCAATAGGAAATGAGTCTTACATACACAGGGGTAAAAAAAAAATACACATCTATTAATTTGTATAATAATGTCAAGCATATAGACCCTTTTCTCTGAACCTTGGTACATGAGCTACAAACTGTATAAACTGATAAAGTCTGTTGTTCAGGTTAAAATAAAACTAATAAAATAAATAAAAAAAAGTATGATTGGTTAATAATTTACTCAAAATGAATAATAAAATCAAGTACATCTAAATTAGGCTTGGTCTTCTTCATATGCATTGTTTTTTTTTTTGTTTTGTTTTTTTCAACTCTATATTTCACATTAGCAGGCAGTGTTGGAATAGTTTGATGTTAGATAAATAAAAAAATAGTTATACTGTCTAACACTGTCAAAAACTTTATTATTTCATCTTTACACTGTTTGGTTATTCTGACACAAATATGGTCATGTTCCAGCCTCAGGTGCACCAGAGGTGCTGCTGCTGTTACTGTTTGTGCCTACAAATACCCATGGAAACCTATGTAAATGACCACGTCACTCAAAACAGGTGGTAGTGTATAAATTTATGAGTTTCTTTTAGACTGTAGTTATTTTATGACAGTTGTAATCCACTTTATATTTGTCGTCTCTCACTCTAGCTGTTAGTTTGTCAATCCAGTCAAACTTATATTTGTCTAAACTGAGGCCATTAAAGGAGCCAACTATAACAGATAAAAGGTAATGTCACAATACCAAAGGTGTTTGATTGTTCTGTACTTCAGAAATGTTCACAGAAAACACCCCAAACTGACTTGTGCCTTTTACAGGTAAAAACCAGCGGCTACTGGAGTTCTTTTTTTATCATTGCACAGCAAACAAAAAAGCTTAAATTAAAACGAGTCCAGTCGCATTACAGAATCTTAATAAGTCTGTTTAGTACTTTATTTTTTCATTCATTTGTATTTTGGCCGAGATCGTGTCTACTGAATTGTTCCTGAACTTGTCTTTCTTGCAACATGCGTTCTTTAGGAACTTGAAGAGGGCAAACAGGGGGATGGTTAAACTGGGAATTCCAGCCAGGATGAAGATAATGACGTAGATCCAGTTGGGGTACGAGCGCTCATCTAGGGTAGGAAAGGTTTCCTATAAGAAGAGAAAAACACAACACAGTTATGACTCAAACTGAGTTTTATCCATCGTTGAATGAAAAAGGAGTTGGGAGCAAATATCTCTTCAGAACCTAAAATCCAAAACATTTCAGAGTTATGAAACACTTACCGACTCCTGGTCCCAGACCAGATAGGTGAAGTTCTTTGTGACTTGTGTAACGAAGTAGAAAATCAAGATGAAGATCATGATGAGCGGGCTGATCACTCTCCATGTCGCCTGCCAGAAGATGTTGGGTTTGTGGCCAATCATAAACTCAATGTCCTTGTTAAACCTGTTCCAAAGCAAGAAGGAGACGTAATGAGCCGAGTGTGGAAGAAATGACCCACTCGTTTAGTTACAGTACATTTAGCAACATGTTAATGTGTCCTCAAACTGAACGATGTTGACAAACTCAACTGTATGAGCACAATAAATACATATCATAATAGGATATTCTGGACTTTTTTCATGTTGATTAGAGTTACAACAATTATTAAACAGATTTTATTGCCTTCATTAATGGTATTTAAATTCTGAAACAACAAAACAAACTCCACATTTCTGAACTCTGCCTCTCTGCACAACAAGACACATTCTGTACTTCTTTATCTCTCTTCTGACTCAAACATGTTATCTCTACTTCAAGGCCAGGATATGATAATCAGTGATTTCCTGCTTTGTTTCAAGACTTACTTCACTGAGTATCAGAAACCAGGACTTACTGGAACTTATGACAATATTTAGACTTTAGGCTGGTTTAAAAGTGCATCTTTAGTCACATTTCATCCCAAATAAAAGAAATTATGTACCATGAAAAGGTCAAGAAACTTTACTTTTGAATTTAGCTGGATAATTAAAAACCTCAGGATGAATTTAAAACTGTACTTTTGTACTTCATAAACCTCTAAAACAACCTACTCTTTATGAGCATTAATCCTTCAATGAGCTATCTCTGCTACTTATTTCACAAAGGATTCAAGGGGTTAAGAAATGTATCTGTACTTAACTATATATTGTACTGAACCACTGAAGTCCAGTCTACACTACGGTGCATGTTTTCTGCTGTGTTTGCAAAACTGAATTTGTGGTAAAAAATACAAAGACTTCTAAAAACCTTTTTGGTGTATACAATTGGACTTAAAATCCAGAGAATTTCAGAGCTGAGGACACGTTTAGGATCACTTTGTTTCCTAGAAACTAAAACAACAATGGAGCTGTATTTTACAGTTTTTCTTTTTCTACGGCTGTCTCGTTTTTTTTCTTTTCTTTTCTTTTCACCATTAAACTTTGAATGCCTGCTGAAATAGTTACTAACTGAGAGGAAACTGTAAATAGACTTGATTATAAAAAAAGTTACACTTTTTAGGGGACTTAAGTTTTAACGTAAATATATATTTTGTTGTCAGTGCAACATGTATGGAATCATTTTCTTTAGAATGAAGTGGACAGAGTTTAAAAATTCAAATTACTCAGACCACATATAAAGGTGGTTCAAGTTGCATTTTGCTGCCTTTTAAAAGAAAATAAATGTTAATGGTCACCTTGTTCTTGATTAGTTGTACAAAATACCATTTGTAAAACTAAATCTGTAAGCCTCTGAGTGACTCACCTGTCTACACCATAGATGTATATAACTGATATCATTTCACAGAATCCAATGACAAGAAGGGGGATAGAACCTGCAAAGTTGTCAAAAAGAGCTAGCCAGTAGTTTCCAGAGCGTAACGCAAATATGAGTCCAAGAGCAAGAGAAATTAAGCATGTGAGACCTGAAAACACACAACAAACCATTGGTTAGTTTCTCTCTGTTGGGACACAAATTCTGATTTGGTTAATACCTGAATGCATCAAAATGGAAAAGTACCAGTGAAGACTTCTTTGGGCCATTTCCTGGGCAGCACTCCAAGATCTTGCAAAGGCACCACAACTCCCTCAATATTCCCAAACATGGTCGAGAGGCCGAGACAGAAGAGCATGATGAAGAAGAGGACGGCCCAGAGAGGAGAAATTGGCATCTTGATGATGGCTTCCGTGAACACGATGAAGGCCAAACCCGTTCCCTCAACACCCTGAAGAAGAACAGGCCACACGTCACATCATAACTTTACGATAGACGTTTTTTTTTGTAAATAAATTTACCAACCTGACTCAAGAAAAACTGCATGTCACAGGTCCGTAAACTCAATCCCTGGATAATACCTGGGTTTGTTTGGTTCAGATGACTGAGAACTTGGTCGTAGTTACTTTGGGTGATGTTGTTTTCAGGGTAGTTAAACGCATTCATTAACTTCAAGATGTTGCTGTTGAAAAAACAAACAAAAAACATCAGCATAAATATGGTCTTGCAAAGTGAATCAAACTTTTTGTTTGGAAATCTAAAACCAATGAGGTATATTGAATAGAGGCGCTATCGCATGACTTTTAATGGTTGGGCAGAGCAGCAATCTTGTTTGGGGTGAAGACAACTCAACACGCTAGATGTTAAAGCTGAACGTGGTAACATGACAAGTTAAATGTATGTTAGCCATTATTTTCATACAGAAATGTGTGTCAGTACATATTATCATATCAAGGCACGTCTAAAATGAATGATGTTTCTAATTGGTAGACACTAACCAATGAAAAACTATCTATATGGGATGCTATGCAAAAATCCAGCTACGATAAATTGTTTGCATTGACAGAACGCCTATATGCATTATGATCGTAGCACAAAGGTCCATCTTCTGAAGCATGCATGACGCCTCTATAAATACCTCATTGTATAAAACTCACTCTCCCATGCAGTCATCAAAGTTCTGCGTAGCTCTGAAGCCAATAATCGAATAGATGACTGTTGCAGAGAAGACAGAGGTGCAGCCATTGATGATGGAGATGATGACAGCATCCTGTTCACAGTTGTTGCTATGAGAAGAATTAAAAAAAAAGATATTTAGATGGTGCTACAGTGCTGAGACCCTCTGAGGAGTTTACTTACTGAACAGAGTTGTAACTGGAAAAAGAGATGAGACCCCCAAACGCCAAGGAGAAGGAGTAGAAAACCTGAGCCCCCGCATCCAACCAGGTTGATGGATTCATTAATTCATTTACCTGGAAGAAAATGAACAAGTTTTTTGGAAAACAAATTGTTTTTCTTGGTAAAAGTGACGGTGAACGTTGTCATGGTTAATTATTAACTAAAGGGTACACCAGGACGGTACCTGTGTTTTATCCTATATTTTACTTTCCAAGATCCACAAAATACAACTATCACAAACAGATTGAACGCTTACACAAGATATATTCATTTTTAAGCAAAAATTGTTAATTATATTCAAATTTATATGGTTTATTATTGATGTATTGACATGAACTTTTTTTTTTGGCACACTGGGTTTTAACCCTCACTATCAGATTTTATCAGTTTTGTGACAAAGGTTTATTACAGACACCTTAATAAATGTTTTATCTTTGTTCTCACATGGCTGTTATCTCATGCTTCTATATTACATGTTCAGATTATGAAAAGCGTGAAGGTAAGGACTTGCCATTTCTGAAAACACACTTGGGTTTTTCTGATAGATAAGGTTAAGATTTCTTTTAAAGTCATTGTGGAATCATGAGATAATAAGGGGACATTTCTGTGTTTACAGTAATTCGAACATAAAATAATATATGCTTGGTCACTTCCTTTTAAGCATGCTTTGTTTGCCTGTTGGGTGTTCCCTAAGTTTTTTTTTTTTAACTGTCATTCAAATCTGTATTAAGCCCCAATGTTTTAGCCATTTCTTAGAGTTTTAAGTTATCACTAAGATGCTTTTTATTAGAATTTTAAAGTCAGAATTTCCAGTTCACTCATTTGAAAGTTCAATGGAGTTGCTCCCTGAAGTTGTTTTTTTCAGAAAATCTTTGTGATACGTGACCAGTGGTGATAGCTGCTACATTAGACTATTATTAGCACTTTTATCAGAGTCTATGACTCTAATCTGTTGTGCACATATTAGACTATCGCTCATGACACTTAACTCAAAACATAGACCTATCAGACTGACATTAAATACATGTTGGGCTTTACAAAACGGGGTGAACTCGTGTGTGATGTAAACTGTTATTTTACCTTAGCCTAATGACAAATGCATGACAAAAGATAGGGCGTTATCTATAACTTATTAAGCTGAAAAAAAAAACATCATGTCAACACCCTTAATAAATTAAAGCCAGTATCTTAATGGACTGCAACTTTTGGCAACTAGTTGTCATTAAGTATTGACAAGAATGTCTCCAAAACGTCTTAAAATAGTCGCAAGAATTCTCAGTTTGATTTGGTGTTGATTGAATTTTGAATACAAATTTTGCCTTTTGCAACTTTCGACTCATAGCTAAGGTCACTCAATATTCATTCCAATATCGTTAGAAGCAAATTACCACAAGCGAAGGATTTCAACTTGAAAGTTTTTACATGGTCTTGATTTTCAGGGGGAAAGTGTTTAAAAGTCTTTTAGATGGATTGCTGCAGCAATGAGCCTTCAAACGTATTTGTATCTTCACCCTCAGAAATATGTAATTTTTCGCAAAATAAAACTGTAGTACTTGCACATTACAACAAGTGAAGAATGATTTTTTGGGGGTTGGAGAGGTCTCTAAGCCAGGGGGAGATGGCAATACAAAAGGCTAGCATTAATGTAACGTAACGTAATGTAACGTAACGTAACGTGACTGTACTTGAAGAAAAGCTACATCCTACAATGTGTGAACAAAACTACAGTATGCAACATGAACTTTATATCAAGGAAAGTAATAAGCTGATTTTCAAAATAAGACCAGATTTGTCCTTAAACCTTGTGACACAAATAGTACTGGGAGCTTTCTAGTAATCAACAGAAATGCTCACATCTGGAGTGAAGAGGAACTTGATTCCTTCCGTGGAGCCTTTGAGAGTCAGTCCCCTGATGAGGAAGATGGTGAGGACGACATATGGCAGAGTGGAGGTGATGTACACAGCCTGAGAAAAGAAGGATCGTCATAAATCCCACAAACAAAGACATCCTGACCACGCAGGACTATCGAAGCCCATTTCCGCCATGAAAGAAAAAATAAAAGCCCAGGAAATCGTAATTGCAACTTTAAAAGTCAAAATTATGACTTCCTGTTGGGCTTTTATTTATTTTTTCATAACAGAAATGGGCTTCGATACAGGACCCCTCAGATGTGATGGGACTTTCATACCTTGCCACTTGTCTCAATGCCCCGAATGCAGCAGACGTAAAGCAACGTCCAGGCAGCTACGAGCGACATAACCATCCACCACTGCAGACCTCCAGAGTCATCGATAGCTTCTGACGTGTTTAGAGTTTCTCTGTACCAGAAATAGTCGACGGTGGAGCTACGTGCGCACTCTTCCACCAATCCTTACGAGAAGAAATGAAAACCAGGATCAGATTAGGGTTAAACGTTAAATGGGTTGATTTTGGAGCCTTTTTTAAATCAACAATCATACCAGTTTTGTTAGCATTGAGAGGACACTGGCTCCAGGGCAAAGGATCTTGGAAGGAGTTGAAGAGATACCACATGATCCATGCCATGATGGTGTTGTAGTACAAACCCACCAAAAATGACACAAGCAAGGAGGCAATGCCTATAGCAGTGTGAGGGGGAAAAACACATTAACAGGTATAATGTTTACACCATTCTGCATTTTAGTGCACCATGTTAAATGAGGCATTCTCAAGGGGAAGGTTTAAACGTGACGCTTATCAGCTTCATTTCCAACACTGCTCTATTACTGGGGCTTAAAAATAGTAATTACCGCGTCTTGCTGCTATATTAAGTCTCTGTACGTCATGTTTTTCACAAATTTACAGCATCCTACAGAACAATGGGTGAACTTCCAGAACAAAATCATTGTTGTTCATGTAGGTTCTCTGAATACACACCAACTCCGGTCAGGTAGGGGTTGATTGACCTCCATACGCCCGTGCTGCCCTTCCTCAACCGCTGGCCGATGGCAAACTCTAAGTGCAGCAGCGGGATTCCCTCCAGAACCAACAGGATAAGAAATGGAATCATAAACGCTCCTGGAAATGAAACGTTCACTGTTAATTGAGTTTTCACGGAAGTGTGATTCACTTTCACTGAATTGTACTGACGGTCTGTGCACTTTGTTAAAACCTATGAAGGACTTTTTCCAAAAATTGATTTATACTTCTTATTACTTTCCTAAAAGCAAACAAACAAAAATTATCAAACAAAAAAAAAAAAAAAAAGAGAGAGAGCGCTTTAACCTCCCAATCTACAGCTCAGTTCTGGTAGTTATCCGTGCATACCTCCTCCATGGCTCTGACACAGGTACGGGAACCTCCAGACGTTGCCCAGTCCCACACAGAAGCCCACACAGGTGAGCAGATACTGGGCTTTGTTGTCCCACTTGGGTCTGTCCCCTGCCTCCTCCCGCTCCATCCTCTCCAGGTCCTCATGAGAAGGGATTCTGTCCTCCAGTCCGGGGTTCGGGATCTTCAGTTTCATGGTTGCTTTTTTCACACAGAGTTTAAAGAAATGTAGCCGCGATGTCTCCCTTTTTCAGAAACAATGTAATAGTTTTGCGACTTTTGCAACTTTCTAAGCGGCTGTGTGTTCTCTAAAATAGCCTTCCTGTGTGAGAACAACTCCTGACTCCCTGCGTCTCTCCCTCCTCTCCCTCCTTGTACTCAAAGCCCTTCTGTGACGGCGGAAAAGGGTGACTGAAGTTTTTTTTTTACTGCAACATCATTGGCAACCACGTTGCAGTTATCAGCTAGCTTATTACTGTCTGTGTTGCATTATGTAACGTCAGCAGGTTTGAGCAGGAAAAAAAGGTGCAACCTCGTTTATAATGGTTAACACATCACAGAAGATGCTGTCACCTGTGATTTCCCTGTGATGAGTTTGCTGTTTGAACAGTTGTCAGAGTAACGATGGGAAACTTAAACGAAATGTATTTTGCATTTAGGAATATGTTTTTTTTAATAAAACCATAAAATGACTGTATCTTTTTAGAATCAAATTTATTGTTACAAATAAAGCATCAAATTGCTGAAAAAGCACATTTCATCATTTTGTTTGGCAGCTAAAGAGACAATAAACTAATGCGAGTCGAACCTTATTGTTTTACTTCCCAGTATTATCACCAATTGAGTGTGTATAAACCTTATCAGCTTCTCCTGCAATTGCAATAATTAACCAGATACATGCCCATATCTGCATTTACTGAGAGGTGTGTTAAATCCATCAAAATGCTCAACATACAACGTGCTAATGTTGTTAACAGAGGTCGCACTCAACAAATGCATCTTTGGGTTTATCGTTTTTTTTATGTTCCAGGAGCATTACCATCAAATTCAGTATATTTGGCGTTCACACAGGAACAGAAACACATCCTGATCCTGTTGTATTTGTTTGAACATATATATATATATATATATATATATATATATATATATATATACAGTATATATATATATATATATATGTATTAATATTGTATACTAAGTACGCACCAAGAAAAACAATAAATAACGGTATTATCAATCATTAGCACACCCAAACAGATCCTGTAAGGACAGCAACGTGACCAGGTTGTAGATTCTGCTAATCTCAATGTGAGATTATTTTGAACAGCTATAAAATATGTTAGTAATCTATCTGTGAAACAAACAAAACAAGATTTAAATAACAACTGTAAACAGGAAAATATATGATTCGTTTTGTGAAACATCTGTCTTATTCCTCAAGCTCTTTTCATAACCAGAGAGGAAACAAAACAAATAGGAAAGGATGCAAGAAAAAACTTCACCACACTCAAAAAACAGATTGTTGGATTTACTTAACTCAGTTCAACTTTCAGTTGTCAAGTGGTTCCACTAAACTGTGTTGAGTAAGTCCAACGTAACTTTTACTATTTATTTCAATGTAATTGTGCAAGGTGCTTTAGATTTACTCAACTCATTTAATTTAGTGGAACCACTTGACATAACTTGGTTAAGTAAATCGAACAATCTTTTTTTTGTGAGTGTAGAGTTTAAAAAAAGGTTTATGAGAATACCACTGAAGTTAGATGGGATACTGCTTTTTTCTTTCAAAACTTCAAATATTTGTCACCTTTGTCATTTTGTTCTTGTGTAAAGCCTCTGTGTCATTTAGTCCCCTCTAAACCTCTCTGGATAGTTTTAAAGTGCCTGTGACATTAAATTTTTATAATAAATATGAATATATTTTTGGAAAGATAACACTGATAACATATTGTAAAAAAAGATTTCATGCCGCTGAGACGAACAGTTGTTGAGATATTCACATGTGAAGAAACAGGAAGTGATGTCAAACTTTAGCTGAGCCAAATTCCAAAGAAAATATGCCAATTATGTGACATAAAGTGTGAAATCACGTGTATTATGCCAAGTTTCTTAAATATAAATATATTTTCTTTGACTTTTTCTATTTCATGGATATGCAATAAAATGAAACAGAGAAAGCAACACCCATTAAAACAAGTCCATTGCTTGTGTTTCTATGGACCAAATTGATAGTGGGTATGTGCAAAGCCAACTACAACACATGTTAAACTCAAGGCCTGTATCAAATGTGACCCACAAGAATTTCAAAGATGTAGTATTGTTTTAAAATAAGCATAGGCTGCTTTAAAGCCAGCACTGACCATAAACTACATATTTCATAATGCATGTTGGTTATTTTATACACAAAACTATAGCATCATACCACTAGGTGGAGGAGCACAGGGTTTGAACGTAGCTGGTGAAATTTGACATGTAAAATATCCAATATACTGCATTTTTGCCAGCTACTATGAGTATTATTTGCACACCATTTTTTATTTATGAATAAAAAAACAGAATGGAAGAACATTTCAGGTGAGTAAGTGACGTAAGCAGCAATTTATTGTCTTTATCAGTCATCATGCTGCAGGTGGATCATAGCTGAGGTTTAAAGTTCATCCTGTTCACAAAGTGAACTTTACTTTGATAAGTGAGATCCAAACGCTGATATGGAAACTCTTAGTGACGCATTTAATTATATTTTATAGGAAAGAGGCTGCGATCACGTTAAGGATATAAGGGTTCTGTCAGTGAAATGTTGAGTTTTAACCACTTCTTGTAATATAGTGTAGCTTAACAAGTAAGAATAACATCAAATCATTTTCATTGCAATGATGCCAAACATGTGTGGTTTATCTCAGGGAAGCTTTTCCTGATAATGTCCCACATTATCAGTTCATAAATTATTGGTTATGACTTTCTTTAAAGGTTAAATGTTGCCACCACAACACCAACACAGCTTTGAGTTGGGTGTTTTTGTCAGCTGCCACCTGTCCTAATGGAGACAAACTGTTCTTTGTTGTTTGTTTAATTTTTCATGTTTTTATTCCAGCAAATTTTCTTCTTGTGTTGCTTTAAAATGGATGGGTGGTGATTGTTGTGTTATTTTCCTTCACCTGGAGGCTCGGCCCTCAGACCAGCGTCTGTGTAAATATGTTCAATTGACTGAGTTATAACCATTGTTGTGTTTGCTAAGCTTGATTAGCTGTGGTGGCGGTCTTGAACTATATTGGCTCCTAAAGTTAATCAGTTGTAGATTCAGTCGTAGCCAGCTCAAAGCATTAGCAACACATGCAACTGCTTAGGACCCGCACAGCTGAGGTCGAGTGACTATTTTTCAAAAAAGCAGGTGCTGCTGTGGCCCCTCCCCCCTCCCAAAGCCCTCACACATTATTTGGATCATCTGTGCAAAGACTGAAGGCTTGATGTCATTGACATTAAACAAATGACATTAAACAAATTGATAAATAAACAAAGATCAACTGAAGAAAACAAATTCATAGTGCTAAACATTTTTTACAAGCATTCACACGATTGAGATTTTTTGCTTCCGTATGTTTTTTGGCACATATCTCGTTTCGCAATTTTTGTGCTATATCAAAAATTTATATATCAAAATGTTCAGCATCTTCAGGACATTCCGACTATGAATTTTGATACATCAGCAATTCATACTTTTTGAGCTCTTTAGCTTTTTCTCATTGAAAATGAATGGAGCTGTTTTAACATCCTTAAAAATATTTTAAAAAGTCAAACTTCTTTACTGTACTTTTTAGCCTTTTGTTCGAGTTTAGCTTTTTGAACTCCTTTGTACCAATTTCAGCTTTCTTCAGCTTTAATTTAGCTGATTTTAGCTTTTTTTCTGCTTTTTAGCTTTCACTTTGACTTTTTATGCTGTTCTTCTCAATTCAGTTGTTTTATTTCTTTCAGCTATTTTCTGACAATTCCAGCTGTTTTTTGTTACTTTTTAACTATTTTGAGCTGTCTTTCAGATAAATTTAACTTTTGTGATAATTTCAACTTCATTTTCGCTGATTCAGCTTCTCGTTTTGCTATTTTTAAGCTGTTTTCAGATTATTTAGCTATTCAGCAAAAATTGTTAAGCATTTAACATTCTTACTGCTTTTTGTGCAGGAAATGCACATTCTCTAGTTGAGCTTTTGCTGACTGTGTGTCTCTCTGACAATATTATTCCTCTCTGGACTTTCATGCATTTAGGTGATGATGTCATTTAGCCACTTCTTGAGACTTTTAGGAGAGGTAATAGCCACTTTACTTGCTGAAAATGCTGGACACATTATATATTTCATGTTAGTCATATCATATGAAATCTTGTGAAAAAAATTGTATATTTTTGTTTGCAGAGCAGTTATTTCATTCTACTAATCCCTCCTCATTTCTGTTTCTCAAAAATATTGGATATTTTTATTGTTACATAATTGGATTTTCCTGATGACATCAAGCCCCTTTTTCATAACCAGTCAATTTAAGTGAATAAATGTTGGCTAATTGCATTAAATGAACCAAAATGAAGTGAGGACAATATAAACAGGTGTTCTGGTGGTAATGGGCCCAGCTGAAACTGGACTCCAAATTAAAAGTTCTGCTTATTCTTAGCTGTCCCAACATGAAAATGGTAATTTGATGTTTTTAATTAAGGTTTCAAACAGGCGACGCAATGAAGAGTGCAAACAATCATATTCCCACCTTTTAGCCAAAATGCATGTTTAAAACTTGCAGGATCAAAGACAGATAGCAGCGAGAAGATGTTACAGCAATAAACCACACCCATACGCTAATATGCACATCATCTGACCAAAGGTTGCTGCCAAAAACATCTCTAACAGATAAATTGGGAGAAAACACGATAAGATACGAGTTACAGGTTATAAGTGAGAGGCGTACATTTTTTTAAGCTTCTAACAAGGTGGAGGAATGTTTGCTTTTTCTGTTGTTGTTTTTTTTACGTTATTGCATTTTATGTGCTGATTAGAAAAACTGTGTTCCTGCTGCAGAACAGTGACCACAGTATCAGCGTACCAAGCTACTGTTTACCTACAAACAAGGTCATGTGAAGGGTATTTATAAAATGAGTGGTATAGTAATTGCAAATTGTAGCATTTTCAGTCAAACCTAGTTTTGTTTCTGTAGACTCTCAGTCATCCAGGACATGACAAAATAAAAGAAAATAAGACAAAGGAACTAGACTTTTGTGCCGTAGCTGAAGACATGTGGAGCTACAAGATTTAAACAGCATGACTCCATGTTAGCATCCTTATTACTGGGTCCTTCACTTCCTCTCTGTACGTCAGCTGTAATGAGACACAAGCGTTCAGACTGTAGTTGCTTTGAAAACATGACGTGTGTATCTGATTTGTGCCACAAGGCCTGGATCGAATTTGAAAATTTTAAATTTGTCAAGTCCAGACTATCAGAAAAAAAAAAATCAGGGCCCATATTTATCAAACTTCTTAGAATTACTCTTAAGAATGCTGCTAAGGGTGGACTTAAGTGTAAAAAAAATTCTTAGTTAAAAGCTGAGAGTAAAAGTCAGTTATCAAGAGTCTCAGTCTCACTT
>JAUBOC010000149.1:14282368-14292495 GCA_032275365.1 Anablepsoides cearensis | reverse complement strand
ATGGATGGATGGATGGATGGATGGATGGATGGATGGATGGATGGATGGATGGATGGATGGATGGATAGATGGATGGACCATGTCAGGTTCAGTCATATGTTGTTGGTAAACTGAGTGAACCTGTTTGCTGTTTATCGTTATCTTCATGTCAATCAAACAGGTGGCAGCTAATATGTCGACACAACAAGATACAGAGTTGCCTCA
This sequence comes from Anablepsoides cearensis, assembly GCA_032275365.1. NCBI lineage: Eukaryota > Metazoa > Chordata > Actinopteri > Cyprinodontiformes > Rivulidae > Anablepsoides > Anablepsoides cearensis. Next base: position 14,292,291 of record JAUBOC010000149.1, on the reverse strand, counting down.
GCAGTTCAAGATGATTGAAATCTGTTTAAATGTGTCTCAAAGAAATTTAAACCCCGTTTCAGGGTTTAAAAATTCTACAGAGAAAAACAACAAAGTTGTCTCCCTGATTCTTTGTACTGACTTTGTGTAGTTTAGACACTTTGCCATTAAAGTAAAAGTACTGACAGCTCTGTCAGTAAAACCAGAATGTGTTTTTCTTTTTTTTTTCCAAACCCATTCCGCTGCCCAATCTTTAAAAGCCACAAAACAAATGAAAAATGGTCCGCAGCACAGAAAAGCTCATGATTACAACCTATGCACGGACAGATGGTGCAGTCTGCATTCGTGTTTGCAATTTTTTTCCCATCAGGAGGAAAACTGCGCGAGTCGTGGCGCTTAGATTATAGGGATGGAGTGGAAAAGCTGTGGACTGTCCAGTTTGAAGCTTTGGAGATTCTTATTTGGATGTTGTTTTTAGAGTTTTAGATTTTTCAAGGTGTTTCTCACACTTTTTTTCTCATGATGCTTTAACTTCCTGCTATTTTCTTGCAAAAAAAAAAAAAAAAAAACTGCCGTGTTGTTATGCTGCGACGGGTAGAGCTCTGCGCGCGGCTGGCTGAGCTGCGTCTAAAGTATAGGTCACTTGTCCCAGAATTCCTGTGGCCGTTGGCCTGGATGGTTACGACGCTTTGTTGTCCTCACTTTCGGGTGCCGCGGTTTTCCTGACCTCTTCCTCTACCTCTTTTTCAACCTCCCTGACCGTGTAAACACACAAACACACGGGCTCGCCTGCCAAAGCTAAATCAGGGTGCTTTGGGGGATGGTCCTTAAGATCCTTTCCTTCTGATTCACACAGAGATCAGCACTTTCTTCTCTTAACAGCATCATCACAGTTTAACTCTTTTGGAAGAACAAAATTTGCACTGAAATACTCTGATCCCTGCAAAAACAATAAAACCTGAACTTTAGAGCTTGGCTATTAACTGATTACCAAAGAGTTCCCTATAAAGCAACCCAGAGGGAGTTTTAATGGTTATTTGGAACACCCCATCCCTCCTCCTCCCAATGCTTTTCAAAGAACCCAATACTTTCAGGGTTTGCTCTCAAAAAGTTGTCGTCCGAATTACGTAAAGGCATCTATAACTGTCAACTCACCGTGCTCATCGGCAGGCTGGGTGTTATTTTAACATGGAAGTAATTACAGCTCTCCTTTTTTTCCCACTTTACTTTTTTTTTTTCCTTTTGGGGAGATTTGGATTAAATGAGCGTAAAGCCATTTTAAGTGTTCCCCGGGCCCATCCTGGAAGTATAAGCATAGTAGAAAAAAAAAGATCTGTGGTTTGTCTTATTTTCTGAGCCGCCTCTCCAGCAGCACGGTGTGTTTTGTTACCCAAAGTAAGAGTTTTCGGAAAGAAACACCCTTTTATTTGCGGTGAGCTCCCAACTTATTGTGTTACGAAGGAGTCTGGTGCCGAGGAGGCCAAAACAGAAGAGAGCGAATGCTGCTCTGTCAGGGTTCAACAAAAACGAGGAAATGGTTCAAAAGTGCTACAATACGCACTGTTTTATGCTAGCAGACTGAGCTCAAAAATGCTTTTGTCTTATTTAAACTAGGGCAGTGGGACAGGGTGTGATTAACTCCCCACCCACTGTCTCCACTCGCTTCGCCTCAGTCTGACTTTTACCAGATCTCACACACATGAAAAGTGCAAACAGTGGCCCCTTCAATGGAGTTTTTACAGCAGGTGGATTCCCCCTCAAAGTAAGAATCTTTGTGTCTCTTTCCTGTTTGACTGATTTAACCAAAGAGAGACGATAGAAACACCTTAGTGTTTCCCAAAGCTGACGACTTTAATCCTTTGTTAAAAGGAAACGGTAATATCTTTTTAACCGGGATGAAAAAGAAACAATTTACAATGTGTGTTTTAACATGTTTTGTGGAAAAGGCATGAAAATATGAGCCGTCTGACATTCTATAGTGTTAATGCCTTCTGTTTACAATCAAAAAACATTTTTAGTAAAATAAATTGAGGTTTTTGTTGAACCTGTGAAACATAGCTACTTATTTTCTTATGCTCCTAAAACCATGAAATGAATCATTTTCCATCTACCAACCTTTATTCTGACACCATCGCCATTACATTTTATTTTTGTGTATTATTATATGATCATTGCATGCTATGATGGAAAAAAGAGAGAAATGACAGCGTTTTCATCGACCACAACAATGATACAGTTGGTGGGTTTTGCTAAGTGGATTAGCCGTTTGGCACAGATGGGTAAATGCTATTAGGGAATCAGGGGAAACTGGAGCAGGACCCAAAACCATCAAGTTTGATGTGTTTAACGACTGATATGACTAAGTTATGTCTAAGACCAGATCACATCTTTAGGGAATGAGTTGTGAAGTTTGAGTTTGGACTGTGAGTCAACACTGAGTCTCACACCCCAACTTTCACAGCATGTTTTTTCTTTTAAGACCCTCAAAGCAGGATACCAGGACTAGACATGTGGAGGTGCATCTAATAGGTTACTGGGCCCGATAGGCAGCAACAAATCACACCCTTGTGCAGCAGTAGTAGAGTGGGCAACGAGCAACCAAAAGATCCTACCTTGTTGCCACCTTATACTTCCTCTAAGTGTGTCAAACTCATTTTTAACTGAGGGCTACATGAGCGTTCCTAAAAATGTTAAAGGACATTTTACGATATTTGCTGATGAAATGTTTACTTCAGTCCTTGACAGCATGTTGCTGCGGTGCTTTCAGCTTTTCTCTCTGGGTTTGAAGGCAAAACACAACAGAAAGCAGTACATGGATACAATCTATTAAAAATAAACTGATATTTTTTTGTCTGATACTTTGTGCCCCGGACATGGCCCCCCTGCCCCTTTCGCCTTGAGGTCTCCCTCCACCCACCCATCCTCCCTTTTAGCCCCCGTGTCCATGCTGCCTCAGAGCAGAGTAAATATAGCAAGGTTATATTTATGCAGTGAGCCCATCGGACACTTCGTCTCTGTTTCCGACTAAAAGGGAGGGTCAGACAGGGAGCAACGGCAGGTCTTGTGATCTGTGGTTTGTCCTGGTCACAAAGTGCTGTCAAGCCACTTGAATGGATAGTCGGCGGGGGCGGGTGGGCGGGGGGAGCATTTGGCAGCACACCTATAGGGCTTTGTTAATCCCAATAATAATACTGAGCTGCTAAATGCCAGTGGCTGACTCCCCTGAAGCGGTTCTGTTGCAGAGCCGTTGCAACGCGACCACGGGTCGCTTATTTCATTGCACGTCATCTCCAATTTGTCCGCTCGCACCTGCTCTCAGCTCGTGACTGCTCCCGCGAACGCTAACGCAAACCGCAGAGGTGTATCGCTTACTGCGGCGCACCTGGTCTCAGACTCAGCGGGGTGTCTGGTTACGCAGCACACTGAGTCAGTTCTGGTGTGGCCCGTGTTGCAGTCACCTCAGATCAAGCAGCCACAGTTTGCTCTGTTCTTCAGAAACAGTAAAAAAAAAAACACCATCTGCTACGTGCAAACCGACTTCACGTCGGTTTTCGGTGATATTGTCATATTTTGCACAGCTGTGCTCAAATCTGTCCTTCATTCTGTGTTTCCACTCTGGTTTTGGTTTCATGTCCTGCAGTTTTATTACTAGTTAATTCCCCTAACAGCCCTGTAATGTCGAAAGCAGATCCCCACAGAATATATATGTTTTTTGGTGCTTCTTAATAGACCACTGTACACACTTGTGTTCAAAGGCCTTGCCCTTAAACTGGATTTATTTTAACGGGTCAGATTGTCTTAAGGAAGGGTGTGAAACATGAGCAGACCTTGTAAGTGGGCATTTGAAAGCGTGAGCCAAGCTCTGTGTGACTTTTATGTGCAGACATCAATCGCCAACAGATTTTTACACGCCTGTAATGTTGGTTAACAAAGACGCTTAATGTGGGTGTGACTGGACATTTCTGTCAAGGTTTAATAGATCCTCATGAAACGTTTGTTTTAAAGTGAGTTTTCTTTTTGCTTCCGTTCGCAGCTTGACGATTGTGCACTTCAGCTTTCTCACAATGGAACCTATCTGGATCTGGAGTCCTCCCTGGACGAGCAAAGAGACGAGCTGGAGGGCTTTCAGCCGGATGAGACGGGGTGAGGCTCACTGTTTTTAATACTCTACCAACCAGAACACACTTCTCTTCAAATCAAATCCACCTAATAAGATATTTGACAGCTTTTACTAGCACCGCTTCGCAAACATTTTCCCTTCGTTCGCAACAAATGAGGAAAATCACAATCTGCTCGCTCGATGTGGATTTTATTTATTTAATTTTTTTCCGGGAGCACAAGTTCATGGAAAGTATGAAGCACTCTGGAAATCAGGTCAGACGTGCCCTTCTTTCCACAGCAACAGCGCTTCCACTGCAATTTCCCTGATATACCTCCGCTTCGAAAATATTACAACTGAAAGAAAAGTTAGACGATAACCTCGCAGCAGATATGTTGAAGTCCCGGGGCGACGTTGCTGTTTATCTTGAGACGTCTCTCACTCGTGGCTCAGGATTTCCTCGAAAAATCTGGGACATTTGAAACTGAAGGCCGCGCAGATGTTCTCAGTTCACCTCAAACATAATGTTTACTTCACTAAAGAGGAGTGAGCAGCTGCTGATGTCATTTCAAAAATCGTATGAAACAGGGATAATAATCAAACATCAAATATTTTGTTGTACTTTTTCTTTACACATACCCGAGATGCATACAGACAGCATTTAGTATAGTGTTACTTTGCCATTAATATCTTCTCAGGAGGCTGATATAAAGCTTAATGAGACAAACCTTAAACTTGTAACATCTTAATGTAGAAATATAAAGTGAATACACCCATAAACACAATAGCTGCAGTAGTATGTTTATCATAAAAATGAAGTATTTTATGCATAAGAAATTTTTCACAAGTCAGCATAAGTTGTAGTGTAATTGGGCCCTAAGATAGACAAAGGCCTACATTTCCAGTACTATCTCCTTAATTTGGCCCAGGCAGATTTAGATACATAACACTTCATTTGAGGTGTCTGAGGTGTTTTTAACAAGAGGTGCAGACGTTAGCAGCGAGCTTGATGGGCTCCACAAAACCTGCTGTAAAAACCGTTAGCAATACTTTTTTTTTTTTTCCCAGGTGCGCCATCAAAAAGAGATGGGTATATTTGGAAGATTACCACTGAAAGTTTCAAATAGAAACACTACTGTTGAATTTTGGTTTAAAATGAATGTCTGAAACACCAAAAAATAAACCAAGAAAAACTGGCAGATAGTTTTAATAAAAGCTAATGTGATTTTGAAAAAAGAAAAAAACAGAAACACAAGAAAGGCTCACTAAAGTTTAAAATAAACATTATTTTTGTGCAGAATAGGATTTATTTTCTGTTGCTTTACTCCTCGTAAAGTAAAATAGTGGCTAACAGAAAAGCTAACTCCTGCAATGTTATGCTAACGTTTGCTTCAACAAACACTCTTTAAAGTACCTGTGACACGTCTATCCTTAAAATACAAAAAGTCAAAGACAGCATTTTTATACTTAAGAACATTGGCATAGTATACATGATTTTACCCATTTTGTCACATAACTGGCCTATTTTCTTTTGAATTTGTCTCAGCCAAAGTTAAACAGGAAGTGACATCAAAGGGGAACTCATTAATAAAATAAACTTTCTGGTCTTTGTTTATTAAAACAAAATTATTTAAACTTTAACTCTTCTTCGTCTCTTTAATAGTGACTCAAAATAATCTAAAGAAACATCCGATTCTTCTCCACAGTTTGTTTTGTTAGTTTTTGTAACAACGCTGTTTACACACAGACATTCCCCTTTTTACATCACATCCTGTTTCTTCACATGCCAATATCTCAATAACCGTTCATCTGAGCAACGTGAAATTTGTTTTGCAATATGTTATCAATGTTATCTTTCCAAAAATGCATTCATGTTTATTACAAACATTTGATGTCACAGGCACTTTAAATGAGCACATTTAATGAGAGGGAAAAGTTTTAGAGACGTTGATGTCATTTTGCAACCATCAATAAATTAAATATTGTTTTATGGTTTTAACAGTAAATCACCAATTTAAACTCTCCTCTAAACAAAGTGAGTTTGTTGCTTGAAGATGACGCCAAAGTTAAAAATCACAAAATTCGGTTTATAATTATAACAGTTCTTGAGCCTTTGAATTAACCTATTAAATCCAACATTTCTGTTGGTGCTTTATTTTGGAAACTTTCCGGTGTTTACGTCATATATAATTTAAGTTATGAAGAATTTCTTAATTTCTAAATGAGTGCTATGACCAGACTCAACACTGCAGCTGGTAATTACTTGCATGATGTGTGTAGCAGAGAGCTGTGGTATGTTAATCTGATGGGGACTGGGGGTAGTGTATAAGTAGTGGCTGACCCGCGGAGACAAGTTGTTCTCTCTTTCTATTTGAGTGTATTTCTGTGTGTTTGTTTGGTTGTGTGTGTATGTTGGGCCCTTGGTCCGTGTGACAAAGGAAAGACAGGTGTGTTTGATTGGGTCAAACTTCAACATTTAACGTGGCTTACATGGAAAGAAACAAGTCACGTCTTCAGCTTTTCATGTTTGAGGGAGTCATCCTCCAACAAGAGAGTTGTAGGTTCAATTCCAGCAGTTTGCAGTCACATGTTGAAGCGTCACTAGGCAAAACACTCTCTGATGTGTCCCATTGATGTAAGCCCTGATTACATTAAAATTATTTATTCAACTGAGCTTGTAGCAGAGTGCTGCGTGAATGGGTAAATAAGTTTAAAGCTCTTTGAGTAGCCGTGTTGGGATGTGCTATTTAAATACTATCTATTTACCATGTTTATTCCTGTATAATGAGAAAAAAATAACCCTAAAAGTTGTCCATAAAGTTATCTTACAAAATATATTTTTCTTACTTCACTGGCAGAAAATTTAACTTAATTTGAGTCAAATTTTCAATATAAGATGTTTTTTTCAGCTATGTAATCAAAAGCTTTTATGTTTTTCTTTAAAAAGAGAAAAAAATAGACAATATTAGTTTTTTTTTCCTCGACTGCTCATACGATAATCACATACTGTACATTTTTACTGTGCATTTTACAACCCTGATGGACAAAAGCCCCGGAAATTAAAATAATCTTCTTCTCACTGAAAATCCCCAGCGTGTTTTACACAATGTCATATTTGTGTAAATGAGTTTTCTCGTGAATGTTCCCACAGAGGAAAAATGTGCTGCGACTCCCGGCTGTGGTGGGATGCTGCTCACCACAGCTGACAGTAAACAAAGTCCGATAGTGACACGAGCGATAGCAGGCGACAAGGTCCCGGGCTGGAACTCTGGTTTGGACCTGAGCTCTTTCTGTGTGGAGTTAGCATGTTCTCCTCCTGTTTGTGTTCGTTTACTCTGGTTTCCTCCCACAATTCCAAAACATCCATGTTCAGGTCGCCTCCATTAAAAATGAAATCTGTGGCCTCAATGGGATTTGCATGGTTAAATAAAAAAATGATGAGTAAATGTGTGTTTTCATGGATAACTGCATGTCATGTGCAGTCAGATCAGAGCTTTTGTTGGATAGAATCACTAACTTCATGATTTAAGTCACCAATTAAGTCCATTAAGGCGGAGGACAGGAGGAGAGTTTGGGTTTGTGGAAAGATGAGTTTTTTTTTATTCTAGTGTTTAAATGTGTGTTGTGTTTGCTACAGATCTGCTGTCTCCTCAGATGTGTATCAAATCTAACACACATTCCTTATCGACTCAATTGTTGCCAAACAACATTCTTAAAGCCTTTTTTTCCTCATTCAAATCACAAAAAAGTGCTAAAAATGACACTACATTATTCAAAAATAGACTAAAATAGAACTTTATAGCAATCGTTTCAATTAGGCAAATTAGTTTTAGTTGTAACTTTCCTAAACAGTAAGTAGTGATGAAACAATAAAGAACTCTTTGACAGAATGCATATCGCCCACCACCTTTCATTTTACATAAGATCCTCTTTATGCGAACAAATGACTGAGTTACAGCTGTTCACACATGAAAAGTGTTCCATATCTGTAAAACTGAGAGTTACAGCCTTTTGTGTGATTTCTAATGCCATTTGTCTGTGGTGGCCATCATGGATCTGGTTAACTCCAAAGGTTAACCAGTTCATCTAATCATTACTTTTCATTCAATTCCATTTGGTTCTTCATGGGGGGAGCTTTAGATAATTGTATATATATTTTTAATTAAGTTGTTGTTGTTTCAGGTCCAGAGGGAAGAAGCACAGTGTCATCCTGCGGACCCAGCTGACTGTTCGTGTGCACGCCTGCATCGGTGAGTCCCGCCTGACGTCTTCATGTGTTTACATTAAAACATTTAAACACAAGCTTCCTGTCACGACGTTTAAGATCCGAGACCTCCTGCTTTTCACGTGCTTCATTTCAAAAGTGTGTGAAATAATCCAGGAGCTGTCGCTGCACAGCTCGGTCTGGAGTTTCCGCCTGAGCGTTCTCGGTTTGATGCCCTCGAGTGCAGAGGTGTGGGTATCGCTGAATAGCAGACAGCTGACAGCAGTTCTAATTAAAGTCACATGATAAGAGTATGAAGGAAAAACGGGGAGTGATAAAAAGGAAAAGCAGGGAGGTGTCAGGGAACAAAGAGACAAAAAAGTGTTTTTATTCATCTTTGGATGTGAAAGCTGGATTCATTTTTTTATTTTGTGAAAAGATGAGATAATCATTCCTGGAATGGATAATCAACAACAGCAAAAGAAGGCCAAAGGTAGCAGAAACAAGTTCAAATTAGCACACAGTGGAAGAAGTGTAAAACATTTCAAATCAGCAGAAAATCAAAGAAAGAAATACCAAAAACATGCATTTTGCTGTAAAATAGCTAAAACAGCCGAAATGTGCAGTTAAACAGTTGAAACATAGCTGAACATGCAGATATTAGCAATAAGAAGTACAGTGAGTTTACTGAAGACTGTAGAAAAAATGCTTAAAAAGCCAACATTATATGCATTTAACTTGAAAAAGATAAATTTAGAAGCGAACACCTAAACAAAAACCAACTGAAACTAGCAGAATGCAACTAAAAGATATATAAAATTCTCAAATTAGCAGAAACACACAAATTAGCAGATGAAGAAATTTAGCATAAAACAAGCTAAAAATGTAGCTGAAAAGGCTGAAATTAAAATAAAGAAGCTGGAGCACATTTGCCGAACAAAGCAGCGAAGCTAAAATGGACACTAAAATGTGAATTTAGCTTGAAAAAAATAAGTTTAGCTAATAACAACTGAACAATAGGTAAAGTTGCAGCAAACATCTAAATATAAAACAGCTGAAATAAGCAAATGACAGGAAGTTAGCAGGAAATAAGCTGAAAGAAGCACAAAACATAGAAATAAACAGAAGAATAGCAGAAAGAAGAACAATGATAACTTAAGTAGCAGAAAAAGCTAAAATTAAGGTAATAGAGCAGTAAAGATTTATGACCCTTTAGGCAAAAACAGGTTATGTTAATTGGAAGGATTAATCACCTTCTGGTTTTCAATTTTTTGTTTTTGTTTCTACATTTCATAACCTGATTAGTAGAGTTTTAAAATCAAATGTTTCTTAATTTTACGACACCAGACCAAGATGTATTGATATACAAATGTATTTTTTGTTTAAACACTTTTACCTTGTTTCCTCCATGACTTGCCTGCAAGGTCAACATTCTCCCTGCCAGTGATAGCTGTGCTAAATCTGGCTCAGTGGACTCTGAGCCTCTGATTGGTTGAGAATGTGATGAGGTGAAGGGTCTCTCTAAGTAGGGTTTTGGATGTCAAGGAAAGACAACATGCTTACTCTGATTAAATAATAATAATAATAATAATAATAATAATAATAATAATAATAATAATAATAATAATAATAATAATAATA
>JAUBOC010000149.1:14245339-14261795 GCA_032275365.1 Anablepsoides cearensis | reverse complement strand
CTTATTGAAAACTCAAGACAGCCATAACATTATGTTTCTTTACAAGTGTATGTAAACTTTTGACCACAACTGTACTTTAAACACGTTTACGCATGTTGCATAAATGTTGCATAAATGTGGCACATATCTCAGGAGCTATTTAGAGGGATTTTGGGTAAAAATCGTCCTGGAGATTGCAGTTTTGTTGCTTTTTTTGTTCAACAAAAACACTTTTCTTAAACTATTTTTTCTTCATTAGTTCCGTCTGGTGGTGAAAACCGCTATGAAGCTGCTGCTGGTGTTTGTGGAGTACTCTGAGTCAAACGCACCGCTGCTGATACAGGCCATCACCTCAGTGGACACAAAGAGAGGTAAGAATTCTCCACAAGAACTTCCCTTTAAAATCATTTATCATTTAGAATTGAACATATTCTCAAGTTAAAGTACAGTAAGTGTTTATTGACTCCACCTTTTTCAGGCTGTAAACCATGGTCCTGTGCTATGGAGATCTTACAAGAGAAGGACGGGGTGGACACTGAGCTGCTGGTCTACGCAATGACCCTCATTAACAAGGTACGGAGAAATTTAAAAGATCTTTTTGTGAGTTAAATATGGGTAGTTGCGGTGGGCTGCAAAAGTCTTCACCCTCTTAGTATTTGCTCCATTTTGTTCTCTTACAACTTGGAATTTAAATAGATTTTCCAGAGCAAAGCATGGCAGTAGAATCATCATGGTGTGGGAGTGTTTCTCATCAGCAAAGCAGTGAAAAAGCTGGACCAAACTGAAGGAAAGCTGGGTGGAGACACGTAGGACAATAACCAACAAAAACAAAGAGTAGCAAGGGGCGTGAACACTTTTGCAGGTCACTGTGTACTGAGGGTTCTGCCTCCACTCCAGCTGAAGTGTTTGTTGTTGGAAACATTCTTGTCTCTTTTCCTCTTGCAGACACTTGCAGCTCTGCCTGATCAGGACTCCTTCTACGACACGGTGGACAGTCTAGAGGAACAGGGCATGGAGACGGTCTCCCAGAGACACCTGAAACGAAAAGGCACTGACCTGGACCTGGTTGAGCAGCTCAACATCTATGAGGTCAGAAACAAGCAAAGTGATACAAAAAAACAAGCAATAACTGAGCTCTACGTGGTATTTCCTGTATGCAAACAGTATTTTAAACACTGAAAAGTACTACATGTAAGACTGACTAAATGTGAAATAAATATTATAGAATCAGAATACTTTATTGATACCCAAGGGAATTTATAGTTATTCCAGTTGCACCTGTCCAAGTGAAATAATTAGAAAATAAAAGATAAGAACGCTAGAATAAACTGAACTAGAAACACTCTGAAGAAAAGCAAAATAAACACACTAATGGACATATAAACTGTATAAAATAAAATTGAAGTAGAAACAAAAATATACATACGGTTAGGTGAAAAATGTCCCATAATGATGTTAGAAGATAATATAACAGATGCACATGTTTTATCCTAGATACGCTAAAATGCACAGGTGGAATAAAGGGACAGATGACTGAAAGTTTCACATGTTTAAGGATGAGTAACAGAGTTTGATGGTCACTGGTAGGAAATTCTGCCATCTTCCATTCTCCCACTGGAGAGGATGAAGAAGATGAATGATTCTTTATTGATCCCATAAGTGTTCCGATTGAAATTTCTGATTTGTATGTAGTAATATCTTACTTCCCAATACAACTCGGAAATTTGCTGTGAAAAATCTCCATTTAGTTGCATTTTTAGTGGCTACATTTGCCCAGTTGTGATGGAAGGTGGGAATTTCCCATTTACATGTAGTAAATTCGAACTGGAACACCCCTTTGTTGGGAATTCCCTGCCAGAATGTGGGAAAGTTCAGAATTTAAGACAGCAGCTACTCACCAATACTCAACATTGAGTAAAACTCTTACTTTTATTTTTAGTAGTATTTCTGAAATATTTATTTCACATTTAGTTAGTTGTACACATTGTACTTTTCAGTGTTTATAAGAGGATGTGTTAAAACGCTGTTTCCATGCAGGAGATTCCACGTAGAGCTCAGTTACTGGTGCTCAGCTGTAACGAAACAAGGAGCATGACTAACGTTTTAATTATTGTCAAAGTTAATTAAAACTTGTCCCTTGTGGACTACTGGTTACCAACTACTATTAAACCCTGTGCACCCCCACCAAGTGTGTGATGCTGTCATTTTGTGGGTAAAATAATGAACATGCAACATGGAAGATGTAGTTTATGGCCAATGCTGGCTTTAAACCAGCACATTTTAAGACATTAATAAATCTTTGGTGCTCTCGCAGGCCACATGAAATGCTGTTGCGGGCCACATTTGGCCTGTAGGTCTTGCATTTGACACATGTGCTGTAAATAATTTATAGTAAAACCACCAAATATGCTGTTTTCCTTTCAGATGACCCTACAACATGAAGACGACGACAACAGCCAGCCCCCACCGACGGGGTGCAGGGACCGTCGACGCTCCAGCCTCGGCATCACGGACAAACAGCGCGGCCTGGAGAGGCGCCGGAGCCGTCGGGCCTCCCTGGGGCGATCTGGACACGCCTCTCCCTGCAGCCCCGCATCCCCGCAGAGAGCCGGCTTCCAGCCTTTTGGCGGACACAGAGCTGAGGACGTGAGCGAGAGGTGAGAGCGATGGAGACGTAGCGCAGCGTCCAGTGTATTGTGGGGTGGGGTTACAGAGCGGAGGGATTGTGCTGCCATGATGACGTTTCCTTTGAGTTATAGTTACTCTTGTACCACTTTCTGCTTCAGAACTCTGTCAGGTTGTCTGCCATCCATGTAAGTCCAACCCAGAACCACAAGAGCTGCTTCTCAAACACATGATGTAACCACTTCGAGTGTGTTCCCAGTGCTCACAGTGTGGTTTTTTTTTTAGAACTCAGAACTCAAGACCTGAAACAGTTCTCAGCTGTGGATCACAGGTTCAGGGTTACCTTATAACTCTAAACATCTAAAGTCCCATAAAGAGACCTTTTAATGGCTGTTTTAACCAAGTCAGCACTTTGTCCTCTCCTCCACTGTTGCTTTTCCATTCTCCTCCCCTCATCCTCTCAGTGTGTCACGTGACCAAAGATTAAACCCCAGGCTGCCGGGGGAAAAATATCAACTCGAGGATTAATGGAAATATGGTTCCTTGTTTGTTTGTTTTTGAAACAAAGTGATGTGTGGGCGTTTGAGATCCACATGTAGAAAACCACAAAACAACACAGTTCCTTTACTGATCTTGAGTTTCAGTCGTGGTTTCCTCCCCTACACTCCCCCCTCTTGTCTTCTCATCATGCTTTGTCTTTATTTGCATGTAATCCTACGTAACCGAGTTTCTAATCCCAAACCTTCCCCCCACCAGTGCTCCCATTTCATGTCAGTGCTGTCTCTCATCTCGATCTGATATTTGTCATGTCCTTGTTTGGGTTTTGCCTGCACATTTTTTTTTTTGTAAATCACCTGCAAGCATTCTCGTGCAGTGGTTTCATCTAATCCATCCATCTTGTCAAATGTTTGTATTAGGGATGCAAGTTATCGATTAATAATTTCATCTAAAGTTGATGGATCTTATCGATCAACTATCAATTAATTAATAAACATCTATTTTCCTAAAAACCTGAGTTTTCTTTTGAATCAAGAAGGCCTTTACATAAAACGAAAAGCAAACTTTTTTACAGGCCAAATTTTATATTAAGAAGCACATAATTATATTTCAACAATAGGCTGCTCGGTCCGATTTGACATCAGCTACTGTTTGCTGGCCATATGGTTACGTCACACAGATGATATTAAATTCACATTAATCATTTGTAGCGACTGTAATGTTTTTTTTTTTTTTTCACGTGTTTAACTCAACAACAAGAAGCTAATGTTAGCTATGATTAGCTTACTGTTTTTGTCGTCTTGCTTTCTTGTCTTAAGCGTCATACTGCTGGATGATCCGGTAAAGCTTGTGATTCATTTCCCTCAAGTTTTTATTGTTGTTGCAAATAAATCTAAATTAAATTTGCGCGTTTAAAATTATGACCCCGCCCACATCGAGTCAGCTCTCTGTTCTTACAAACAGGGTAGAGGGGCAAGGTTGAAAGCAGCGGCGCCCTCTTCTGGATGTCGGCCAAACTACACGTAAATAAGGTCTAAGCCGGACGTTATTAGTTAATCGAATAGATTAATTTAATAGACCATTATTCCGCAATTAATCGTAAGTCAATAAATTGTTTGCATCCCTGGTTTGTATGCATTCTGTCAAAATGTCTATCTGCATGCTGTCCTCATGTATTGCATCATCTCTCCTTCTATCCATCCTGTTTCAAATCATACCCACCTATCCACCTCTGTAGAGAGGAGGAATGTGAGGTTGGCATGGAGGAGGAGGAGGAGGAAGAGGAGGAGGAGGAGACTCCTGTGACTGAGTCTGACTCGGATGAGAAGGAGGGGGCTAATCAGAGCACCTCCAGGTAATTTAGGACTTGGTGGTGACCTGTTTGTGTGTTTTTGGCGCTTTGGGTAAATAGAGTAAGAAATTGTGTATTTTGTGTTGAATTAATAGACATGGGGGTAAAAGAAAGTCCATTGTCTTTTGGTTCAAGGGTTTTATGATGAGTGGACAGATGACCTCACCTTTGATTCCAAAATATTTTGATCTACAGAGGAGTAGATGGTCGACTCAGTGACTTATGGCTTTGACCCCAAAATATGTCTCGACAAAAACACTCCATTGAGGCATCACTTCATAGCTTCATATCAACTATTTAAGAAATACATCTCTATGTTCTACTAACCAAATGAGTTCCTATTTGTTTAAATAATAATGGACTTTCTTTTTCCCATGACTGTGTAGTTTGTATACTCTGTAGCTTATATTGGTGTTAGCTGGATAACTGTAGTACTGATGGTCCCCCAAACATGTCTCTTAAAACCACAGTTTTCTTATTCCTCTCAATGCATCCCTCTGGTTCTAGCCCAGCTCCTACATCCATCGTTCACAGGACAACCCTTCAGTCCATCACCATCACTTCCAGAAAGCAGAATTTCAAAGAAGACGAGCGAAGGAGTCTAGCAGAATCGTCCCCCGCCCCCTCGACCCCTACCTCTCCTCCTCCAACCTCCCAGAGCTCGCCCTCGCTCCTGGTCACCCTGCTAGCCAGGAAACGGTCCACGGTCACCGTCCCGGCCACCAAGGAAGTCAGCCCGCCACTGCGCGGCACCTCCCGCCCGTCCTCCGACCGCCTGCCCTACCTGCCCCACTCGCCCTTCCACCTCTTCTCGTACGACCTCGACGAGGAGACGCCTGCTGCCCAAACCAAACGCGACGAGGAGTCTCCCAAAACGCCACCCGCAAGGTCAGACGGACAACGCAGCTCCTTGCTTCACCGGGAGTTTCTTTCCACCTTCACTTTCCCCACTTCTGTTATGGGCTTTTATTTTGGCACCGTCTGGGATTTCTTTCTGCACAAACGTTCTTGTTCGTCACCTTTTTTTTCTCCACTTTTTTTTTTCCACTTCACAGCTTCTCATCTTGAGTTTTTCTCTTATTGTCACCTTTCGTTTCTTCACATATCTGTTTTATTTTTAGTTCTTCCACTGGGCTGAGAAGTCACTCTTATTTGTCATCACTATTTTAAAAAGCAGCACAGTGATTTTTCTTAACTTTCCAGTTTCCTATTTCTTTTCAGTTTGGTGAAAAACTTTTATTTTTTATTTTCCCTGTTCATAATTTAATGTCATATTCAAGATAATTTTTATGAACTGATTAACTGATTTATTAGGTATAAGATCACTACTGTTTTGGTGATAACTTGACTACGTCTATTTGCTTCTTTGTCTCTGTAAGCAAAATGTCTTATGAACAACTGGGCGGATTTTAATGCAACTCCAAGAAAGTAAAGCCAAGATGGCTGCCACAGCTAATCTAGCCAAGAAAGCACAAAGTTTTACAAAAATGTATCTAAATCAGATAATATTTAAAACACAAACTTTGATTGGAATTTTGACACAACCTTAGTAGTATTTAAATAAAATATTACCAGTAGCACCAGAGCGTTGCAAAACACACCAGTTAAACTGGTTAAAATAAAAGATTCAGAAGAACTATCTGAGGACAAACACCTTTTCTGGAATTTTCCTGCAACCTGATAGAATAAACACCTCAGTAGTTCTTAATTAGGATCCCAGAAGTGTTGCACCAACAGCATTCCTGTAATATAAGAAGGTGGCTCTGGGTTGACGCTATAAATTTTGTGTCGTTGATGCGGTGTCGTGTAACCGGCCTTTCCTCCTCCAGGAACGGGGGTCCCACGTCCTACTCCACTCTCAGCACCCCGGGTACGCCCACAAGCTCGAGGTGAGAGAAACAGTGCATCAGCAGTTACCTCCACACGTTGCACAAGGTTGGGAAAAAAGGTGAAAATCAACTCGGTTAAAACTGAATAAACATTTTTTTTTTCACTCAGGCCAGCTCTGGGAGGACTCCTGTCCTCGTCTTACCGGCAGCATCAGGAGTCTCTGGCTGCGGAGCGAGAGCGCCGCCGTGTGGAGAGAGAGGAGCGGCTGCAGAGGATAGAGAGGCAGGAGAGGAACAAGCACAGGTGGGACCGTGATCGCTTTGGTTTCACTAGATACAGGTTTTTTAATATACGGTACATGAAAAGATCAAAAGTAGGATAATGTTTTTTAAGCAATTGATACTCTCTCCTCTCTGCAATTCTATTAAGTCTATTAAGCATCAAACCTTCTAATTCTGTCTTCAGACACATCACCCTGATATTCTTTTTACCTCTAATACATCCTTTGCAAACTCCTCCTTTAGGACAACACCTACCCCATTTTTCTTTCTGGTAAAACAACTTGTACAAGCCTTGCTGCTCTTCTATTTGGCCTCTTGGACACATAATAACCCTACCTTCCTTCTTTACATCATGACAACCACTTCTCTAAAGTTGCCTGTTGTTGTCCCTCATGGTCTTCGACCAACAGTTTCTGATGGTGCCCTGTTTGTCAACAATACTGGTGGCACTCTCGGTTAGTCTGGACCTCAGTTTATCCGGCATGGTGTCCTTTTGGAACATCGCACATGTTTGTTTTTAGCAAAATTGGAGGGAATATGCGACCCATCATATCAAAAATGAGGATTAAGTCAAATTTGGACAAAATGACCTCATCACATTTTCAGATTCCTGCTTTAAAAGCTACATTTTGACGCCTGAATCATCCTGATATCATCCGTTTATCCAGAGATATGACTTAATTTGTCTTGTTGGTTACGATAATACATTACTGTTTGGTCTGAATCCTAATTTCATGTAAATTATTTGAGTAATTTTTTTACGTTATTATAAAAAGGAAGCCTCAAATTTTATTTGTGTATTAATATTTCCAGTTTAAAAGAAACAAAACTTTGCTCACACGGAAAATTTCAAAATTATTTTTTTTTTTTCTCAAAATCAGTGTTTTTGTTGCTACTGCTCAAAAGAATTCTTCAAAATTGTTTTTTTTAGGATTATATTTCAGACAGTTTATTAAAATGATACATTGATAAGACAATAATTCATTATATTTTGACAAAATGCAATTGTTGCACACATTTAAACCCTATATTTGCCTATTTTTCCACATTCCACTTTTGGACTTAATCCTCGTTTCGATGTGTTGGGTCACATATAAGAAAATACCAGAAAGAAAAGGTTAAAATGACAATAATTACAATAACAAACATGTAGAGGAGTGTGAGCAGCAGAGTGAGGAAAAGTGGTCAGTTTGTCCTCCAGCAGTCTAAGCCTAAAGCAGCAGAACTAAAAGATAATTTAGGAAACCAACCCTAACAGGGTTTATCAAAAAGGAAAGTCTTTAGTCGACAGAGTGTCAGCCTCACAAATAGAAATTGGAAGTTGGTTCCACAAGAGAGGAGCTTGATAACTGAAAGAGTCTAGAAACTCTAGGAACCACAAGTAAACCTGCAGTCTGAGAGCAAAGTGTTCTGTTAGGAAAATATGGAACAATAAGATCTTTAATACAAGATGGAGCTTGGTAGTTGAGAGCTTTATATGTTAGAAGTAAGATTTTAAATTCTACTTTGGGACTTTAAAGGAAGAAAAGAGCGAGAAGCCAACACGTGTCACAAACTTTCTATGTTGTCCTGAAGCAGAAAGTAGATCTAAACGTTACAATAGCTCTATAACTGCTCGCGTGTGTGATTTGCTAGCATAATTTATTCATCCTGGCAGGTCCTCAGGAGATTGTAGTGGAAGAAGTTAAGGTTATTATCTTTTAAATCTCCCTGTGTGCGTGTCTCCCACAGCCGCGACTATGTGGATAAAATGGAGGAGGCCAGGCTCGCCCGGGAGGAGAGGTAAGTGTGCACTAAATCAAAACAACACAAACCCTCTGGGAAAATCTCCAAGCCGCTTGCTTTGGGAAGTTTGGTAATGGTGTAATTGTTTTCAGGTTAAAACCGTGCCCTCGGCTGAGGGAGGGGGGAGGCTGAGCTGATCTCGCTTTTTTTACTGTTTTTTTTTTTTTTTTGCCTATTTTCTCTTTTTCTCTGGTTGTTTTGGCTGCCCACCCAGAAAAAAAAACACATTCCTGGATTTGTTGATGGCTTCACACTGAATGTACATGCTCATTAAACATCCACTCACACCGACTTGCAGGAAGAATTTTCACGAGGCTTATAAATCTAACTTGGTGTGCAGACAGGGAAGGGGGGGAGGCCAGTGATTTAGTCAGAAAGTGATGTGAGGTCACGCTCACGTTTAGGACTGATCTTACGCAGAGCAGCATGTGTTAGGAAGGACCGACGAGCCAAATTCTGTGTTTAAAAGTATGCAAATCCCCTCATTTCCTATTCCCCTCGTGCTTCTCTTCAGCTTTTATCTTTCTGGTTTGAGCAAAGAGCCGCTGATATTTAGACACTTCAGCAAAAATCCCAACAGATAGTGCTAAAATAAGCATAGTATTTTTTTCACTTTTAATTATTCTAGTTACAAGAACCTTGGATTGTGTTGCAACCTTCGGTTTAAAACAAGTGTTGTGAGGGTGAGTAATTCCAGGCATCAATCAAAGAGGACCCAGAATGCAGAATGACACAAAAAGCTAGAAGAAACAGCTGAATACCTATAATTTTAAAACAAAACTCCAACATGGCAGCAACATTTACAGAACTCAAGAAGGGAAACGCAAGGTGAACTGGAAGTGGTGTGGAAACCAATAATAATGAATAATGACTAGATTGGAGTAAAGACAAAGAAACTAAATAGGCTGTGATTGATGAGGAGAAGTGGCTGCAGCTGTGATGGCGGAATGGAGCGCAGGTGTAAGTGGGTATGATAGGACACGTGTGTGTGTGTGTGTTGGGGGGGGGGGGGGGTATAAATACGATATTGTCTTTAAAAATATCATTATATCGGTTTTTTATGCACAGCCTTAGTGTGTCCCCAAAATATTCAGGTTCCCCACCAGTGGGTGTGCTGCAAATAGTAAAAAATCCTAAAGTCTGTGTGAAATTAGGGGGAAAACAAGGGGGTCTGCAGTCAAGAAGTATGAGTTTATTGGTGTTTGGGAAAAGTTTGTTGAAGATATGATTGGTCTGTTTGACTTTTGTAGGAGGATTTTAGTAAAGATGTGATTGGTAAGACTAACTTTTTTGGGTGGGGTGTGAAGAAGCCGGGGGCGGGACATGTAGCTAAACAATAATTTTAGTCAGAATTTAAGACAGCTGGCTTAAAAAAAAAAAAAAGAAAGAATTTAAGACAGCAACAATTTGATCTCCATACAAGTGGAAGGATGTGTAACAATCTGGCTTGGTCATGATGGCCCTAACCTGCCTGGGAGAAAGATTGCTATTTTTAAATATGGATGTATTAATTTTAGTCCTAACTCAAGGCAGAAAGGTGTTTGCCTCAAAAAATTTGAAGCCAATGAATTCTATTTACATGTTCACAATAATTTTACCATTACTTCATCTTATAAGTTGCCCACAAGACATGTCAATACGACCAATCATGGTTTTGCTGAACTACCCAAAAACCTCTGCCTACATTAATTAATCATGGTGAGGTCAAACTCCGCCCACACACTAAGAAACTCCCCCTATGTACTGCAGAGACCCCTACTTGAAAAATGGGGGAGTCGCATTATGCATGCCTCAATAAACTTTATCATAAGACAAAAAAGACTATACAAAAAACTAACAAAAAATAGATCCTGACACTGATTTAGTACAACACCATTTTATTTCATTAAAAAGGGGAAAATATCCAAAAAAAAAACAAAAAAACACTGAAGCAGCATTATTACTATTTCCTCATATACATATTCAGAGTTTAAACAAGTCATGGAAAGATGTAGTTTTTACACAATCACAGCTGGAAATTTATGACTTTTTTTTTTTTTTTTAGATTTTACCACAACGTTAAACACACAGTGTACATTTGAACCGTTCAAACTTTGGACAAAAATAAAACTATATATATATAAGTACATATAGGGTTTATGACTTCAGGTTTTCTTCCAAATTCTCCCACAGCCCAGAGCGTTCACACCCAAACTCTCATAGGCTTCCATTGTATGAGAGCTCAGATTTTCCCCTTCAAAAGAGGATGTAGTGGGTCTTTTTAACTTTTGATATCTCACCGATAAAACATAAAATGTATTCCATGTGACAAATTGAGGCTTCTGCCATTGCTATTGAGTTTTATAGAAGAACACTGACATATTTTAGGAGTTTGAGCAGCACTTGTTCTAGTTCTTTATATTACAACACAATAATGTACCGTCACAACAGCCTGTTCTAAAAAGTTGGTATAGTCCAGCTGCTGCACCTTGACTTCATTTATAATTCAGGTTTGCATTGATAAAGAGTATTTCAGCAGACCCTGTTTATTGAAAGAGTGCCCCACAGGAGAGGCCTGTTTGCAAACTTTCGCTCCTTTAATTGTAATTGTACGTAGATACAGTCAGTCGGAGCCAACAATACTCTCTTGGCTCACTCCCTCTGGTTCACCGTTAATCTCACGCAGGGAGAGCCTCCAACACACACAAGTGGATCAGTGTCTGGTTTCCTCAGACATCTGAAGGGTCCTGATGCTAATGAAGTCGGAACAGAAGCACCACACATTGGCGCTGCGGTGGGAAAAGAGGAGGGATTAGTGAAGAGAAAAGGCCGAGGGGGAAAAGGGGGCGGAAGGGGGTCGGCTCGGTGCCGGCCTGCAGGTTGAATGGTCAAGTTGGGCAGAAGGAGAAAGTGGGGAAGAGGAGAAGGAGAAAGGAGCTTGAACAGGTTAGCTTTGCTTCAACTAGACTAACTTTACCCAATCTTCTTGTTTTTTTTATCTCCAGCTGTTCCCTCCTCCTTCCTGTCTCCTCATCTTTTAATTCATTCGTGTTTATTGTGAGAACGGCTGCTGAAACTTAAACCTTTTTCCTCCTGGAAATGAGAGACATGAAAAGGAAAAACTAAATGCTTCATGTCAGTTTTTAATGTTCTCCTCCGTCTCTTGCTTCTCCTTCAGGTATAAGAACGTGGAGCGTCTGGCGGCGGAGGAGTACGAGCGGGATCGTGTCCGGGTGTCCAGAACCCGCCCCGACTTTAACCTGCCCTTTGAACCCTCGGAGGCGTGGCCTTCATCATCACGCAGCAGCACTCCATCCTCCTTTGCATCCCACGAGGACACCGAAGGTGATCCTGAAACCGAGACCCCCGTCACAGCATACGCACCCTCTGAGAATGGTAGGAATGTGTGGAATGAGTTGGTTCACCTGGTACAAGTCGTGTCAAACTGAGAGTTTTTTTTTTTGCAAAAACTGTCAACATTGCTTAAACCATTCGGTCTGACATGGTTACATTCAAGCTGTGTCTACAGAAATACATTTTTTCAATAACAATTTTATTATTTGTCAAATCCAGTGATGGGCACAGTACCACTCATCCACTAACCCACTAAAAGTGGACCTAATCTTTTGCTGAGCGATTTAGCATTTGTATTGATTTTTCCACTTAAGCAACTGTACTCCCCGGCCCCAACCTGCTTGTTTACAATAAAAACAGTGAAGGAGGTGGGATTGTTTCTGTGTTTGAGGAGGTAAACAAAGGTATTACAAGGAGTAAAACAAATAAAACCAAGAACAGCTCTTTACTGTCGACAACTCGGTTCTTGTCGTTTGTTGTAAGAAGCCATTTGGATTGTTCCTGAAGAAGTGTTCAAAGACAAAACTGTAGTCCAAAAATACCGTTCCTGTTATCACATGGTTAACTGGACATTATAGTCTGTTCATCCAACAGGCATGCTAGCTAATATGTTAAATATTAACATTTTATCGTTAGCTTTTATTTAGCTTTTCACCGTTGGCAGAGCAAATTAAATTGTGTAGCAGTTTAGGTGTTAGTGAAGCTAATTTTTGGTTAGCTGTGCCCACCACTGGTTAATTCTAAAAAAAATATATATATAAAGTAAACCAACATTTCTAGAAATGTCTTCATTCACACAAAATTTGCCAAAATTGACCCAAAATGCTGCAGTAACTATGCCAGACCTGTATGTGGTGCTGTAACACTTCCATGAAAATACACCAAAAACATGAAACAAGACATGCCCATCAAGCCTAAACTTAGGGTGTAAAATGTAAACACAACAAGAGGATGACTCCCTCAAGATTATTACACTGCTTTCAAAAAGTTGCATATCGGCTGCCCACACAAAAACACAATGGTTCAAGATTTTTTTATTTATTTATTTTTGGATCCTGTTAATAAAACACTCCATTGTGGACTTCCTGAAACACAGTTCCAATGTGGACACAAATGAAACATCAAAATAAATTGGTTTTTCACAAATTATTATTACCACATTGTTACAAAGTTTGCACGACACCAAAGCCTGTTCCAGATCATTGGAAGTTTTCGTAGTATTGTAGATTTACAAGTGCTGCCAACATTTCCTGGAGACATTTTGTCTTGTATTTATATATTATAGTTTAAATGTGATTATAATCTGCAAAATTAACATCATTCCTTTTTTACAGAAGACTTTGAACATACATTTAAAAAGAAATAACTATAAACATTGTTTTTGGAAGTAATAAATCAGGAGAGAATGAGGGTTATTATCTTCATAAGAACCTGCCCCCTGCTGGCCACTTGAAAACTGCAGGTTTAATAATTGTGTTGGCTTTGATTTTTAGACCTGCAGGCTCATCTTATTTTTTTTAGTTTACAGTGTTTTAAGGGCATTAAAGTTAAACACTAAAAATATACAAAATAATATGTTTAAGAGGGAGTTATTAGATTAGATTAACCGTATATGAAGGTATCTTGATGGCTAACCTGTCTTGTTGTGTCTACATGATCCACACATATGTAAAACTTAAATAACATATTTACAGTTATTCTGAATTTCCTGTGAAGTTTTTGGAAAGCTGTTCTTAAAAAGTAGATGTCTTCTTTCAACTCTTAACATTTACATTTGTAAATATGCAATAAAATAAAAAATTGAAACATTGTTAGCAACACTATGAAAACTAGATGGTAATCTTTTCAATTTGCAACCCTAAACAATCCCTCCTAGCCTAAAGTTAGTTCATTTTGCAGTTTGCCATACAAATTAGCTGATTAGCAGAAGAAAAAAAAAGGAGGCAAAAGAGGAAAGGAGGGGACACTGTGGGGGGGGGGGGGGGGGTTAAAGTGAGGGGAAACAAACACAGAGGGCACAGAGGTGCAAAGGTCAAAAAGGAGTTTTTGAAAGACCCCTTTTGACGAGCTGATGCCAAAACATCTTGTGTAAGAAACTGACCTTGTTGTGGAGCGCAAGCGCCGCCGCGAGCGGGGAGGACTGTAGGTCTCACAGGCGAGCGCGGGAGGCCTCGGGGGTCCGGTGTTTTTCTTGTACCGCCTGCATCACTGCGCGGACTGTGCTGCTGAGTTCTGCTTGTGTACCGTGCACATGGGCGTGATCTGATGTCAACAGGAACTTAAACCTTCATTTCCTGCTTATATCCTGGTCCTACAACAACCTGGCTTTCTGTACCTGATACATTGTTTACATTAGGACCTGTGTTTTTATTTTTTCATGAATTGGTGCCCCTATAGGTGACACAAACATAAGTGGTTTGAAATAATTAAGATGGACATTTGACTTCGTTCTGTTTTTCTATACAAATAGTATGTTTCTTAGCTGAGTTCTTCTAGTTAATTTTGGCACAAATGACAAAAAATACAATTTTCTCCTGACAGGTGAAGCTGATGACTCCAATGGCAGCATAGAGGCAGAGGAGAAAGAGACAGAAGCCGCTGAGGAAGAAGTGGAAGAGCAGAAAGTAGAGGAAAGCGAGGAGGTGCAGGAGGAAGAGGCAGCAGACGAGGAGAAGGAAGTTGAAGAGCCCGAGCAGGAAGCAGGAGCGCAGCCAGAGGAGGGAGCAGAGGACGACAGCGGCATCCTCAGTGACAAGGAGAGACAGAATGAGGAGGTGAACGAGAAGGACAACTGCTCAGCCTCCAGCATCTCATCTGCCAGCAGCACTCTGGAAAGAGAGGAGAGAGGCAGCGCTGAGAATGGTGGGTGGTCTCTAATGGAAAAAGTTCTGTTTGTTTTGGATTGGAGTTCAAATTTTCAGTATTTAGATCAGAGGTGTCAAACTCATATTCACTGAGGGTCACATGAGCATTATTGTTTTGTTTTACTTTGACTAAACATAAAATATCACATTCCTGAGCACTGCTAAGAAACAAAAACTGAGCTCTACCTGGTATTTCCTGCATAGAAACAGTGTTTTTAACTCTTCCTCTTATAAACACTGAAAAATACCATGTGTACTACTAACTAAATGTGAAATAAATAATACTGACATACTATTAAAAGTGTTGAGTTGTAGAGTAGCTGCTGCCTTTAATATTGAACTCTCCCACTTTCTGACAGGGGGCCTTCTAGTTCAATTTTACAACTGGTAAGTGGGGAATTCCCACTTCCCAGTTTGCTGGGCCGCAGCAAATTGTAGTCCATAAAAATGCGGAGAAATGGAGAAATTACACAGCAAATTTGGCAGCTACTTTGGAACCCTGTGCAGCTCCACCTAGTGGTGGGATGCTGCTTTACATGCAATATAGGAGATGCAGTTTATGGTCTATGCTGGCTTTAAAGTAGCATGCAGTTACATAAAAACAATAATACATGTTAGAAGCTCTTGTAGTCCATATAAAATACAGTGGCTGGCCAGATTCAGCCTGAGGGCCCTGAGTTTGATTTAAATAATAACACGTTTACTGCTTTTCACAGGTTTCAAGGAGGCGGAGGTGAACGAAAACTGCAACAAACTTCCGGACAGCAAACTCTTCATGCTGGACATGCTGTACTCTCAGAGCACAAAGCCAAGGGCTGAGGGGGAGGACGAGGAGGAGGGGGAGAAGGAGAAAGAGAAGGGCGATGGGGAGGACAGGGAGACACATCAGGACACTAATGGACAGCACAGCGACGGCTCGCCGAGCGACAACAGGGACGACAAGTCCGAGCACCGGAGGGGCATCCGCCCATTGGCCGAGCGCTTCGGGGACTTGGTTAAGGACCTCGGCGCGCTCCACCCTCACCTGGACATCCCAGCCGCTGTCGAGCCCCCTCCTCCTCCCCCGCCGCCACCTAAAAAGGAGTCTGACACCATCTGGGACCAGCTCCTGGCCAGTCCCCGGGAGCTGTGCATCAGGGACATCAACTTCACCGACCTGACGGACGACGACGACAAGGACATCCTGGACGCTGTGCTAATGGGTGGGTGCGGCGACCTCCCGCCCCCGCCGCCTCCTCCGCCCTTCGTGCCGCGCTTCCCCCCGCCCCCACCTATGCTGGGCGGCTGCCCCCCGCCCCCTCCGTTAATCGGCATCATGAGGCCACCGCCCCCTCCCACTTTTAGCTCTCTGGCTCCGGCACCCCCTCCCTCGGAGCCGCCTCTTTTTAACAAAAAGAAGAAGACCATCAGGCTCTTCTGGAGCGAGGTGAGCTCCTCATCATCACTAATTTTAGCTTCTTGATTACTTTTCCCTTTAGAAAACCGATGCAACATGTCTCTATTATGCCATTTCTTGTGTTTTTCACCAGGTTCGGCCGACAGACTCTCAGTACAGGGACAACAAGTGGAGCGGAGACTCGTTCTGGTCCAAAGTGGATCCTGTAAAGCTGGACACAGGCAAACTAGAGCACCTGTTTGAGACCAAGTCAAAGGAAATATCCGTCACAAAGGTATTATAAAGACCTGGATCACTGTCTTATTATTGAAAGTGGATTAAAATTGTCCCTCTCTCTAAATTTTTTGCTCAAAATCTGGAAGTTTAAGGAATTTTTTGATGTTTTGCTCCATCTACCTTTCCTTCACTTCTGACCCATTTCCCAGTTTGAGCTGATGAAAACTTACTATACTATAGATTTTTTTTTTTTTTTTTTTTTTTTTTTATAATATAGATTTAATTGTTGTGGTTCTTA
>JAUBOC010000149.1:14226314-14237987 GCA_032275365.1 Anablepsoides cearensis | reverse complement strand
TCCTGTTTCTTCACATGCAAATATCTCAACAACCGTTCATCTCAGCAACGTGAAATTTGTTTTGCAATATGTTATCGTTATCTTTCCAAAAATGCATTTATGTTTATTACAAAAAATTTGATGTCACAGGCACTTTAAACTATAAATAGAAAGTCAAAAATGTATATAGGGAAACCCCTCTGTACTGCAGAGACCCTTACTTGGATTCAACCCCCATTCACAGAAGAAGACATGATGTCATATTCAGCTGGCTGTTTACAGAAGCAATATGGTGCTACTTGTTAGCATGTTGATTCTGAAGTTGTTCAATCAGAGCTGATTATATAATTATCTGACATGATGGTTTAGTTCACTGTTTACATTTTAACATGCCTTTCACCTCTGGTGCATTATCGTATTTGTGGAACAAACTTTAAGCTAAATTTTGAGATTATTTGTAAGCAAATAAACCAATGAGATGCTTAAAAGGTAGTAAAATGTATATGTTTCTTTAAAAGCACAATTGTTTTTTTTTTTCAAGAAGGGTCAATAAACTTTTTCAAATCATGGGTTGCCCAAAAACAAACAAAAGTTTGGGAACAACAAGTTTAGCTCAATTCTTTAAAAAAAACACTATTTATCCAGCTCCTCCTTAAATGGTCTGATAATGGCCTTAACACATTTTAATTTATAACTAGCTCACCAGGCAATAAATAAACAGTAGCTGACTGGTTTGACGTTTCTTTACAAGCTGATAGTTTGTATATCACTGATGATTCAAACTGTTGATTCAAGCCTTTCTCCAACAGGCAACTAAACCGTGACTCTTTGTCCTCTCCTGTCTTCTAACAGTGAGGCGGACTCTGAAAAACGGCCTGACTCCAGAAGAAGCTCTGGCGTTGGGGCTAACAGATTCTCCGGACACATGAGGCGAACGACGCGCTCCGCCCTGTGGAAACGCAGCCGCACACGCTCAGCAGGACACAGCTTCAGCGCCACGTTGAGCTTTTTAGCCCCACAGGCTTCGTCAGGGTTTTCTCCAGCTGCTAGTTTGGAAACCGTGTTCTGAGTGAAGCTGCCGCCGACTGGAGTTTAGTTTTGTTTTGTGTGAATTTGGATTCTAAAAGAGACAGTGGAGGTAAAACATTTCAGCCGACTTATTCAAATTTATTTTCAATTTATTCCAAAGGGATAATTTTTTTTTTAATTGAAGCTGTGAAAATTTTGCTGTTTTTGTTTGTTTTAAACAGTTTCAAAAGATTCCAAGTGATCTCCCTGAAACAAAACCAGAATTACATTCATAGGAAAGTATTATAAAGGCAGATCTTTGCTTCTGCAGCTGCACATTTTGTGTGTTTTATAAGAACGGGAAGAGGTTTTCAGTTTGACAAGTGCCTTCCTTCTCAAAGGACCGGTGCTGGACCTTTTTTCTCACGACACGATTATCGCTCCAGTGGCTCCAAAGGGCCCACTTTTTCCGGAGTGGTGTTCTCAGTATTTATTAAAAACATCTTGCACCTTAAAATGACATTTCTAGTCAAGAAAACATGAAAAAAGGAAGCTTTGTTTTCTCTCAGAGGAACTTTTTGTAAAGTGTAAAAAAAAAAGACAAGATATGGACTTTTTAAATGTAATAATCCGTCTCGATGGCTTGCAGATATATGCATAAAATGTGTAAATGCCCTCGTCGTGCGCGTGTAGTGAGGTTGTGTGTTTTCATTCTAGAAAATTGTATTATAGTCTGGGAGAAAGGAGGCGGTTCTTGTGAATTGTATTTAAAAAGAAAACCCATAAAAGATGCGATTACTGCAGAGATGTTTTTTTTTATGTTGCTCCCTGCTGAGAGTTGGGAGCAGATTTAGGACTTTTATTTTGAAGTCTGTGGTAAAAAATTTTTGGGGGGAACTTGAGAAGGACACGGGACGGTGTGTGTGAGATGAAGATGAGGTTGTTTCACTTGAAATGCTGTGTTCACACGTTCTGCAATAAAAGTGAATGTTGGATTCCTTGTGTTTCCTTTTCTTTGTTGGACTTTAACACGTGGGGCGTGGTCCCACCCACCAACCTTTGGATCGACGGGACGCCGTGAACTCCTGCTCGCGTTTCACCGACTTATTATTACTCAGGTTCGTTTCTGTGTTAATGTCCCACCATGGCCAAGTCGATGAGTCTGCTGTGGGGGGCCGGATCCCCTCCCTGCTGGCGCCTCATGATCACCCTGGAGGAGAAAAAGCTGCAGGGCTACAAGCACAAACTGCTGTCTTTTGAGAAAGACGAGCATAAAACTAAGGAAGTGCTGGAAATCAATCCGAGAGGACAGGTAGGTGCAGCGGGGATAAACTAGCTTCTGTTTCACTTGATGAAAGTAAGTTGGAAAAGGGCACAAGTAGAAAAAAAAGACATAATTTTAAATATATACCAAAAATCTTGGAAGACGTTGCTGTGATCAGATGAGACTAAAATTTAATTTTTTGTCCATGATGAACGTCATGCTACATCATCCCCACAGTGAAGCATGGTAGTGGCAGTGTCATGATATGTGACTAGGAAACTGCTGAGTTAAAGGAAGTGGTGGTTGGTAGATAGTTCTTTGTTGTAATAATGTTTCTTGGTAATAAATCATATACCGTTTGAAAGCCTCTATTTCCCTTTTAATTGGTGCCACATTTGTAAGGATCATGCATTAGTGGGATGAGCAGTAGAGTTGAGTATGTGGGTTCTGCACATAAAAAAATGACCAATCTTTTCTGCCAAACAGCGTATTTTAAGACATCTAAATACATCTTTGAGGCTCTCGTAGGCCCTACAAAATGCAATGGTGGGCCACGTTTGGCCTGCAGACCGTGAGTTTGACACGTGCTTTAAACAATTAAAACTGTAAGTAAACTCCAGGCTTTAAGGCAATATTTTTTTTTATAAAACTTACTGTGAAACATTTTTCTACCTGTTAAAATGCCATTGTGTGTTGAATAAAAAGATGGTCATCTCATATTACTGAATTCAACACTTCATTTTTTAGAGTATTAAAAACATGTCCTTTCATGATGAGTTCTGCATTTATACTTTTTCAATTTACTTATTTACTGAGGTGGGTAGAGTACCAGAAAATTGTACTCAAGTAAGAGTAGCACTATTTCAACATGTTTTTACTCAAGTAAAAGTAAAAAAAGTAGCCATCCAAGAAAGGACTCAGTGAGAGTAAAAATGTTTTTGGTGAAAAAGTAACTGATCAAGACGTCAATCGTTTAATAATTTAAAATTACATCATCAGACCAAAATATAAAGCTACATGAAAATTTTGGTATTTTAAAGATCAGAATGAAAATAATTCATATAAAAAAGCTATCGTAATATCAAATTTAGGCAAAAAAAAAAATCTAATTCAGTTTCTTTCAGCAAAAAATTTCTGAAACTGCAGGTGTGTGCGTGTCTGGTGAATGTTTGGCGAAAACAAGCTACTTCTTTCTTCAGTGAAGTTACTCACAGTGGGTAGAGTATCCAGACATTTTACTCAAGTAAGAGTAGCGATACTTCGTAATTAAATTACTCAAGTAAAAGTAAAAAGTACAGCGTGGTAAAAATATTTTCAAAGTAAAGTTTTCCCAAAAAGTTACTCAAGTAAATTTAGCTGAGTAAATGTAACTAGTTACTACCAACTCTTCTTATTTATTCATTCATTTTTTAAAACAAACAAAAAATGTGTCCCTAGTGTTAACATGTAAAATACAATTTTAGGTTTTGACTGTAACAAACTAAAAGTGTTACAGTTAAAAAATACTTGATAAAATTACAAATACTCAAAAATACTACATAAGTACAGTAACAAACTAAATGTACTTTACACATCTGAATAATAATAACCATCCTAACATCTGCCTGCAGCTTCCTGCCTTCAGACACGGGGACATCATTGTGAACGAGTCTGTTGCAGCTTGTTTGTACCTGGAGGTAACCACAGAAACATGGATGTCATCACTGTTGGCTGTCTGAAAGGCTGATGTTGTTCTCTGTGTCTGCTCTGCTGAAAGAACCAGTTTACGTCTCAAGGCAGCAAACTGATTCCTGACAGTCCTTCAGAGCGAGCCGTGACGTACCAACGCATGATGGAGGCTGTCGCCCTCACCGATAAACTCAGTAAGTTCCACACAAGGGGTACGGAACAGTAACAAAACTGGTGCAAAACGACTTTGTTCTGCCTCAGACTCTGTTATCTACTACGACTGGTTTGTCCCTGAAGAGGAGCGCCACGACTCAGCTGTGAGGAGAAACAAGGAGAATCTGAGCGCCGAGCTCAAACTCTGGGAGAGCTACCTGCAGAACGTATGATCCCTATGCAAGCACACACAGGTGCAAACACACACACTGAGCTTGTAACAGTGTTTTCTCGATGCTTTCAGGTGGCTGCAGGCTCGTACCTGGCGGGGGCCTTCTCTTTAGCCGACGTGGTCGCCTTCCCAAATGTTGCCTACGCCTTTCGTTTCGGGTAGGTTGACTCATTTCAGGGTTTTTTGGGTGGAAAGCTGCTTGGATTTTTCTGTGTTGTGATGACTTTGTGTTTTGTCCTCAGGCTATCTGCAGGAAAATACCCCAACCTGGCCAAATACTACAGGCTGCTGAAGGACAGAGCCAGCATAAAGAGCAGCTGGCCCCCACACTGGCTGCCCAGCCCGCAGGGGTACGACGTCCTGAAGGATCTCTGAAAACTGCTTTGTTCTGGACTTGGTTCAACTGTAAATTGAATAAAACATATTTTTGTTTTACACAGATATGTGATTTTGTTTTACCATATTTCTGTTTTTTCTTGTCTCATTGGTTTTTCACTCACATTTTTTACCTTGAACATTAAAAATTGTAACTCAGAATCCAAAGTTTATGAGTCACAAACTTTTAAAGGAAAATGTTGAAAACTATTGCATGAAAACTAATCCTAACTGCTTTTGCCTCATAAGGTAATGGTTGCTTTTAAAGTAGGGGTGTCCAACTCATTTTCAATGAGGGCCACATGAGCATTATGGTGGCCCTCAAAAGGCCAGTTGTCATTATTTTTGACCAAACACGAGACATCGTCTCATTGATACATCTGAGCACCGCTAACAAAAAAGAACTGAGCTCTACTTAGTAGTTTCTGCACAGAAACTTTGTTTTAACACATCCTCTTATAAACACTGACTAAATGTGAAATAAATAATACAGAAATACGATCAAACATCGAATTAACTCACTGCAGAATTGGTTTGAGTAGCTGCCATCTTGAATTCTGAACTTTCCCACTTTTAGACAGGGAATTCCCACTGGAGGACATGTTCCACTGCAGAATTCCCACTTTCCAGTATAACTGTGCAAAAGCAGCAGTGAAATGGGGATTTTACATAGTAAAATTTCAGGAGCTACTTTTGAACTCTTTGCACCTGCACCTGCTGGTGGGCTGCCATCATTTCACATGTAAAATTATTGAGATGCATTCTGGGCATTCATTTATGGTCAATGCTGGCTTTAGATCAGCTTAATGTAAGACATTAATACATCTTTGAATGTCTTACGGGCCACACAAAATGTTGTGGCAGCCCATTTTGGCCCACAGGCCTTGAACTTAACATGTGTTTTAGATGTTTCCCTGCTTCAACACCTGATTTTAAAAAAAACTGGTGACTAACAGGTTTCTGCAGAACATGAAGACCATGAAGAGCAGAGAAATAACATGCAGGATGGCGGCCCTTGAGGACCAGATTTGGACACCGCTGTAATACAAGCTTGAATTAACCATAACCTCGGTGATCCTTCCTATACATACTTCCTGCCATCCAGTGGCCAACTAAGTGCAGCACATATGTCACGAACACCATCCACCCTCTCAAGGTTCAGTTCTGAGCTCCTGTCTGGCACCAACATCACTTGTTCCTGGGTGATGCAGCATTCTCATTCCATGCTAACTCTAGTTTTATGATGGTGTAAATAGATGTTTTTGTACACTCAAGTAAAAAATTATAACATTTTATTGTGTCTTTGTAACAAACTCCATTTAAACCTTGGGTTGTTTAGTGTTTAGTATGTCTTGTTTCACTTTTTACAGTAGTCTATGTATGAACATTTTATAAACGTGAAGAGTTTAATGTTAGAGCATTCAGATTGACTTTTAATGATTTATTTGCTTTAACTGAAATGCATTATAAGTTTAGCTGCACTACTGTTATCTTAGCATAATAATAATAATATCATGAATAGCTCAGAATGAATGTGAAATCAATGCACTGGTTTGAAAAGGAATTTCACTAAATTGAAACTGAATGTATTGGTTTCAATTGTAATTTAAATTTTTGAATCTGAATTTATTTGCTTTGAAACTGTATTTTGTTGTATTAAAATTTCAGTTTGACTACTTCCACTTTCAGTTCTAATTCAATTTCAAATCTAGTCTTTGGTCGGTTGGGTTCTGCTCACTGTGTGCCCCTACTTATTTCATACAGGATAAACAGGGATTATTAGGACCTTTGGTTGATTATATTCTTTCAGCTACAGGCTTTATATATCAGATAAAAGTAAAAAAAGTCATTTAAGGTGGTTATTACTTTCTTATTTCATTTACATTCAGTTTAAAGCACCAAGTGTAAAGCATGTGTCTTTGTTGCTGATTCATAAATTATACTTCTATAGTCCAGTTTTAATGATTCTCTATTTGCTCCCCAATTATTGTCTGCCAAACATCACAAAATATTTAGTACTTTCTTACATTTATCTATAACTTTTAACATTTTCTCTCCCACTTTTTTAAATACATTTCCAGTGGTTATGTACTGTTGGTTAGGAAAAGACTGCACCAACATAAACATCACCTATAAACCAACATCCACAAAGCTAATTAGTATAAATTAGGTCAGATTTATCTTTAGGTTGTATGGAGGCTTCAGTTTAAAATATCTTAAAATGAATATACAGTATCTAAGTTAGTTTTGCCGAGTCATTATTATTTCACTTTTTGTTCTGACCAGTCATAATTACTAAACTAATAAACTAACATCATTATTCAAGACATCATCTTAAATATATTTGTAGATATCAGATATATCAATTTGATTAGTGGAACTTAAATTGCAGATATCTTATCTTGTGGTTTTA
Source organism: Anablepsoides cearensis (assembly GCA_032275365.1). NCBI lineage: Eukaryota > Metazoa > Chordata > Actinopteri > Cyprinodontiformes > Rivulidae > Anablepsoides > Anablepsoides cearensis. The sequence continues at coordinate 14,230,895 of JAUBOC010000149.1, read as the reverse complement.
ACTTGCACTGATTTATTGTAACCTGTTTTTATTTCTTTAATCTTGTGAAATACTTTGGTCAATGTAAAAAGCATTGTTAGAAGGCACTATCTGAATAAATTTTATTATTATTATATCTTGAAAGCAAACAATGACTCTGCAAAACTAACTTAGAGATAACTGTAAATATTACTAGTCATAATTCCTTTTAAGATATCGTCAAATGAATTGTAGATATATTGGATTTTTTTTTAAATCTAAGACAGCTTTTCTATTTAAGATACATTTAATTAACATTCTGATTAATCAGAACGTCACAAATGTGCGTAGCTTTTTGGCCAAAAGTTTATCATTTTAAATTATCAGATAAAAAGCAGTTGTTTCTAGTTAAAACCCATTTTTAGATATCTAAAATGTAATTACAGGTAGTCAGACAAAGCCAATTTAATGTTAAAACGGTCTGCCATAGTACTGATTTCTTTTTTTTTTTTAAGGTTAGAAATTCAAACCAAGACAAAACAAGTAACGAGTGACTCCAGTAGAGATTGATTTATGTTTTCATTGTGTAAAACGTTTAACAGAGGATATACATGAGGAAAAGAGAAAAAAAACATTAAGGCTTTAATTTTAACAATTTGTTCACATAGAATACAATCTCAGAAGATTTTCACTGACCGTTTATTTGAGAAATTGTCCCCACATGTTTGTTTGGCAAGAGAGTGACAAAAGTAAAACATGTCATCAGCTTATTATAAAATATTTAGTGTTAAATTAAATGGTGTAACTTCAGTGCAGATATCTTTAAAGACTAAGAAGAGCTCAGACCACCCTGGTTATTATGACCTGCTGCCCTTCCTGCTCCAAAAAAAACTAATTCAAATGTTTTCAAGGTCATCAGAAGCCTGTAAATGATTTAATAATTAACAGCAGGCGAGCGGAAGCAGGTAAATGTCTAAAAACTGAAGCTTCTCAAACTTTTATGGGGTGCAAGTTCTTCTCCTGACCAGCAGGTGGCAGCACGCGCTCCCAGTAAAGTTTCTGAGACCTCCCTACATCAAAGAATCAAATAAAAGCTCGTTGATCTCGCTTTATCTCGTGACTGTCTCTTCAGATCTTTCAGGATTCTGCGAGTTCCTGTAAACCTAGAAACATGGCCAAGGACATGACTCTGCTGTGGGGCTCCGGCTCTCCCCCCTGCTGGAGGGTGATGATCGCTCTGGAGGAGAAAAACCTGCAGGGCTACAACAGCAAACTGCTCTCCTTCGACAAAATGGAGCACAAGTCTCAGGAAGTGTTCGATATAAACCCGAGGGGACAGGTAGGAAACGTGTCTGAGCTGCAACAAAAACCCACTAAAACAATCAAAACAGACTTATTATCTGCAGCTTCAGCACTGTCAGCTTTTTGTTTGAATACAAGTAATAATTTGCATAAAATTGACATTATTTGCACATCTAAAGTTGTAATATATGCAAACAATTCAAAAATTTCCCTTAAACTTTGAAGGCACCACAAGAAATCCGCTAATTTTGCAATGCGACGATTTTTGTTACGTAACCTCACACGCCCCCTTACGTAACTTACGTAACTTGTCACTAACGCAGTACAAAATAAAAGTTGGTGAATCTTTAAGATTGATCTTTTTTAAATAAAACTTAATTAGTTAACAACAACAACAAAAAAGTACTAAGTAAAACATTGGGGTAGAAATGATCCAAGTAAAACATGTATTAATGAATTAAAAATAAAAGAGTAAATTGATGAAATTGTAAAAAAATTAAAATAAAATGAGTCAATTGTTGATGAAGGGTTTTTTTTAAGTACGCTGGTGACAAATTCTATTAATTTTTTGTTATTAAATTTTTTCCTACTTGTTATTACTATTGTTAATTGTTTTTTTTTTTTTTTTTGCTTGTTTTTGGCCCCTCATGTACAGCAGTTTGTGTCAGCGGCTGCTGTTTTAAAGCACTTCATAAATAAAGTTGATTTGATTTGACTGCAATGACATTTTATACTTTACACCTTCTTTTCAGCTTCCATCTTTCAAAGATGGAAATGTTGTGGTCAACGAGTCCTACGCTGCCTGTTTCTACCTTGAGGTGAGGAAGCCACGCCCCCTACTAAACATTAAAGATCTAAAATTAAATATCCCAATTTATGGCCAGTTCAAATTCCTACTATTTTATTTTATTTTGTTTTATTTTATGTTTTTGACAGAATAAATTCAAGACTCAGGGGACCAAGCTGATCCCAGACAGCCCAGATGAGCAGGCTCTGGTGTACCAACGCACGTTTGAGGGACTCACGTTCTACGAGAAACTCAGTGAGATAAACGATGTGGTTCCATCACTGTGACTTCAGAATCAGAATCTTTATTGCTGTTATAACAATGAAACACCATACAACAAAATCTGAGATGCAGTTTAAGTGCAAATAAAAACACAAATACTCAAGTTAAAAGTGAGACTTAAAATGTGTAATAAAAAATTACAAGAATAAAATAAAAAACAACATATTACACAATCATGAGTTAAATTAACCTTTGACCTTGCTTGTCTTATGTTTTTCTTTCTGTAGTGTTATACCAAAAACTTTTCTCCTTTTTTTTAATCAGTTATATATGATACAGAGTAAGATTTTATTTTTATTTGAAATAATACTTCATTTTATCATTAATATTTTCTAAATTTTGCATAAAACACTGATTTCATGTAACATTGTTTTGGTTATTTTTGTCTTAACGACGTCTTAGAAATTGGTACCGTATGTAAATGTTTATAGTAAATGCTGTTAGCCCTCAGAGTGCGTGATAGAGACGACTATCAGCCACCACCACACCAACGTTTGGCTCAATGTCTAGAAAAGTGACTGAGATACAGCCGTGTAATTGATCCTTTTGGCTCCAGTGGTGAAATCAGCTGGAGATGTACGTCCTGTGATGATGATGATTTTCTGAAAGTTAAATTTTAGTCATCAGTTCTTGAGATGTTTTGCTAACAAACATGCAGACGCAGGAAGTAACATGATCCCCATCTAAAGCCAAACCCTTAAGTCTTTTTTTTTTCCTTTTTGTGTCAGCTATGGTCATCTTCTACGAGTGGTACGTCCCCAAAGAAGAACGGCACGACTCTGCCGTGAAGAGACACCGGGACAATCTGGTCACTGAGCTGAAACTGTGGGAGGGCTACCTGCAGAAGGTTGTGTGACTGAAACCAAACAGAAACACTTCAGATCAACAGGAAGTGATGTCATAATGAAATGTTTTATTCTCACTTCTGTCCAGCTGGGTTCAGGCTCCTACCTGGCGGGACCCTCCTTCACCCTGGCTGATGTGGTCGTTGGACCGACCGTGGCGTTTCTCTTCAGATATGGGTAAGACAGACAGGAAGACAACAATCCTCCCCCATTTTTTTTTCCTTTTTTATTTTTTAAGGCGAAACCAGTTAAACCAGTTCTGATCCATTGTTTTAGTTGTAAATGCTGTCTGCGGAGCGCTACCCTAAGCTGGGTGAGTATTACGCCCGGCTGAAGGAGAGACCGAGCATGAAGGCCAGCTGGCCGCCTCATTGGCTGGAAGACCCCAAGGGACAAGATGCGCTGAAAGACATCTGAAACTGACACTTCTTCTTATGAAAAACAATAATTTGAAGTAAATTGAGCTCTTATTTTGTAAAGTTCAAATGAAGTTAACACAGTTTTCTCTTAAATGTTGAAACAAACTCTCTTACTGACATAACTAACACCAAATATTTAGCCTTTCCTTCAGTGTTGGCTAATTTCCCATGATGACAGCAGCTTTTTCCCTCCTCAACCACTGTGTTGAAATCCAACAGTCTCAAACTTCTATAATCCAGCTGCAAGTGCCTTCTCTCTCTGTTCAAACATTTCCTCTTTCCTAGGTAAGCTCTGTTATAAAGGCTTTTAATGGTGCTGTCATTTCAAACTAAATATATCCAAGGTTAAAGGCGTTCAAAGTCTGGCAGTAAGAGATAAGGACGAGTTATCATTAAATACGTAATCTGTGTTTTATCTTATTAAACACCTGTGTCTGCAGCCCATTGGCTGCACAAAGGTAGCTCATGTCCCGTGTTGTTATGACTTTGCATAAATCGCTGTCCTCAAAGTTACATCCTTTGCATAGTTTTTGCATTTTTTGTGTTGTGAAGCTTGTTGGAAACAAATGTGAATCAGTACAGAATAAAATCAATAAAATCAGTTCGTGCATCATCAGCTTGTATGAAGTTGTTTTCTGTTGCTGCAAACATAAACTCATCTATGTCAGGGATTTTTAACTAAATCGCTCCTGAAGCTGTGGTTACTCAAAGCTAACAGCTTGGGGGCCAGACGCCCCCCCGCCTCCTAAGCCCCGCCTCCTAAACGAGTGTCTTTTACCTCCTAAATTTATTATGTCACATTGAAACGTAAATTTTTGTTTAGTTTATTTCAAACGTATACAAAAAAGGATAACAAAATTAAATATTTGAAAAGGAATGGGAAGAAGTAAAAACTTATTTAATCCCACCCCTCTCCAAAGCTTATTAAAAAATAATAGTAAATTCTTCTTTTTCCTTATTCTAAGTCACAATTTCATGAAGACAAAAA
>JAUBOC010000149.1:14206463-14219120 GCA_032275365.1 Anablepsoides cearensis | reverse complement strand
GTCGTACACTTAGTTCTTATCAGTGTTTAAAAGAGGACGTGTTAAAATACTGTTTAGTCAAAGTTAAACATGAAACAAGTTCATTACAACTGGCCCTTCGAGAGCCACCATAACGCTTATGTGGCCCTGCCTTAGAACTTAGAACTTAAAAATTTGACACCCCTGCCTTAGAAGAAGCATACCTCCAGTACATGTGTATATTAAAGTGTACACATGAATGTATTATAGTATAATCAAGTATATGTCCCCAGGTGTACTTTTATTTATCAAGTAAACTGATCTAAATAGACTAGCAGTTTACCAATAAGTGACTAGTTTGTGCACTTGTGTAAACTCAAGGCCTGGGGGCCAAATGTTGCCTGCGACAGCCTTGTTATTGTGGCTCGCAAGAGCATCAATAATGTCTTAAAATAAACGTATGATGCTTTATCGCCAGCATTGACCATAAACTACATCTCCTATAATGCATGTAGAATTTTTTACCCCATGAAGCCCTAATTTTTGCGGGGATTACATTCTTAAATTACCTGCAAATGTTGAAAAAACGTGAATACTTGATGCGGTCCAGAAAAGGCTGACAGCGTGTTTGTGTGGCATCTTAATGCAGTAAGAACCAAACAAAAACACATAAAAGCTAAACACACCATACTGTACTGTTACAGGGTGGAAATGCTGCTCTCCGGACTGAGCGATAGCACTGCGCATGCGTAATCACTGTACTGTTAATATTTATATGGAACTGACTTTGCGTTAATGTTTTTATTACAAAATTTTTAAATTTTAATGTTCTTAATAATTTAGCTTGAAAACTCACAAAAAAGTACGAGGAAGCTCTAGTTTTGTTTTCCGCAAAATTACGGAGATTATCGCAAACTAAATATCTGCAAAAGAATGAAAACCCAAACAATGAAACACAACTTTGTGTGACTTCACTGTATTTATTTGAATTCACCGAACTGTTCCACTGACCCTAAACCATCACTCACACTTACGTTATTTATACTGAAGCTGACCTGTTCCAAACAAACAAAAAAAACATACTAGATAAAATTTAAAAACAGAATAGGATAGAAAACTTCTTGCAATATGTTACTAATGCCCAGTCTGTGTGAAAATGTTTTAAGGCTAAATATACTTAGACTTTTAGTATTTATTTTAGTACAAGCCAAGTATAGGTAACATAACTTTTAAATACATCTCTGGTAAGTACATAAAAAGTAAACTGATCATTTTAAGCTTATAATTAAGTACACTTAAAGGACACTTGCATATATTATTTTGTAAGGGGTGACTTGGCTCATGAGGGAAAACAAAAAAGGTCTTATAGGGAAAAAAACAGAACTGAGCTAAAAGATAAATTCAAATAAAAGCCGACTCAGGTAAGATGTTTGCACAATGAGGCGTGGGAATCTCTAGAATCAGTGATACATGTGTGGGTTTTAACAAGTTCCAGATTTCACAACTTCAAAAGAAAACAGACGAGTAAAACTTCAACCAGACCTGAACTCTCCACTAGAGGGAGCCAATGTGCTGCCTGGTGTTTAAATGTGTTGGGATGGAAAAAACAACAACTCAAGTCAAACACTGACTGAATGATGACACAGAGTTTTAACTGTGTCATCATTCAATGTTTAACTTTGGTTAAGTACCTAACAGGGGGAGCACATTGGCTCCCTCTTGTGGATGGTTAAAGTATTACTGTCGCTTGACCCAACATGCTTCAAACATTATTTCTAAAACTATTTAATCTATAAGATTTTTTATTTTTAATTAGGACATCAATTTGAATTGATTTTTTAGGCCCTGTCCACATTTGCAGCTCCTGTCCCTATAGACTTTTTGGAGATAATTCAGTTGTGTTTTTTAGAAAGACCATATGTCCACTCAATTTGGACTATGGTCATAAAGACGTTCTTATAGCTATTTATGTGATCTTGTTGTCTTTATACCTTGTATTCTGATCTAGCAAGCATTTAGTTTATTTTAGTTATTAAAGTTTTGAGAGAAATTATAAGTAATTCGAGCATACTTTGTCAAAAACCTGGAGGTTTCTGCCATCTATATTACAGCATCATTTATTTATGTTTAGATATGAATAATAACCCTACTGATGAAGTGAAACCATCCTGGTTGTTGAACATGTTAGTTGGGGTGCAAGTAGGAGTGTAGCTGTTTAATATTGTGTAATTTCTTCTCATCCAGGTTCAAGTGTCATCTGAAGTTCAGCTGGAGTGTACCGAGAATCCCTGAGATAGAAAAAACAGCTGGACTTGTATCTGGGTTTTCCCAAGGAGCACAAATAATCCCTGAGCTGTTTGATGCAGGTACAAACACACACACATACACACACATATCATTGCATTTACATTAAACTGAGGACATTACATTGACTTCCATTCATTTTTGTAACTGTATTTATGTCTAACCCAGACATTTTTCCTAAAACTAACCATTACTGCTCTACAGCTAACCTTAACCTGAACCAAAACTTAATGCCATCATATTTCTAAACCTAACTAGTAAAGCACAGCAGAGCTGCAAAAAAAGTGAGGACATTGAAGAGGTCCTCACTTTACAGCTGGCACAAACGGTCCTCATTCTGTAGTAAAAACAAGTACACACACAGTCTCGTTTTTATGTCCCCATGGGGACCATGGATTGACTTCCATTCATTTTTTGGTCACCATTTACCTTAAAATTAACCTCCCAGGTTAATTTTTTTAATTAACCTCCCAGGTTGACCCTAAAACTAACCTAAACTCAATTCACACCTTAGTCCTAAACCGAACCCCACACCCAGAATTAGCATTCGTACCCAAGGGGAGCAAAGCCCGGTCCCCACGATGCATGCTCAGTACCTGTGAGGCTGCGTTTTTCTGGAAAATGGTTCCCACAATGTAGCAAAAACGTGCCTCCACACAAACACACCTTCTTCTTCTGCTTCTTATAGGGCCCAGGCATTGGGCCCTATAAGAAGCAGTGGGTACACTCACACATGAAACCAGAGTATCAGGGTTACATTAATTTCCTCTGCATACTGAGCATGTTTCCTTGTGTTTTCTGTGTTCCTGCAGCATGTCAAAGCAGCCTTCTTCCCAACACTGACATCCCAGGAAGTGATCTCATCGAGCTGAAGGCCGTGTCTCCTGAACACTGCCAGGTCCTGTGTTCTGCTCACCCACAATGCACCTATTTCTCCTTTGTCAGGTACTGTGGATAAGTGGGACCATTTGACCATGTTTACATTTTTATTTCAAGTGTCTCTATTAGAGCTTTCCTTGTCCAATGAGTCAGACTTGTTTTTGCAGCGATGACTTCAGCTGTTTTCTGAAGAACAATGGAAATGAAATGGTGACCACAGCAAAGAATGGAGTCACATCGGGGATACCGACTCGATCCTGTCAGGTTGATGAAAGTACGTATCAGAGACACTTAAACCTGCTTCTCTGTGTAAACGTTTTGGTCAAGTGAGCAGTACGGTTCCCATAGGGGGCTAACACCAGCCATTTGGTTAGCTTCTTTAAAATGTGTTTAGAAAATGTAACATTTTTACAACAAAACTAACCATACTTCCGTTTCTTCAGTCTTATAGCAAAGTCTAACATTACTGCAACATATTCAGAGAAATTTCACCACATCCTCCTGTGATAACAGACTGGATCAAGCTGACTTATGAAGAAGTCGATTTTAAAGGCTCCGACATACGATCTGAGGTGGTGAACGACGCGGCTGCCTGTCAGACATTGTGCACCGAGACGCCTGCCTGCCAGTTCTACACTTACCTCAACGAGAACTTCTCAGACCAAGCTGCTCGGTACGGTGCTCCTTAAACACAGATCCTGAGAATGATTTCAGAACAGTGAGCGAGATGTTTACAGAGGAAAATAATGTTTTTTTTTGTTTTTTTGTTGTAGGCGTCGCTGCTTCCTGAAGAGTGTCATCACCATCCCTGCTCCTCCAACAGTTTCCAAACTGGACAACGTTGTGTCCGGCTTTACCTTGAGAAACTGTTTAACTTGAGCCTGATTATGATTTGGTTTTTCTGTTCAAACATGAGGAATAAAGCTGCCTTAAAGATTTTTGGAGTGGTTTTACTTGGATTTTTTACCTCTTAAGACCCAAGGGGTTTTCTTGAAGGGTTGGCTTGAAATACCATGCTGAAATGTAGCTGAGTATCTCAGCAATTTGCAAAATCTACTTAAATAATTTTGGTATCAAAATGAAGCTAACACTTGGGAGATTTCATCCGAAGTATAAGTACTGTGGTTTTAGAGATATTGAGGGTGGAACATATTTATTTTTTAAATTTTCCCTCCTGTCTGAATAATTTTTGCATTAGACAGTATATAACCCATTTAAAACCATAATGAATCAGGCTAACAGCTCTTGCAAACCTTAAATCCACCTGTGCAAAGAGTCATGCTTCTAATATTAACTGGAGCAAAGTTACAGAGGTTTTAGTGAAGAAATAATTTTGCGTTTTGTCATTTCTGCACAGGATGGACCATGATGGTACCATTAATGTTAAGTTTTTAATTGCAAAAGTTATTTATTTTATCTTACCTGCCTGAAAAAACTTATTAAATGTTTGTCCTTTTGAAAAATTATCCACACATATTTGTCACCATATATGTTATATAAAATAATGAGAAATTATATTTGACTTCGGTTGGACCATGTTCACTTAAAATCAAGTAAAAAAAAAAACTTAACAGACTTTACAACCTGTTTTTGATATCTGCTTTGACTTACTTTAAAAACAAATGACAATTTTTTTCTTTTACAGGTTTGTTGCCATGTATTTACAGATTTGCAACAATCCCATTTTGTACAGTTTGTTTACTTTCTGATTCGACTGACTGTCATTTAAACTGTGTTTGGTGGATGTAAACAGTTTTTGTGAGCTTTTAGCCAAGATTCTCAGCTTTCTATTGATACTAAACATGTCCAGGTTTAACTGACAGATCTTAAGTTCACAGCAGTTAAAAATGCATGGGCCTCACTGTTGGTCATTGAACTGTGGTCACTTTGATCTAGTTGGCAATACTGAAGTCATTTAAAGGTTTATTTAAATAAAAACAGTTTAGAGAAAATCCAAAGTCCTGCAACATGTGGGATCTGAATATTTACTGGATGTTCTTTACTTTTCAGTGCCTTTTCCTTTACCTTTCAAGTTTTTTTTTCTTTAGAATTCTTATTTGACTTGATGAAAGCTAAGAACCTTACACAAACTTAACTTGTTGAGAACATGGTTAGCCAATATCAGTAGAGACACATTTTATCCTCAATTTCACGACTACATAAGTAAATAATAATAAATATACATTATTAGTTGAAGTCATAATTTTTCAACTAGCTTAAAAGTCGAAGTTACTGACTGACATCAGTTCTCGTTTAAATCATTGTTACTAAGAAATTATATATTTTTCTAATATGTCATGTAGCTGTTTTACGTGATTGTTGAAAATAATAAAAATATATATATATTAATTTGTTGTATTATTGTAATTTATTGTTCAGGATGTCCCCTGTCTGAAGATTAAAACTAGGTAAAAAAAAAAAAAAAAACAGATGACATCAGTTTATTCCTTCATAGACAGGCCGATTGGGTCTATAATCTTAGAGCTTCCCTCAGTGAGAAACAACAGTGAGGGTGTGACAAGAGGCTTTGTTAGAGGAGATTGTATTATCCCTCCGAGAAAGAGCTTTGTTTTTAATTTCACCCAGTTATTGTCCACCTGGGCTCTGTTGAACGGTGTTGAAATGTTGGTTTGTTTGAACATTGCACAATAAGATTTAGCAAAGGACACTAAAATGTTGCCTAACCACCCTTTGGCCAACATATAAGCCTCAGTCTTCTGGTCTTTGTGGGTCGACAGCAGCTGAAGATGGTGGCTTTCTTTGTTGTTGTGTTTCTGCTGTCGTTGAGCAGCTCTTCCTTTAGTCAAGGTATTTCACTAAAACTGCAGTTAATGTTTTAGTAAGTGAATATATATTTTTTAAACATGTCTGTTTTTATTTCTTTTTTTCTTCAGAATGCAGACCAGGGTTTCTGGAGAACATGGATTTTCCTGGATCAGATCTAACATTTCTGTTCTCTCCTTCTGCTGAGCACTGTCAGAAGCTGTGCACCCAGCACCCCTCGTGCCTCTTCTTCACCTTCGGGGTAGACAACACGTGAGACCGACATTTCACTATTTATTCTGAGTAGAAAGTATTTTGCTTAAAAATACTTGGTACTGATTTTAACCAAACTGTATTTATTAAAAGTGTTTTTGCACATCTTGATCATTCATTTGTTACATTTTATTTTCTCATTTTACTGTCATTTTTATTCCAGACCAATGTTTTTTTTTTCATTTCAGTGCAGTAAATGATGATTAAAATGGGAAAAATAAAAAAAACAGAAAATGCTTTTCTCCTCTTTCAGTGCCTTTCACTGCTTCCTGAAATCCACTCCATCTGGAGAGCCAGCCTTACAAATTCCTGTTCAAGGCGCCACTTGTGGATTCTCTCTCAAACCCTGCAATCAAGACTTACGTAAGCTCAGCATCTTCTCAAAACGATGACTCAGCTGTTTTTTTAAACACAGAAATTACTTGTTTAGTTAACTGTATAAGTTTACTTTCCTGTATTTTTGTCTCCTGTGTGTCAGAACTGTGTTTTTCGGAGACTTTTGAGAATGTGGACTTCCCAGGGGCCGACTACAGAGCCCTGTTTACACCCGACTCTGAGGAGTGTCAGAGAGCCTGCACCCAGGACCCTGGCTGCCAGTTCTTTACCTTTTTAAAAGGGGATTTTTCAGGAACAAATTTCAGGTAAATTATCCAAAGCCATGATGTGGCTGGAGGAAATCCCAGCATCAGCTGAGAGAAAAGTTTATGATGAGCAGTTTAGTTTTGAAAGGAAAAGGGAATGAATGACAACTGAACTAATTGTGCTATCCCTTAAAAGAAGTATACCTCCAGTACATATGTATATGAAAGTGTACACATGAGTGTATTAAAGTATATTCAAGAATATGTCCCCAGGTATACTTTTATTTATCAAGTAAACTAATATAAATACAGTTTACTAAGTGTACTTAAGTTTTATGAAAGTGCAATTGTGTAAGCACACATGTAAACTCAAGGCCTGCGGGCCAAATGTTGCCCACAACAGCAATTTTACGTGGCCCGCGTGAGCATCAAAGATTAATGTCTTAAAATAAACGTATGATGCTTTATCACCAGCATTGACCATACACTACATCTCCTATAATACATGTAGAATATTTTACCCCACGAAGCCCCGATTTTTGCGGGGATCACATTCTTAAGTTACCCGCAAAAAATGTAAATACTGGAGGTGGTCAAGAAAAGGCCGACAAAGCATTTGTGCAGCATGTTAATGCAGTAAGAACCAAACAAAAACAAAACAAAACAAAAATAAACAGGTAGTCATTACACACCATTACTGTACTGTTAGAAGGTGGAAATGCTGCTCTCCGGGTGGAGCGTTGGCACTGCGCGTGTTTTACGTACTGTACTGTTAATATTTGTTTAGAACTGAATTTGCGTTAAAGTTTTTGTTACAAAATTTTAATGTTCTTAATAATTTAGCTTGAAAACTCACAAAAAAGCAAGAGAAAGCTCTAGTTTTGTTTTCCGCAAAATTACGGAGATTATCGCAAACTACTAGCAGTTATAGGTTCCTTGAAAATATCAGCAAAACAATGAAAACCCAAATGACGAAACATAGCGTTTTGTGGCTGGTCCTAGACAATCACTCACACTTAAGTTATACTGAAGCTGACCTGTTCAAAAAAATCATCTAGATAAAATTTTAAAACATCTTGCAGTATTCTACTACATTGCAAAAACTGTCTTTCTAACCATGTTTTTAAATCTTATATCCAGCCAAAAAGTCCTTTTGATCTTGTTTTGAGGCTGATTTACTAAACAAGAACTGATTGTGTAAGAATATTAATCTTGTTTTCATAATGTGTAAGATTATTTATCTTGTTAGCTTGAATATTTGACTCAAAATAAGTCAAAAAATGTTGCCAATGGAGTAAGAAAATTTTACTTGTAAGATTCTTGAAATAAGAAAAAATTGAGTCAAATCCAGTATTTCAAGAATCTTACCAAGTAAAATTTTCTGCATATATTATTTTATAAGGGGTGACCCGGCTCAAGTACACAAAACAAAAAAGGTCTTGTGAAAAAAAGCTAAAAGATAAATTCAAATAAAAGCCAACTCAGGAAAGATGTTTACACGATGAGGCGTGGGAATCTCTATGTTTGGGTTTTAACAAGTTCCAGATTTCACAACTTCAAAAGGAAACAGACGAGTAAAACTTCAACCAGACCTGAACTCTCCACTAGAGGGAGCCAATGTGCTGCCTGCTGTTTAAATGTGTTGGGATGGAAAAAACAACAACTCAAGTCAAACACTGACTGAATGATGACACAGAGTTTAAACTGTGTCATCATTCGATGTTTAACTTTGGTTAAGTACCTAATGGGGGAGCACATTGTCTCCCTCTTGTGGATGTTAGAGTATTACTGTCGCTTGACCCAACATGCTTCAAACTTTATTTCTAAAACTATTTAATATATATATATTTTTAATTAGGGCATCAAATCGACATCATGATTGCTTTTTTAGGCCCTGTCCACATTTACAGCTCCTGTCCGTATAGACTTTTTGGAGATAATTTAGTTGTGTTTTTCAGAAAGACCATATGTCCACTCAATTTGGTCCACAGAAGCAACAATCAAGCCTTTCTTCTATTTAAAATTTTTTTATATGATGTTTATTGCTCTTTCTGTGATCTTGTTATCATTATACCTTGTATTCTGATCTATCAAACACTTAGGTATTAAAGTTTTGGGAGAATTTTTAATAAATTTAAGCATACTTTGTCTTAATAAACATGTTAAAACACTTGCAGGATGTGGTGCAAGTAGGAGTGTAGTGGGTTAATAATGTGTATTTTCTTCTCTTCCAGGTACAAGTGTCATCTGAAGTTCAGCTGGAGTGTACCGAGGATCCCTGACATAGAAAAAACATCTGGACTTGTATCTGGGTTTTCCCAAAGAGCACAAATATTCCGTCAACAGTTTGATACAAGTAAACACACACGGTTTTATTTTTATTCATATTAGGACTGTGTATTAACTTCCATTCATTTCCAGACATTTGTGGAGCCTAACCCTGATCCATACCCTAAACCTAACCACCACAGTACATAACTAACTCAAACCCCCTATCATTGTAATGTCAAGTGTAAAGAAAAAACACCTGAACTGTGCTGAACAAAGTTAAACCAAGCTGTAGAGGCGCAAGTGGGAATGGGATGTTAATTTACCCCCAACCCAACTCAAATGCAGCATTTAAGCATTAAATTAACTTCCTCTGCATACTGAGCATGTTTCCTTGTGTTTTCTGTGTTCCTGCAGCATGTCAAAGCAGCCTTCTTCCCAACACTGACATCCCAGGAAGTGATCTCATCGAGCTGAAGGCCGTGTCTCCTGAACACTGCCAGGTCCTGTGTTCTGCTCACCCACAATGCACCTATTTCTCCTTTGTCAGGTACTGTGGATTTGACAAAGTGAGACCATTTGATCATGTTTACATGTTTATTTCAAGTGTCTCTACTTGAGCTTTCCTTGTCCAATGAGTCGGACTTGTTTTTGCAGCAATGACTTCAGCTGTTTTCTGAAGAACAATGGAAATGAAATGGTGACCACAGCAAAGGATGGAGTCACATCAGGGATGCCGGCTCGATTCTGTCATGTGGATGAAAGTGCGTACCAGAGATGTTCAACCCTGTCTGACATATTTCTGTGTAAAAGTTTTGGTCAAGTGAGCAGTACGGTTCCCATAGGGGGCTAACTCCAATCATTTGGTTAGCTTCTTTAAAATGTATTTAGAAAATGTAACATTTTCATATCAAAACAAACTTCAGTTTCTAAAGTCTTATAGCAAAGTCTAACATTACTGCAACATATTCAGAGAAATTTCCCCACATCCTCCTGTGATAACAGACTGGATCAAGCTGACTTATGAAGAAGTCGATTTTAAAGGCTCCGACATACGATCTGAGGTGGTGAACGACGCGGCTGCCTGTCAGACATTGTGCACCGAGACGCCTGCCTGCCAGTTCTACACTTACCTCAACGAGAACTTCTCAGACCAAGCTGCTCGGTACGGTGCTCCTTAAACACAGATCCTGAGAATGATTTCAGAACAGTGAGCGAGATGTTTACAGAGGAAAATAATGTATGTTTGTTTTTTTGTTGTAGGCGTCGCTGCTTCCTGAAGAGTGTCATCACCATCTCAGCTCCTCCAACAGTGACCAAAGTGGACAACGTTGTGTCCGGCTTTACCTTGAGAAACTGTGCAACTTCAGCTTGATTACAACTTATTGGTTTGTGTGTTCAAACATGAGGAATAAAGCTGCCTTAAACATTTTTTGAGTGGTTTTTACTTGGACTTTTAATGCCACTGTTGGTCATTTAACTGTGGTGACTTAAATTTAAAGGTTTATTAAAAAAAAAAAAAAAAAAAAAAAACAGTTTAGAGAAAATCTAAAGTCCTGAAACATGTGGGATCTGAAGTTTTACTGGATGTTCTTTATTTTTCAGTTTTTCAGTGTTTTTTTTTTTTTTTTTTTTTTAGAATTCCTGGTCGACCTGATAAAAGTTGAGTCTGTAAGAACTCTTTAACCAGACCAGGCAAGAGTCTGGGTTTAGCATTATTTTACATGTTGGTAAAAGTGAGAACAATGAAGACGAACTATGTAAAAACTACTAATGATCATATTACCAAAAAATATTAATATATAACATCATGTATAAGCTATCTAATGCTTGCCAAAAGTGTGTGTTAATCAAAGAGAAACGTCTCATTTCACAAGTAAACAGATTTTATTTACCTCAAAATGAATGTGATCTGGCCAAAACTGAAGCTAATAATTTACCAGTTTAAAATTAAAATAAGCTTGTAAAGCTGATGTAATCAATGTTAATTATTGAATTGGTTAGCAGATGTTAGCTTCTGCAGCATATGTTGCTACACAGAAGCATTCAACTGGTGGCCCGCAGGCCAAACATGACTTCCATCCAGCCCGCCGATGAGGCCGCACACTGCAACCCCCTAAAAATTGTTTTTTGCTATTATTTTGAAAATGTATTCACTAAATTTAATACAAAAATAGATATTAAATCAGTTGTAAATTTTAAATTCATGATTCAATGCAAAAAACCCCAACAAAATTCATGTAAAAGATAAAAATGTCTTTAATATAATGCAATACTTTGCTGACCGTTTTCGGGGAACGCTGTCCCAAGCCGCCGGCGTTGAGTAACTGCTATACAGAGTGTAGCATTCTGATGAGTCATGCTACAATTTAGCACAAATTATTAAATATCACAAGCTGGTTTTGCTTATGTAATATTTACAGTGTAAATGCTATTTTTAAGTTTCCATTACACAAATGGTAAACGGTAAATGGACTGTACTTGTATAGCGCTTCTCTACCCATCCAGGGCACTCAAAGCGCTTTACATTACAATCTGTGTCCTCATTTACCCATTCACACAGCACTCTACTAAATCTCCTACAAAGCTAACATTAACAATCATCTATGGAGACTAATCAGTGCCAATCACAGTCATACACTGATGGGACACACATCAGAGGCATTAGGGTTAAGTATCTTGCCCAAGGACACAACGACTGGACAGCTAGACGGGGGATGGAACCAGTGACCTTCCGGTTCCAGAACGACTCCCCTAACCACTCTGCCACAGCCGCCCCGACACAAACTTAACCTGTTGAGAAGATGGTTAGCCAATATCAGTAGAGACAAGTTTTATCATTAAATATCACAACTACATAAGTAAATAATAATAAATATGCATTATTACTAGTTGAAGTCTAGTTTAAAAGTTTATTTATTGAGTGACTTCAGGTCTGGTTTAGACAAGGGCATAACCTCAGGTCTATCATTGAGTGGGTTATGCTCTAAAACTCTGTATGTCATTTTTAGCACTTAGGCTTAAACGTACATATATCGTACATTTTTAAATCAGATTAAAGTTGCCTAAAGACACTAAGAGAGTTGCATCTGTCTACTGAACCAGTTAATTGCCTCCGCCAACGGAGGAGGTAATGTTTTGGGTCGCGTATGTCTGTCTGTCTGTCATTCTGTCTGTATGTGGACAAAATAACTGAAAAACCTATGAACAGACTGTCATTTAATTTTTACCACATGTGGGTATTGGCCAAAGGAACACACCATTACTTTTTTGTTATGATCCAGATCACGATGCGGATACAGGAATTTTTCTTTTATTTCAGCTGTAACATTACATCAGACGCACAAATGAAACCGAAAGTAAAGAATGAAACCGAAAGTAAAGAATGAAACCGAAAGTAAAGTCGCAAACTCACTGGGACACATCCAGAATGTCTACTGTTATGGAAACAATAAATACCTGAACAGGGAAACATAATAAAGAAGTCAAGCACTCCGTTAAAAGTCAATCAGGTTTATTACAGCTGCAGGACACACCGCTCTAAACACATGAACGTGCCTAGAGAGTGGCCAGAGTCTAAGCCTCAGATACAGATACTTATACAGTGTTATCAGACATGTTTATTAAACAG
>JAUBOC010000149.1:14174604-14198182 GCA_032275365.1 Anablepsoides cearensis | reverse complement strand
CAGAATGTGTTATTTTTGTTTTTGTTGTTTTATCATCACTACTTTATAGGGTTCTATATGTTGTATTAATGATTAAACACAGCAAAATAAAGGTAACAGGTAACAAAGGTAACAGATCTTTGTAATACTTGGTTTATTTACATAATAACTAATTGCTGGATGTTCGGCCCCTCAGCTGTGTGCCTGCAGTAACTGTGGCCCCTGGAGCAATTTAGTTGAATAGCCCTGTCCTAGAAGCTGTCCATCTTGCTAATTTAACAAGGAGCTTCTAGGAGATTATTAGCTAAATAAACGCACTGCTGCAGGCCGCATCGTCTGCAAGTGTCGGCAGGAGGTAACAGACGAATGCTAGACAGTTTTCATAAACGAAATATGAGAATGGAAGCCTTAAATTTAAGCTAACACATACATATTCTGCCAGAAAAGACTCAATATTTCAGTTATATAATTATATAATATAATTATCATTATATAAAATCTGTCAAGTTTAACTCCTGTGTATAATATGACCCCACCAATACATGGAGGAATTTTGTTGTTAAATTTTTCACATAATACATGTATCAATACTATATATATATATTAGGGGTGGTGCAACGATACAGACAATTGACGGTTCGGTTCGATACTTTAGTCTCACGGTTCAATATTTTTTCGATACAAAAAAGAGAATTTTCCATGCCCTTTTTACCTTGCAATTTATTGAAATTAATAATAAACATCTGTTTAACCTCAAAAGTCCAGTTTTTAAATTAAATGTTGCTAAAACAATAAGTTTCTCAGTGGATCTGCGCTCAAAAATGCAGCCTAGGTGGAGTAGTTGAACACAGATCCACTGATCCTTCAACACAGAGCGTCCTGAGAAGACATAAATAACAATAGATTTTAAAAATCTGTATTGTTCGATACAAGTGTCTTTGATACGGTTCGGTGCAGTTTGATACGGGTACATGTATTGTTGCACCCCTAATACATATATACAATATATATAATTTTTTTTAATTTAGGATAAAACCTAAAATTTTGTCCCCCTAAATAAAAATGGTCTAAAACCAAATTAGGATGCAGGGTCACAAGATAATATTTTTTTATAAATATAAATTTAGAAGAGGACAAGCTTCAAAAAGTTGTAAATAAGAAAAAAAATGTTGATTTTATATATAATTATCAAATGGACATCACAATGATTGTATCTATCTTGTGTACTCAATATGAAAATACTGTTTCTAAAAACAGTATTTGTATAATGCAAATCAAATTAGATTCTGGAAACAATAAAAAAAATTCTGTTCTCTATTTTCTTTTTACATACATGAAATGTTCTTTTTATTCCTTCAAATAGAAACTTCAAATGATTTGGAAGTTGTTGCATCTGTATTTAAATCTAACTTTAATATTTATCTTTTTTTTTGTCCCCATCTTACTATGATTAAGAGTCCGCCCCGTCTGCCAGTGTTTTGTCATATTATACGTCCAAAGCAGTAAACGAAATTAAAACATGATCATTAGCGTGTGTTTGTAATAACTGGAGTGTGAGTCATCAATGTGGCTATCAGCGGAGGTCGGACTGACTGGTGGGGGCTCAGTGTGGTGAAGTGTGAGTCAGGACAGAGAGAAATCCCGGCCCCCCCCCCCCCCCCCCATCCACACATCCTTTCATTACCAATCATTCCTTGATTTAGATCTGGTTCTCATTTCAGCATCAAAAAAGGAAAAAAAAGAAAAAAAGGGAGAGCGACTCAAGAAGAAAAACGAATGAAGTCAGGCTTTTGTCTTTGTTGTTATATTTATCCCTCCTTCCAAAAGATTAACTTTCTTCTCTTCATCGCCAGTGGATGAAATCACTCTCTGTTTCCATTCGGCCACTCCTCCCAGCTCGTCCAGTCGCACAAACTGAAGAAACAAACTGGAAAGTCATTAAAAAGATGAATGAACGAATAAATAAATAGATCGGTTGTGAAAACGGTTCCGTGGCAAGGGTGTGTGAAGGAATGGTGACAGAGACAGTCGGAGGGAGATGGAGAGAAAGCTTGGCGCTGAATGGCAGCATAGAATTCTGGGAGATTACTGGCAATCTTGGTTGGCCACTTCAAGATCTCGGTCCCGTCCCGCCAAACCGCAACAAGGCAAAGTCCCTTATTGGAATTAACAAGCTCATACTTTTAGAATTTGCACACGCACGCACGGCTCAAACGGGAACGTGTGTGAACGCTGTACAGACACACACAGGACCGTGAGCGGATTCGTATGAGCACGCTCTCCCACACGCGAATGTGGTCCGTGAGTGCCCACAATTTATAAGGCCCAAACACTCGTCTGCAATCATTGCTTCTGATGCATGACTATTGCTATTGTTTAAAATCCGTGAGATGGAACTGGCTTAGCAGAGTGTGGCTTTGTGTCGTTTCTTCTCTGCCTTCATGTCAAACGACATAAAGAAACAGCGTGTCATACTGCATGGTTAATTATTTGCTCTTCATGTCCCTGCGACAGAGATCTGACTCTCCTTATAGTCATTCAGTTAATACATTATTAACCAAATCCCATTGAGATCACAGACCTTGTTGCAAAGGAGGCCTGGGCCTGAAAGCAACCTCACATGCATGTGTTTTACTCAGAGGGAGGAACCAGAATACCCTTAGAAAATCCATGCAAAGACAAGGAGAACATGCAAACTCCATACAAAAAGATCCCAGGATTGAATGCAGGACCTTCTAAACATAGCACAAAAAGTTAGTAAACTTGAGTTTGGTAGATTATTCTTTGTTGTAACAATGCTTCTTGGTAATAAATTTTTTACTGTTGAAAACTCCCTTTTCCCTTCTAAACAGTATCACATTTGTAAGGAACATGCATAGCTGTTGGTAATGAAAGTGCTGCCCAAGTGCTGCCAATTAGGTGCTGCTATAAGATAAGATAAGATAAGATAAGATCAGATCTTTATTGTCATTGTATAGAGCACATGAGATTACACTTCAGAACACCCATTCAAAGACGACACAATATTTGCCAAGAAGCAAAGAAATATCAAACACAATTATCCATACTTTTTATGCTGTATATATGTACGTATGTGAATATACACACCTCAAAAAAAAAACAAAAAAAAAAAAAGAGAAAACAAAAAAAACTTGGTATATAAAATTAGGCTTAGACATGCTGTATTATTTCCACAGTGGGTTACTACCAGTGTGTGCAACAAAAATGTATTCATATAAAAAGATTACTTAAATGCATGTATAAATGCATATATAAGATATAATTAGCATAAAATATTTTACAGCTGAAACTTAATAAGGTGCAGGAGTGATATGCACATAAACGTTGACAAGATCGATAAAACTTCATGTTTCATCAGTAAAGCTATGTGAAGTGTTTCAAGTCTTCTATTAAATAATCATTCATCAACCACAAAAAAAAAAAAAAACTGGCAGCATGATGGATAAGTGGTTAACACTGATGCCTCACAGCAAGAAGGTCCTCGGTTCGATCCCCTGGTTTGGGTCTTTCTGTGTGGAGTTTATGTATTTTTTTAAATACTTTTGTGGGTTTTCTCCGGGTACTCTGGTTTCCTTCCACAGACCAAAACAAAATGTACAACAAGTTGCCTTCGGGCCCAGGTCTCCCATGCAAAACACAGGATAAGGATTTGCCTGGTTAAGAACAAAAAAATTAATAATTATCGAATTCTTCAGTATATGTGGAGTTTGTGTGTTCTCTCTGCCTGTGTCAAATTTTCACAAGGAACACCCTTTTTTATTGTTTTTGTTTTTCCCATGGCTCAACAACATGCATGCTAGGTCAAGTTGAGATTTTAAATGGACCTTGGGAGGGATTGTATGGTTTTGCATGTTCCATGTACACACAGTATGTATAAGGTCTATTTAAAATCTCTCGGTAGCTCAACATACATGTTTTTGGGTAGTGGAAGAAAATCTTGAGTTTTCAGTAAAATAGGTAAAAAGTAGAACACAAACTGAAAACAAACAATAAAGTCTGGAAGGTGAAAAACAGAATAAATCTCAAATTTTTATTTTTATTTTACATGTGCACAATATAAAAAATACACATAAATTTAGGTAGAAAACAGGAGTTTCTTGAGAAAACTTGTATTTACAGGGAAAGCCCCAGCTGAGATTTCAACCAGGAACCTTGCTGAAATTACAGAGTGGTATCAGCATTATCTTTCAGTCGACTGACAAAATGTACAAACTTTGCATCTTAAAAACATCAAATAAAAGCATCCTACGGTGCAAAATTTAATGACACTAATACTCAGCCGTTGACACCTTCGACTCAACCAAAAACATTTATAAGACAGTAAAAAAAGTCACCGATAAATCTTTCTGCTTGTCTTTTATCTTTTCATCACCGCTCGCCACGGCTAGGAGTTACATGCGCATGGTTAGGATTAAGCGTTATAAATCACGTGTTTTATTTTATTTTCACACGTCACAGTTCCCATCGCTTCAGATCAAAGACATACCGTCCGCTTTTCCAACGCGTCGTTTGTCATTTTTTCCAACTAAAGAGGACGCGACACCGCTGCATTTTGCAGACGCGGAGGAACCCTTCTGCAACATGTCGTCTGGTGACGCTAGACTTTTTAAATTACTGGGTCGCCCAAAATATCACCATAGATCAACAAATGCGGAAATGATATGTTTGTTTACTGTCTGGATAGCTCCGTCTAGATGCCAAAATGCCGTGGAAGAAGCCCAGCGTGGTGCCCTGCGTGCGTGCAAAGGGCAGCTGACATTTGCCCTCAGAGTCAGTGGATTCCTTGTTAGTATGAGCTTGGTATAACAGTGGGTTTGTTGCTGGCCGCTCTGTCAGTGGGATGGAGATCGGATTGGCATGGGAACTGGCACTGGAGCGGGTTGGCACTCTTTAGAGCAGAGCCGTGAGGGACTTATGTCCTGGGACACATAAGGAATGTGGCGCTGGCTGCCTGGCCATCGTCACCAACCTGGATATATGTGACATTCTGGGGCTTCTTGCCTCCATAGAGATGCATTTCGGGATGTTTTTTTAATTTTCTTTGCATGTTTATACGACTGCGACTCAAAAACCAGAGAAATATTAAGTACAGTCTATATATGCTTTGGTAGTGGCTGGCTGCTGTGATTTGAGGTGTCAAGGGGGCTGCAGCCGTGGGGTCACGCTGTTAGAGAGTGAGAGACGAGTCATCCCCTTTCACCCCCCCGCTCCAAGTAAAGATAAATAAAAGGGCTAAAAGCCGAGGAAAAGAAGCAGAAAGGGGGCTTTTGTGGCTTCCGAGTGGGGTCCCTTTCATGACGGTTCCCACAGCGCCGGGGCCTGTGATGACATTCACCGTGTTTCACACACAGAAGCGCGCGCGCACGCACACACACACGCTTGACGGGCCTTGTGACTGCGGTGACTTTCGCTGGTGCTGGGCCCCCAGACGGGATGGCGGGGGCCCCCGAGAGCCACAGGCAGCCATTGTGCTGTCGCCGCGGAAACCAGCCTCTTTATGTCAGACATGTTTTTCTGTTTGTTTTCTTTTTTATGTCTTTAATGTGGGCAAAGGGGGGGGGGGATGTTTCCCCTCTCATGTCCCCCTCCTCCTCCCCTACACTGCTGCTCCGCGTTATTCCCCCACCACCACCCCCACGACCCATCTTCCCCTCTCCTCCCACCGATCCATCCAGATTTGTTTCTCCTCTTCGCCTCCTTTACCCCCTCCCCCCCCCCCCCCCCCTCGTTTTCCCCCTGGAGATCATCATTTGTAAAGCTCTTTGCTTAGACAGCTCATATCTTTGTCGTGGTGTTGCGGCCTCCCTCTCACTCTGCTTTTTTTATTTTTATTTATTTTTTTATCTGCACTTCATGAGGTTTTGGCACAAACTGGCACTTTGTCCTCCTGCGCGGAAACCCCCCCCAAAAAAATTACAAACAACTCAAAGTCTCGCAAAAAGAATTCCCACACTTAGTCAATTATCGCAATAAGATTAAACAAACCAAACACTGAATAAAAACAAAATCTGGTTATAATTTAAATCTTTAAAAAAAATGGCTACCAGAGGATGCCCCAAAGTAGGGGAAAAAAAAAACAAACCTGAGAACGCCAACTGTTACTATTTTTAAGCACTTAAAGAATGTATTTCGGAGCCATGACTCAAAGGCATGTGGGCGCTCCTCCGTAATCAGTCCATTCTGACTGCACTCCTCTGCCACATCACACACAGGATCCAGGCTTTTATGAGCCACAGTGAAAGCTGAGGAGAAAAAAGGGAGAAAGGGAAAAATAAAAAAAGAGTTCAAGGCTAATCCACTCTGCCTCCCGACCCCCCTCCTCCTCCCTGAGCCACTCATGGGACTGTGTCTGATTTGATAAGTGGGGGTTTTAAGAGACGGCTAATATTAGCCACAGTCAAACCAAAGCTACTTAAGCCTTTTTTTTGGACTGTTCAAGTTTATGGACGAGGCTATGATCTTTATTGTGTGGTGTCTTGTGATCCTTGATTCTTCCATCAAGTCTCCATTGATTTCCATCAACGACACATTAATGTGCTACAGTACCACATTATGCTACATTACACATCAAGGGTGTGGAGAACAATAACATAATCTTGCATAGCTATAGTTGATTTGTTTTAGATTTAGATCAGTTAGAAGAAGTCTTGTAAAAACCTTGCTGACGATGGTGCTCCACTCCGGACACCAAATATCGCCGCTTTCTGACAGCCTCTCACTTCCCCAAATCCCTCGTCTAACTTTACACCTCAGATTAGAGCCCTATCAGGGAGAGCATCCTGCTCACACCTCGTTCTGACGGCATCTCTAAAGAGCTAACATAAGCCCCTAAAATCCGGGCGCAAACAAAAAAAAACAAAAAATGAAGTTGCCGCCACCTTAGTGTCGGGTAACTTCTAGTGTTCCTGGAAGAAAGGATTACCGTGAAGGAGTGTGGAAAAAACAAAGGTCTTTGTCGAGGGAATGAATTTTATAAAGGGCATAATTTTCAGATTCGGAGTGAACACTTTATTGGTTTTGATTGAAACTTCTCTTAAAAAAAATTCTACAGATTTTACAAGACTAACCAATGAGTAGATGGAGGAATTTCTGTTTGAATTCTTTTTATATGGTTTGACTGACGCCAGGTTTTCTAAATTAGATTTTAAAAACTGTAGATGAATAAAGGAGGCCTTACCATTAAAAATCATGAAGAGGTTTTTTTTTCATATCTTGTCAAAGTGATATAGCACAAAATGTAAGGACATTTGTGTTTGGAGGATGATTTCTTTGTTGTAACAATGCTTCTTGCCAATTAATCTTATAGCAGCACCTGGTTGGCAGCATCTGGGGGCACCAGAAGAAAACAAGTGTCAATAATAGCAAAATAAGCTGTTTGGCAGAGAAAATGTGGCAAATTTTTCATGTGCGCAAACCACATAGTACTGCTCATCTCACAAATACATGTTCCTTACAAATGTGGCACCATTTAAAAGGGCTTTCTGCAGCGGTATAAAATTGATTGCCAATAAGTATTGTTACAACAAAGAATTAATCAACCAAACACAAATTTAATAACTTCTTGTTACTTTTATATTTAGTATTTTTAGTACTATTTTTCCTAAAATATTTTATTTGAAGTTTGCACTAGTAATTGAGAGAAAATAATAAAATCTTATCACATACAACTTTTATGCAATTTTTCATAAATGTATATTAGGTTTTTATTTTTGTATCAAGTAATTGTATTCAATGTTGTTTAATGTTTTAATTGTTTTCTTAATTCTCAAAAAAAATATGTGTACTTATATTAAAGGAACATTGAAAGATCTTGGTTGAAGCATGAACAGTTGTATTATAAAGAAATGAATTTATTCATATTTTAAAACACATTAACTTTAATGGATCACAAAAACTAGAAAGCTTAGCAGTTTTGAGTTTTCATGCTAACTAAAATGGGTTTGCCCTTAATGGATAAAACATTATTTTATAAAGTAATTTTTAACCTCTTCAGGTTCTGCAAAGCTGTTTCTCATTTACCCATTCATTCACACTAACAAACAATGTTTTCTGTTATATATTTAATATTATAAAAACAGCACATTTTTATGTTCTCACTCTTATAATCATATTATGTCAGAAGGGGGTTCAGTATCTTACCCAGGAACTCTACAGGATGCTGCAGGGTCCAGAGAGGGAACCTCTGATTGGACAAAGACACCCACTATATTTTTATTCTTATAATTGTCATCGTTTTACAAACATCTTTCATCGATGAGTCAAAGGATGCTAATTTTATTGACCTTGTTGAAACAATTGTTATTAAAAACTTGATGTAGACTGTCCAAAAAAATAAAAAATAAAGTAAAGTGTGCTCTTTTACGCATTTAAAATAATTTGACGATTAACTTCTGCACACTGCAACTCAGGCACAAACATAAGCTGTTTTTTCTCTCAGACATGAAAACTTGTTTGAGGTCAAAGCTTGAGGCGCTAACTGTAAATAGAAAAGAAGGCTTTGATATTTATAACAAGGAGGTGGCAAAGTTATTCAGCCAGCGCCGAGGCCCTGCATCACCGGAAGTTTGTGGCCTGAGCCGGCTCCATTCTCCATTTATTTTTTTGGGGCTAAATATACAATAATAAAACGGCTGGCTGATTTATTTCAGCCTCATACAATTCATCTCCGGGGAAGACAAGAAAGGAAGACAGAGGAAGAGACAGACGTCTCCGGAATACTGAGCAACATTAAGTGATAATTACAGAGAGATGCGTGGACGGAGATGAGGTTTCCCCCCCTTTTCTTCTTCTCTTCCTTTTCTTCTGCCACCACAGAGAGTGGCGTCTCCAAACTAAAGCAGGGCGCCCACTATATTAGACTTCCAATGACTGGCTATGATTGTATTATCGGATCCCACGAGAGATAAAAGAAAAGCAGCACATACTCAACACAAGCCTTGGTTTGAACGCTCAATGATCAGCGTCTCTTTAATGTCAAACATGGACGTTTTTTTCAAAAACCATCCTTACACATAAAGTCATAAACGATTTAAACTTAAACATCGTCTTTATCTTTTTCAAGTAAGTTTTTTTTTTTCAAACACACAAGTATGCCCACACACACAAATAAACACACACTCATGCACTCGACTTCACCACCAGTCCACCGCACTCCTCTCAGAGCTCTTTGATCCCCGGTCGAGGGTCCTCTCCGCGGTGCCTCCGTCTGAATTCCAGAGATTCTGGGATAATTCAAACGTTTCACGGCACATACTTGCTCCCCCCCCCCAGGAGACAGCGGCGGGAATGGAAAATGCCACCATGGTCCCCAGCTCACTCTCCCTCCATTGTCTCTACTCTTTAATCAGACCCTCTCTGCGGCTCGCGCTGCCACCGTGGTGTGTTGTCTCAGCCTGGGAAAATGCCGGCCTAAGTGGCTGTTATGTGCTGAGGCGCAGACCACAGGGACCCGGCGGAGTGCTGCTGGAGCCCTCTGTGCCAGCCGTGGGTCTCTGAGTGGCTAGCGCGCACAATGAGTGAGGTCCCGGGTTTGGATGCAAACTTACATAACAGTAATAACTGCATCTATTTACTTTTTTTTTGTGTGGACTTCCATCAGTAAATCACGCATCGTCGTAATCACAGGCCAGAGCCAAAGCCCAATTATAAATCATCTGTGTTATTTGTTCCGAAGGAGTTGCTGGTTGGAAACTGTCACTGCCGCACAAACACGGCAGACTGTAGAAAGTCGACGGCGATTGCTTGGCCCAAGAGGGAGTTTCCTGCCATGAAGTCAACAAATGACCAAAACAAAGGCCGTGTGTTTCCCCGAGTCACAGTGAAAAGCTGGTCAGCACCCAGAATTATCACAGTTTTTGTTTAGGGTCAAATTTACGTTAAGGTTATGACTGTATGTTCAGCTCAGGTCAAAAATACATGCAATGTGTGAAACACTGCCGCCCTACAATACTTTATATTTAGCTCTTGGAAGCATGAATAGAGGGTTTTTATGAGGTGCCATAAATTTGATTTACAAAAAAAAAAAAAAAGAATGGAGGCTCATGTATGCCTGTTCTGTGGTTCCACCAGGCCAAGATGAAGCCTTTGTGTTCACCCTGTTTGCCATGGGAAAAAATCTGAAACAAATAAGTTGCCTGGTCGGCCCCCATCAGCGCAAACAACACTTCTAAAGGCTGGGGATTGTGCTGAAAGGGTGTGGCGTGTTCTAAAGGAACTACTTGTTTATTCTTGCTGTGCCGAAAAGGGGGAAAAAAAAAATTCAAAAGGAACCTTTTTATTTTTTTTTCTACCCAAAATGGAAAGGAAATAAACAAGTATTGAACAGACAATGTGGGCTGGCGCAAGCGTGCAGTTGTGTAGCAGGCGACATACTTGAAGTGTTGTAAGGCCTCATCTACGCCACGCTACATGTTTTTAAACAATAAATAGTAAGTCATATTTTCAGCCTGTATGGAGTTTTATCCTAATCCTGTTGCCATTAAACTTTGATTGTTTTCTTAAATGATTATTAGCTGAGAGGAAATTGTAAATGGTATTAGAAACACTTTTGGGAGAGAGTTTTTTTTAAGTTAAACTAAACTCTAGCCATTTTGAATAAGGCCCTTTATGATCTCATGAGCAAAATTTGCAATTAAAATACACTCAATCAGAATTGTTGCTGATCTGAGGTAGGTAACATCCTGGGTAACATAAAATGTATTTGATAAGTTTGATAAAGTTATAAGGGAAACAGATTAATGATAATTGATTGGGTCATCCCTATGTTTCTCCTTACAATGCATGCACTGTAATTCTGTATTTTTTTCATTTAATAATAGTTTTTTAATCATCACATTATTATTATTATTATTATTATTATTATTATTATTATTATTATTATTATTATTATTATTATTATTATTATTATTATGTACCTCTATGATGTGCAACTATTTTTGTTCAGCATCAAAAGTAACCACACCCCCTCCTCTTAGGACGGTCAATGATTGGTTGAACGTAATGACGTCCCTTTACGCACAAAGCGGAAGTTTCCTCCCTTATGTGGATACGGGACAATGAGCTTTTCTAAACGCCGTCTTTTTCCGCAATTAAATATCAATTAGGGTCACCGCAAACACACAGGTAAGTCCTATTAATACGCGTTTTATTACACGATATGTTGTAATATGTTATTAAGTGTAGTCAGCTTAAAAAAACAGGTGTTTCGATTCGCAAGCTGTTCGCATTTAGCGTTAGCAACACATAGCTTTTGTTAGCTAATTGAACATTTAAAACCCCTTCCTGGTTCATTTTCTTGGGATTTTTTATGGTGAAATCCCCCGCATAAAAGTTAAACATCGCTGGTGACATACCTGCTGTGGTTTTGTTGAATGTATTTATCAGAAAAGCTTTTTATGATGTCAATTTGCCCTAAAGTTAAAGTTGTATTATGTGAGCACAAGCTAAATGATATTATCTGTGCTTAGAGATCCATACCTGTCAGGTTGTCTCACAATCTCCCCACATGTCTGTTTTCCCGATAGAAAGGAGTCAAGGGGAAACATGGAGGTGCCTTGTTATCCTCCTAAGCTGCTGTTTGAGCTGAATGAGCAGCGGAAGAGAGACTTCTTCTGTGACTGCAGCATCCTGGTGGAAGGCCGAGTGTTCAAAGCTCACCGTAATGTGTTGTTTGCAGGAAGCGGCTACTTTCGGGCTCTTCTGGTTCACTACCTGCAGGTAAACTGATTATGTGTATTTCCTGTTTTTAATGAGCTGATTGCTTGTGCATGATGTCTTGTTTGGATTAGGATTTAATAATACTACTTGATAAAGCCACAAGAAGATGTTAAAGTAGGGATGTGGATATTTTTATCTACACACCAATATCAAATTTGACAGCAGATTCAAAACCATAAATAACACCATGATCATGTAATAATCTCAAGTATGAAGGAAGTTATGGATGTTTGTTTAGGTGAAATCAACTCATGTTTTCTTACTGCACTACATAGCTGAACCTGTTTGTGACCATTTCACCTTCTTGTTATCCATTTTTGCTCATATCATCCTTATTGTTCAACATATTGCCATGAAATTTTAGGAAAAAATTCACATTCAGTTTTTTGTAGGAACAATCTTGTTCTAAAAACAAATAAAATGGTATAAAATCTAATGCAAAAGTAGCAGAAAAGGTATAAAATAATATCACAAGGCTCATCTCGTCAAACTGCGACATCAAATCAACTTGATGTGTCTTAAAAAGCCAGGAAATGAAAACCATTTAAAAACCATGTGGGCATCTGTTTTGTAAACAAAGCTCCTCAACCAATGACAGCCTGTGATATGTGTCAAGTGACAAAGACGAGCGTCAACACTCTTTGCTAACATTTGCTATTCTGTGACGATCACTTCTTGATCTGTTTAGGTTGCAACTAGCAGCCATTCAACAAGTGAATTTGTTGTTTTTTTTTTTTTTAATTTTCAGGAGAGTGGACAGCGCCACTGCACTGCGTCACTGGACATCGTCACAGCCGATGCCTTCTCTATAATCCTGGACTTCCTGTACTCTGGACGCTTGGCCCTGAACAGCAGCAATGTCATCGAGGTGATGTCTGCCGCCAGCTACCTCCAAATGACCGACCTGGTGAACTTCTGCAAGGACTACATCCGCTCGTCTTTGGAGATTTGCAACAAGGAGAAGGAGAGGAGCTTGGAGAAGGAGAACCAGGCGGAGGACGGAGCGGTGGGTCCTGACAGCGGGACAGTAACGATCTCTGCGGTTGCAGGCGCAGAGGAGACCAACTCTCAGGCGGCAGAGGTGGACGGAGAGTCAGATTTGGGTCCGGAGACCATCACCTCAGCTAGGACCCCATTGTCCATTGTAGTCCCCACCCCTCCAGGCTCCAGCAAAGACATGGACAGTGCCTACTCGTCCAGGGAGGGCTTTGCATCTGGGAGTGAAGGACAAAAAGGACATATGGATCAGACTAATCTCTCCTCCTCCTCCTCCTCTGCTTTGACTCCAGAGTTAGTGAACCCTAAAATCGAGTATGACCCTGACGAGGAGCTTGTGGAGTCTTCTGACACCAAAGAGCTCGCATCATATCCTGGACCTTCTCTGCACAACACCCATCATAGCCGGTTACTTCCGACAAGTCTGTTCCCCTCCAATGAGCGCTCTTTGTCGGGATACGGCGCTTCCTTAAATGCCAGGCAGCTGATGGAGATGTTGGCCAGAGGTGAAGCCCCGAGAGGCTCCAGTCCTTTGGGGGACAGAGTGGGACAGCGCTTTAACCAGGGACTGAGTGGCAGCGCAGGAGGTGGCAGGATGGATGAAAGTTTAGGGTTTGTGGGATCGTCTGTCATGGAGATTCAGTCAGATTGGCTTGGAGAGGACACAGGTAAATCACCAGGGGCCATTTCAAAAGGTGTAATCTGGATCAAAATGATTTTGAAATCTCCCTTTTTTGCTATCCAGGATCACGTAATCTGTCTTAGCTAGATCCAACCTTTCAAGATGAATAAATCTGGATAATGAGCGCTCCAAATTAGACTGCAAATCACACTAAAGGCTAAAAAAACTGGTAGAACTGCCAGCATGAGGTCACTCAAACTATATTTATTTAAAGAAACCAACCAAAATACACAAACACCCCATTTTTTTGTTTCATATGAACAGTCACAGCATGTCTGTTACACAAAAACTAAAAAGTGAAATACATTCCATTTTTTTTCAAAATTAAAACATCAACTTTGAAACATAAATAAAATCACACACATTCAGCCTTCTTCTGTGGAATAACCAAAAGTTGGAGCTGTGCTTTCCTCAAGGAGTGTCCATAATAATGCAGTACTTGTATTGTCCTGCACAGTATTATTGCTACAAAGCAGAATGACCCTCTCTGTGATGAGGTTAATGATGCACCTGAAGCAGATAAAAATGAAGTCCAGTTGCAGAGCACTTGAAACTGTGAAGGCAGACTGGCGTCAGTTCCGAGTTGAAAGCGTTCCGGTTTCCAGTTTATCAGAATGTCGAAAAAAGTGTTTTTTATTTCTTGCTCTGACAGAATAATGCAACAATAAAACTTTGAACAAAAGGCTCTACATCGAATTTTGAGTGTACAAACAGCTTTAAAATGTATTGCCTGATAACAACTACAAGTACGACTGACTTAATGTAAAGTAAAAAACAGAACTGCTAAAAACGGTAAAAGTAAGAGTTTTACTCTCTTTTGATGCTAACCATTGTGTAATGATGATGTTGTCTGTGGTCGTATTATACCGACTTGCTGACTTGAAATTACGACATTAGAGGGGGATCCAGTTGATATTGCCGAATCTGAAGTCTGAAATTCCGACATTCAAGCACAGCTGAAACGCCACAATACAGCTAATCTCACAGGATGAGAGCGCAGTATTGGAAGCCAATGTCAGAAACTGTGAATAAGGATCTTTAGATTGTAATTAGGTAAAAAAGGTATATGTTGTTTTGATTCTTTTATTTCTACCTTACAGGTCTATATTATAAAGTAGTCCATAATTTCACCTGTAATGGTTTGAAAATAGAGTAAAAAAAGCAATAAATAAATGTAAGTCTACTACATTATTAATGTTGTATATTATCTAATAAATTATTTATTTTGGGATCAAAAATATCTCAATCCTAGTAAAAAGTTTTGAAGGCAAACTGAGGGTTTGATTCTGAATAAAACCAGGATTGGATCATCTTGAAGTGCCTTGCCCGGGGGTGTGGGTGATCATGGTTCTCTATTCTATACGATCTACAAGCTACAGGACGCCAATAGATGTGCCTAAAAAATGGCTCAAGCTGTTTTTTCAAGCCCTCTCTCTCTACACAATGACTTCTTTTACTTTTCCATTTGATATAAGATGTTCTAACCCTTCTCTCCTTTTGGTGTGTCCAAAACACCTGTCCTGTCCCAGCATAATCTTTTTGTAAAGGATTGGATTACATTATCGAATCCTAATTTCAGAATCTGTTTTTGAACAACCCATTTTCAAGATTTGATCTAATTCATTAACTAAAATCTGATTGGATTACTCTTGAACAGCTGGCTCCAGAGTCAGTCTAATGCTGTGAGAAAATGATTGAGGATCTCATTCAACCCCTGCTCTGTGTTCAATTAATCAAGGAGAAGTTTAAGGAGTTTTCTCGAAGTAATTGTCGGCTTTCTCGGCCCCTTGCAGGTGACAGCTTGGTAGTGGCGGTGAAGCTCCACAAGTGTCCTTTCTGCCCGTACACGGCCAAGCAGAAGGGGATCATGAAGAGGCACATTCGATGCCACACAGGGGAGAGGCCGTTCCCCTGCCCCATGTGTGGCAAGAGGTTCACGCGGCAGGAGCACCTTCGTTCTCACGCTCTCAGTGTAAGAAGTCACAGGCTGCTGTTTGAGATTTAGTTTGCTGCCCTATAATTTAAAGCCATCTTAATGGATTTATACAGGTTTTGTGGTATTTTCTAGTTCTCTTATACTGATTAGTTCAGGAAAAGCAGAGGTTCCATTTAGAAGCAGCTCTGCTCTGTGTTTGTTTTTACCACAGGTGCACAGACACTACTGGCCGGTTTCCTGCAAGAGCTGCCGGCGGACCTTCACCGGCTCCAGCGTCTCGCCGGGGCTGAGGCGCTTCGGGATCTGCGACAGCTGCAACTGCGTGACCACCACCCACGACGACTCGGCCTCGGTCCACCCCTCCGGTCAGCCGGAGCCCTTGGTGCGCGCCGAAGGGGGCACGGACTGGTCTACGTTCATGGACGACGTGGACGAGGTGGAGGTTGGCAGAGTGGAGGACTTGGTGGAGAAACAGATGCTTGACAGGCAGCTGGCTGCGTGCGGGGACGTAGGTCACACACTGTGAATTTACACTCAATGTGAAAACATTCCTCTAAACCGTGGCCACGCTTTTATTAATATCAAATCATTAATGTGACTTTATTTATTTATCCACTTATTTTTGTCCAACTCTTGCTTTCATTGTGCTTTATTCTTCAGTCTGAAGCAAGAAACTGATTGTGACTTTTTACTGTGTGGAAGTAAACTTAAATTTCAAACATATTTGCACAGATAAAAAACAAACCATCTCTGTGTTTCGTACACAGAACCAAGAAGCTCTTCTTACCATCTGATTAATACCTTTTTCCATTTGAGACTTAAATATTGCTTCTGCTTTAGTAGGTTCTTGTATGTTAATTTTAACATTTTCATGACTTACCAAGCTGAACACTCGTTTCTGGTTTCAGTTAATCTAGGTTTAAGTAGACATGCTGTAGTCCCACTTGGCAGTGCATGTAAAAGAAATGTGACCAAATAAATGACTTGTATACCTTACATCTATGTGCCACACCAAAGATAAATATTTAGGCATATCAGTTTCTGTGCCACCTTAAGAAAAATATTTGTCTCTACTTCGCCAACTTGTAAATTTCACTGCCTTTGCATAAAAATCGATTTTTTTTTATCTGTATGTATAAATGTCTGATCTGCAATAAATTTATGTGAACATAAAACAATTGCTTATATCTATATTGTATGTTTTTATTTTTCTAAGCTGTTTTTGGTACACATCTACAATATGGGAGAAGTAGCCTGTGCTGCCACCTACTGGCTAAAAATGGATAATAGATAAAAGAAGTTTCACTGACGTGAAATGTAACGTGTTTGATTACTCTGTGGCTTTCTCGAAGAGAAATTGAATTTAAAAACTGAAAGTAATCTGAAGTTTTAATACAACAAAATGCAGTTTCAATGCAAATTCATTTTAAACCAAAGCATTTAATCTCAGATGATGAAAATACAGATTCATTCTGACAAATTCAAATGATGGCACAAGTTTCTTTCCATACCAGAACATAAACAATGGAGGCAATTGACGAAACAGAAAAAAAGTTCAAAAGGGCACAAGCTGTCACTATAAATCCTGCATTTAGATGAAGGTTCTTATTTAAAAGCCAGATTATAACAGCAGTAATCACAGTCATAATAGAACAATATGCGTTTCACTGGCTGACTGACCTGTTTGAGTTCAAAGAACAGATAACAGAGCTCTTTTGTGGCCTAAACGTCCCCACTGACTCATTAAACTCAGACTAAAATCTTAAAAAGGAAAAAGCAACAGTAAAAATGAAGGAAAGTTGGCTACATCAGTGAAATATGTGCTCATTAGTTTGAGCATGCGCAGTAGACACGGTCACATGATTAGTCACGAGACCCGGAAAAGCTTCACTTGAATGGTTGTAAACAACTACGGAAGCAGGGGTCTAATATTAAGTTGCTTTCCCAGTCTCTGGAGACAGGTTTTGATTTTATTTTCATTTTTTAGGTGTCAACAACGTGTCGTAAAGTTTAGCGCAGAACTACACGAGTTCCGTGTAGGCCAGCCTCGCTGCAGCCATGATATCCGTGTTGCTCCTCTTCCTCGTCGCCCGTGTGTCGGCTCGCTACACGGCGGACTGGACGAGCCTGGACGCCAGACCGCTCCCCCCGTGGTTCGACGAGGCCAAGGTGGGGATTTTCGTCCACTGGGGGGTGTTCTCTGTCCCCGGCTTCGGCAGCGAGTGGTTCTGGTGGCACTGGCAGGGGCAGCAGCCCCCGGACCCGAAGTGCGTGGAGTACATGGCCAAGAATTACCCGCCTGGGTTTACCTACCCGGACTTCGCCACCGGGTTTCACGCTCAGTTCTTCAACCCGGAGGAGTGGGCGGACATCTTCAAAGCTTCTGGAGCAAAGTAAGCTGGGCCGAACATTGGTCTACTTCCGCGTCTCATGACACAGAAAAACTCACTTAAATTAACTCTCCTTGCAGATATGTGGTCCTGACTGCCAAACATCACGAAGGATTTACTAACTGGGAGTCTCCAGAATCCTGGAACTGGAATTCTGTGAACGCTGGTCCTAAGAGGGACCTAGTGGGAGACCTGGGAGAGGCAGTCCGAAACAGGTGGATACATTTTTTTTATCCTACGCTAATATTAAATTTGACAGCGGATTCCAAAAGAACATTACAAACCCTACAAAATAACACAAATAGCATGTGATTATTTCAAGTATGAGGGAAGTTATTGATGTTTGTTTAGGTGAAATTAGCTCACGTGTTCTTGCTGCGGTTCACAGCAGAACCATTTCACCTTCTTGTTATCAATTTTTCCTCATAACTTCCGTAGTGTTCAAGATATCACCATGACTTTTTAGGAAAATATTCATCTGTTTTTTGTAGGAAGCATCTTGTATCCTTAAAACTTCATAATAGCCAATGCAAAAGTAATATTAATTAAGTAAAATAATATTACAAGGCAAACTGCAGCATCAAATCAACTTAATGTGTCTTAGAAAGTAAGGGCTCATCTGTTTTGTAAACAAAGCTCCTGAACCAATGACAGCATGTTAAATGTGTCAGGTGATGAAGATGAGCATAAACACACTTTGCTAACAAGCCCTATTCTGGATAAAAAAAAAAAAAAAACATACTTCGACGTTTCAAATCATTATAAAATTTGGAACAAGGATTAGATTAAAAAAATGTTATTCATGGCAGCTTAGCTTTTTAAGGGCTCACTAGAAAAACTCAGAGGATTTACTTTGATGCTATTTTCAAAAAAACTGTGTCTGCAAAATGCATCAACAAAAATTTAAAACTCTGAGACAAGGCTGTAGCTATCTGCCTGACGTCAGCACGCTTTGTTGAAATTTGTAGAAATAACGAAGCAGGAGGAAATAACAAGCAAACACACAGAGAAGCCTTGCGAAATCTGGTCACAGCAGTTTCGGAAGATAATTGCAGCAGCTGCTGACGAAATGTCAACATCCCTACAAGTACTTGTTCAAAACCGTTCTTTTCTTTAAAGACGCCACAGAAAAAATAATAGCACATTTCCACTCTTTCATCACTTTAATACATTTGAAAAATGTTTTCTCTAGTCACTGTATCAGCTTACACAAAAAAGGTTTTTAAAAGCTTTACAAGTTGCTGTAACTTCACTCCTGAGTGCTTATTAGGTTTACAAGTATTCACAGATTTAAAATGCATTTACTAAGTAAATTAATGCACTGAGATGCACCATAACTGCACCATGAACTGAGTTTTCTGCTAACAGGCGCCCTCGTGTGGTCAGAGCATATAACTACACACTTATCTCGACTAAAATAAATTAAATTTTGCCTATTGTATCATCTCTGCAGACATGACGTCTCAGTGTACATCCAAAATGTTTTTCTTAATTGTTTTTCTCTCCTTTAGGTCGCTGCATTATGGACTCTACAACTCCCTGTACGAGTGGTTTCATCCTCTTTATTTGGATGACAAGAAGAACGGATTTAAAACTCAGGAGTTTGTGAAGCTTAAACTACTTCCAGAGCTGTATAACATGGTTGTAAGGTCTGTAGTTACTACATTCAATCACACACAGTTAAAAGGGTTTGTTGTCAAATAATGTTTGATTCTTTGTCTTCCCGTTGACCTGTAGGTACCGACCTGAGGTGATCTGGTCTGATGGAGACTGGGAAGCACCAGACACCTACTGGAACTCCACACAGTTCCTGGCGTGGCTCTACAACGATAGTCCTGTTAAAGTCAGTAATTTTATCATAAGAATACACATTTAAACATGTACATGTTGTACTCACTGTGTCCCTCCTGGTTTAGGATACCGTTGTGACCAATGACCGATGGGGAGCCGGCTGTGCTTGTAAACATGGTGGCTACTATAACTGCGAGGATAAGTACAGTCCGGGCCAGCTGCCCAGTCACAAATGGGAGAAATGCACGTCTGTGGACACCTTATCCTGGGGTTATCGTCGAAACATGAGGCTGCAGGAACTTATGGACTTGCCCGCCATTATCAAGGTAAAAATGCACGCCAACTAAATCCTGGCAAGTAGATCTAAAGTTTTGCTCATTTAATCCTTGTTTCTTTCTAAATGCTCCTTGTTTTTGTCTCAGGATCTGGTCAGCACCGTGGCTCTCGGAGGGAACTATCTCCTCAACGTTGGCCCCACAGCCGATGGGACCATCCCCGCTGTGTTCGAGGAGAGGCTCAGGGGTGTCGGAGCCTGGCTGGAAATCAACGGCGAAGCAATCTTTGCCTCCAAACCCTGGAGGGTTCAGATGGAAAACGCCACTGTTCCCGTTTGGTAAGGACCAGAGTCCTAAAGTCTCATAGGGCACAGCTTGGAGATTTGATATTGCATAGAAATATGTGAATTTTTAGTAGGAATTACACCAGTCCATCAAACTTAAGCTGTTTTTTTAATAATAAAAAGCAAATGACATTGATGATTACGTTACTGCAGATAGGTACGTTACAAACCCCGCCTCTCAGCCGATGTAAGCAGGTGTGTGTTTTGCAGTAGTGTTTTCAGACTCTCTTCTAATTGCATATTTCATCAGTCACTCTGATTTTTAAGTATGACGTAGCAAAAAAGTTTCTCTTCCATCACGATTTATTGTATATTTTCTGTCTCATACCTACTGTAGGTATACCTCTAAAGGTGATACGATCTATGCTGTTATGACCGCCAAACCACCGGGCACCATACTGCAACTGCAGACTCCCAAAACATCAGCAGCCACAAAGGTATTGATCAACACTGTCTGCTTTGTCTCATCTTGCTTGTAATAGATTTAAAGGACTGGATAGTTTTCCATTTTCTACAAGTTCAAACCTTTGAGCCTCTTTATTTTGTTTGTTTTAGGTGATCCTGTTGGGCAGTCGGTCACCCTTACCTTGGTCTCCACTCTACCCCAGCGGTGGTCTCACAGTGCTTTTGCCTGAGCTGCCCCGTATTCCTGGTCGTGTTTGGACACTTAAACTAATATCTGTGCATTAAGCTTCAAACACGAGTTTGTAACTAACTGAATAAAAATCAGTTTAAAACTCAGGTTTGTAACACAATTTAAAGATAATGGGAACATTTGCACTTTTTAAAGGGATTAAAGGGACAGTGTTTGTGTAATGGGTTACTTTTATTTAGCCTTTTTTGTCTTAATGATTCAGTTGTTTCATGCAGGACTATGAGCTGAATGTACCTTGACATCTTGATTTTCTTTTTTTTCTTGACCATGACTGAAAAATCTTTTCTAAAGCACTTGGAAATAAATGTATATTTTTTAAATTTTCTCTTTTTTTAAATGTTGGAATAAATTTTCTTTTGGGTCATTTGTTTGTGTTTTGTGTCAGTCTCACCTAAAAGTTAAAAACAAGTGTTTTTTTTGGTGATTAACTCGTATCCAGTTATCATGGTCATTTGGCAGCATAGATAACTGTAGGACTGGATGACAGCTGTGCCTCAGGAGGTCACAGAATCTACCAGAACACATTTTCTGTCTGAGAAACTCAGGATGAAAAGAAAACTCGATGTTTGGGAGATGTCAGACCAAATTTAATCAAATTTTGAACCCTACAAACTGCATCATTTTGCATCTTTTACCTGGACTTCAAAACTCCTCATTTGGGCTCTAAAACCACATCAAACTGGCCATGTGTTCTTCAACTCAATAAGGAACACCAGGACTGTGATGTTCTGAAGGAGATTCTTCTTCAAACTTTAATTCAAAAACCAGAAAAAGAGTCAAACTTTATCTGAATTTGTTCAACAGCAGAAAGGTGAAACCAGGAAAACTCTTGAAAACAGAGACATGTTCATGCAGTTTGGAGCAAAGTGATCATGTTCTCCACATGTTCTGTTAGACATTCGGTAACAAACTCAGATCAAACCTTCAACTCTGATCACTGAATATGGAAGCTGTCAGACAAATCCCCTGCAGAAAACCCAGAACCAAATCAAAACTTCCTGGTCTTCTCTCAACATGTCAAGCCATTCAGTCAGTTTGAGGAGATTCTAGAGTCCAAATCACTAATTGTATCAAAGTGCCGTGACCCAAATTTTTTCTGCAGGTGCTCCCATTCATCCATTCAAACCAGCACAACTGAAAGGCCAGACTTAAACAGGAAGTGGAGTCCAGACAGATTTATAGGGCGGCATAGGGGCGGAGCCTCTTCAGTGTAGGAAGTGATTTCAAACCAAGAATCTGATTTGATTCAGCCAAACCCGATGGTTTAGATTCTGGTTAATTGTTAAACCATTTGTAGTTTTTCTTGGTTTTCTTCTTCTTCAGACCTTGTTCTAATCAATCTGTTATGTCTTGGTCACTTGTTAAATGTCTTCTGTAAACATTTCGACTCAATGTCTCTTTATTAGTGGTCAGTCGTCCACTGCAGGTCGTAAATATCTTTAATCCAGGGACCATCAGTGAGTTGTAAAAAGGACTAAATATGGGCAAAGTTCTTTAAAGAAATGCAGAACAGCTTTTTTCAGAAGCTACAAAGAATTGAAAGAAACAGATCTACGCTAAAAAAGAATGAGTGGCCACACTATTTTGTGGTCACAAGATAACATGTAGTCACATAATAAATAATGCGTGGCCTTGAGAAAATACCACATAGGTGGCCATGTGATAAATAATGTGTGGCCATGAGCTAACACGTAGCCATGTAAAAAAAAATAATGCATGGCCACGGAATAAATAATGTGGCCATATAAAAAATAATGGGCGGCCATGTAATAACAAATGGACATGAAAAAAATAACATGTCAGTAGCCATACAATAAATGATGCATAAGCACAATATAAATAACTCATGGCCATGAGAAAATTAACCAATATCACAGGAAGGGCTCCACATAGATCAGTTCAGACTAATTACCTAATTAAACTGATCCCAATGTTTTTTTTTTACTAATTTACCTGTGAGAACTGACAAAAAATGACTTTAATAACTGTGTAATAGATTCATTTTTAATTTCTCAAAACATTCAGAGTCAGAGAATCAACACACAAAAAAAAGACAAAAGAGACGCAGCACCCTCTTATTTAACTGGCTAAAATAGCTTTATAATAATAGTAATAATAGTAGTAGTCGTAATAGTAATAGTATTAGCCATTAGAAAATGTTCCGACAATGTTAAAAGTGTTACATTCTGTGTTGGGGAAAACCACATCACAGTGCCATCTCTCTGGGCCTCAGCGCCGTCAGACGTTTCCCCCTTCGGACACATCCAGACCCGTAAAAAAAAAAAACTGATCAAGAAATAAATATGTACACAATGACAAAACACAGAATCATGTTGCACACCGTGAAAACGTCCTCCAACGCTGTTCAGACTCAAGTCAGACAGCACCGTTTGTGCTCTCATGCGTCCCGTGGAGTTTTTACCATACGGTAACTCTTTTTTTTTCTTTCAGGAAACACAAAAACAAACAAAACAAAAAGAACAGAAGCATAATGTTTGTATGTACAATATGCTGTCTTGGCACTAAGCTGAAGTGTGTTAAAGCAAGTGAACTCATGCTGATGCTAACGACAGAAACGTTTGGTGATTAAAAATAATTCTAAGAATGTTCACAATGAAGGCTAGTCAAAGCCTTTTGCTACATTTTAGAGCAAAGATAGCAAAAGTGAAGCGTCCTAATTTCATCCTCCGGCAGCAAGAGCTCAGAGTGGGGGGAAAACACACACACACACACACACACTCACACATACACACACACACACACACACACACACACACACACACACACACACACA
>JAUBOC010000149.1:14132818-14144338 GCA_032275365.1 Anablepsoides cearensis | reverse complement strand
AGGTCCTAAAACATTCCAGAACTTTCAGGACCTTGGACAGTTCCTTCTGTCCTTCACGCTGTCTAAGGTCCTAAAACGTTCCAGAAGTTTCAGGACCTTGGGCAGTTCCTTCTGTCCTTCACAGTGTCTAAGGTCCTAAAACATTCCAGCACTTTCAGGACCTTGGACAGTTCCTTTAGCCATTCACACTGTCCAAGGTCCTGAAACATTCCAGCACTTTCAGGACCTTGGACAGTTCCTTCTGTCCTTCACGCTGTCTAAGGTCCTAAAACATTCCAGGACTTTCAGGACCTTGGACAGTTCCTTTAGCCATTCACACTGTCCAAGGTCCTGAAACATTCTAGCACTTTCAGGACCTTGGACAGTTCCTTCTGTCCTTCACACTGTCTAAGGTCCTAAAATATTCCAGAACTTTCAGGACCTTGGACAGTTCCTTCTGTCCTTCACACTGTCTAAGGTCCTAAAATATTCCAGAACTTTCAGGACATTGGAGAGTTCCTTCTGTCCTTCACACTGTCTAAAGCAGTGATTCCCAACCAAGAGTAGGTGAGCATATTACTGGGGGTATATGGAAAAATCTCCCAGGTGTTAAAAAAGTAATAAAAATAGGATTGAGATTTGTATGGCCCTATGATTTCTGCAATGCAGAATCACAGTCGGAATCACAAAATTAACATAAAATGGAATCCTGTATAATTTTGCTCATTTGGGTGAGTTTTTGACATATTTTGACAAGAACTAGTGGTATGGCAAAATGACTCAGGGGGTACACTAGTCTAAAAAGGTTGGGAACCACTTCCATAGACTATAATAATTGTTTTATTTACAGCTCACTTGAGCTTGTTATTCTATTTAGTACCTCTGTCCCTCTCTGACGTTTCACATCTTGGCACTCTCTGTTGCCAGTTTTGTTCTCCTTCCAGGGCTGCAGGGAATCTGATTCTTTCAGGAGCTGAGGTGTTTACTGATCACTTCCATCAGAAAGGTCCGCAGTATTTTCATAAATGCCTGGGATTTCACTCACTGAACATGAAATGACGATACTGCTTAGCAATACACAAAATATAAAAGTTCTCCAAAAAAAAAAAGCAATGTTTTATGAAATGTGCCTTTTCTGTGTTTACAAAAAGATTGTTTCTTGGTGTTATATAACTAGATCTTGTGTTTTGAAAATTGTAGAGCTCTGGTGTGTTTCATTTGAAATATATATACTTATTTTTTTTCTACAAAGTGTTCTTCAAATGTCATGTTTTGAAAAATGCAGCTTTTTCTTTAGCCTTCTTGTATTTCGTCAAAGGTGTTAAAATGAAACTGATTTGTAGACTTACTATAGTATTTTGACTGTAAATCCTATGTTTCATTAAGTTTTTGTTTGTCTTTTTGTGGCTTTTTTTATCCATGCTGTAAACTGATAAATGTTTTTAATTTTATCTTGTTTCATTTATTTATAAGAATCTGGTTCTTACAGTCCTCAGGAGAAAATAAAATTTGTTTCCAATAATCTAATCTCTGAAATAAATTAGTTCGCAATTTTAATTCAGTGCAGTTTGATATAGTATTATTTTGTGTGTTGACATAATGTAATTTTAATTAAGTATTTTTATGAAAGGTAACAGTGAAATCCTGGATTTTTTTATTGTTACAGGCCGGCCTCCTTGTACACCGGTAGTGGAACTACTCTTGTTAGTTTATTGATTTTACCCTGTCATTATACTGTTTTTGTCTTCTCTATATTTAGATGCCAGTGTTTAGTCCTGTTACTTGTTGTTAGATCAGTCTTTTGTTTTCCCATCTCTCGCTCCTCCTCAGTGGTTTTCCCAGTCAGCCTGCCACTCTCACCAGTTTCCAGTCAACAATCAACTCACTTTGCAATTACCTCTGTTCTATATATTCAGGCCATGCCTCACTACTCCCCTGCAGTGCTTCATTGTTTTCAGTGTCACAGTCAGGTCTGCTCTTCCATTAATGTAAGTTTGATTGAAGCTTGTTTTGAAAAAGGGTCCTTTATTTAAAGCCTTATAATACGGTCCTCGTTG
Organism: Anablepsoides cearensis; assembly: GCA_032275365.1. Taxonomy (NCBI): domain Eukaryota; kingdom Metazoa; phylum Chordata; class Actinopteri; order Cyprinodontiformes; family Rivulidae; genus Anablepsoides; species Anablepsoides cearensis. Next base: position 14,142,302 of record JAUBOC010000149.1, on the reverse strand, counting down.
GTGCCATTTTGTGGCCAAAAGTATAAGTTTGAACCTGGAATCTCCACGCCTTCACAACTTTATAGCCAGTTTTTTGTTTACTGTACGATTATACTGTAATTTCCGTACATATAGTGTCTCTTTGTAATTTTTCTGCTTGTGTTTTGGTAAAACACATGAGGCCGTTTGGCTCCATCTCTTATACATCGCTCGCTGGTTTGTTATTTTTGCAAATTTGCTGCTAAAACACCACAAATACATATACAAGTACAGTCCATTTACAATTAAGGCCAATGATTTACTCCCTCATAAACCTTTGAATCAGGTGCTAACTTCAGCTTTTTGAAGCTTCAGATGTCATTAATCACGTGACTTTTGCCAAATGAATCTAACTCCAACAGCACTTCTGAAACACTGTTGCGACCTCTTGACACAGACATCAGAGCTTCAGCTTCACTGACCCATCATGAGTTTTTACTCTCATCAGCGTTTAGGTTTTTTTTGGCTTTTCCTAATGAATAAATATTATTTTTAAGGTCTTCGTGCAGTTTGTTTTCTGGGTTTTCACTTCTGGACATCCTGACAATATTGGACGTCTGCCTGAGGAAAAACTTAAATTTTAATAAAAGATAACTGGAGCACTTATTATCATCATAGTCTGGTTGCTGTGGCCTTAAACGGCATCTAACCCATCTGTGGTGGCTCCTACATGGATACCAACTGAGATTTATTACTAAATGTTGTAATCAGACCTGGCATTAAACATTGCAGCTGTAACCACATCTTTTACAAACCCCCTCTTTACAAACTATATAAAAAAATCACAGTCACACAATAACTTCTTATTGCCGATAAGCATTTGCCATTTTGCCAAATTTGAGTAAATTGAGATAAAATTGCTCGATGAGAGCAAGAATGGAGCTGCTCGGCTGGATCACATTCACTGGGCTCCAGTGAGTCAGGTTTTTTTTTTTTTTTCTTCTGCTTTCTGGCTGCACACAGACATGAGAGATGGGGGACAGATGCTGGGATAATCATTAAATAGAGCGTGGCCTGCTTGCTTTGATTGGGTGAGTGAGGGATGCCACTGAGAGAAACTCAGCCACATCGAGCTGTGTCATTGGTGTAGCCGTGACGACGGACCTCTCCAGGTCAGATTCCCACCGTGAACAGATTTCCGACAGCTGTGGCACCTGGCTGGACCCGAGGCCGCTTCTTCTCTCTTTTCAAAAGAAAATGCGTGTTCCCTCGAAAAATGCATAAATCATGACCAATTAACTTCAATTTGAGACAATAAAGAAGTTTTAAGATCCATGTTATATGTTTTTTTTTTTTTTAATTTCATTGTTTTCTGCAAATATTTGCCAAACTCTCAAATTTATACTTCTTCGAACATTTCATCTGTGGGTGAAACTTTTTCTTATTCATTTACATCACCGTGAAAAATTGACCTAAAAAGCTGCTTTGAACCACTTCACCAACTAGCTTTATGCTTCCATTTTTGGCCAAATTTAGCAAAATGAACCTTTGAGGAAGAGAGGACAAATTTTGAAAAGAAGTGGTGCTTGTGGAGTTTTACATATTATTTTACATTTGGCCACATGCAGATATTTACACGTTTTGAATTTCTGTTTCTGATATGACTACCTCCCTATTGTTGGTGTGGTGTTTAGTTCTTTCATGTTTTTGTGGGGTACATAGGCCAATAACATCTGTTCATGTGTGGTAAATGTAATGTTCAAAAGATGCTACTTTCATGCTTTTTGGTTTTTTATTTGACCAAGAAACCTAACAACCTTGCATTTTTTGAGGTCACTGTACTGGAAAAGGGATGTTCAATCCTGGTCTTCAAGGGCCACTATCCTGCATGTTGAACTTGTTTCTCTGCTTCAACTCATCTGATAGGGACTGAATTACCTCAAGTTTAGCAAAAACCACCCATTTGTTCAGATTTAGTGTGTTGGAGCAGAGAAACTTCACACATATCTTCTTATTTGTGACACAATGGATGACACCAAGCTTGAAGAAAAAGTAAAAACTGAACTGGACAATCCAGAAGTGTGACGCTGAGGACTTTAGTGGAAGACAACAGAAGATGGCAAGCTAATGGTAGCTAATGGTATCTTGTTGTTTTAGTTGAACTTGTGTGAAAAAAAGTTAGCCGCTGCAAACTATTTAAGTCAACTTACTCTCAGCTATGTGACGTGACTTTCCTGGTCAGTGAACCTATCAACGGGCAACAGCTGATGTCAAACCAGACCAAAGCAGTCCGGCCTAAATAGAACCACAGGTCTCTGGGTTCCAGAGATCAGTTTGAATTTGGGCCAGAAATTGGGCCGTAATGGCCAATGCAGACAAAACCTGGGTTTGAAGCCAGGCTGGGCCTTACAATGCAAAAAAAGCCATAAAACATGCAGGATAGTGGCCCTCATGGACCAGGATTGGAGAACTCTTAAAATAAAATAAATATGAGATTAATGACATTTGTCATTTTTCAAGATAAAGGCTAATAAAAATGGGCTAAAATGTAATATTCATGCATTTGCGTACTGTTAACAACAATACCGCCAATGTTAGTGACTGTGCTGGCATAAATTTAATTATCAGTGTCAGTAAATAAAGAATCACAATATCTCAGAAATATTAAGTTAGGATAACACTAAAGTGAGTGAGTCTATTTCTGCAGCAACATAAATATACTTTGTTCTTTAACAAGTACAAGCTGTAAAGCACTCGAACATTTTTAGATAAATTGCAAACATTATTTCTGAAATGTCACTGCCAGCTCATGTTTAGACTCAACTTAAGTTCTGAACATTATATCAGATAACCTGTTGTGACATGCTTTTTTTCTGTAGTGCAGTAAGTGTGTCCCGGCCGTATGAAAGGACAGCAAAGTGAGCAGCGCTGCTCCGCCTGGAGGAGTAAATTAAACCATGTTGTGTTTATTATAAAGTCTTTGGCTCTGGAGAGGCTGTCGGCTACGAGCTGTCAATCACAGAAACGCACGGGCAAAGCCTTTAAATGTGCATGCAGACAGTGAGAGACACATTCGCAAGGAGAACTAAACGTAAAGGAAGATATAAAAAAAATGTGTCTTTTCCCTTAACATCCTTTTCTTTTTCATCCTCTCAGTCTCTTCTCCTGACCTACTTCCAATCTCTAGTCTTCTCTCTCTCTCTTTCCAACATCAGTTGTGCCATTGTTTTGTTTTTTCCCTGTAACCTGTCAGTATGTCTCTGTGGCTGTCAGCAATCTTTGTTGAGTTAATTACAAAGTTTATTTACATTCTGCTTTGGAACTCTAACAATTTGACTTCCATCAGTGTTATCTGTTATGCTTTTCCCAAAACACCGACGGACTAAATAACATAAAATGGGAGGTACATAAAATGATTGGTCTGCATTTGGACACACGCATTGCTGGTCCAAATGCAGACCTGCAATGGGTTTGTAAATAGATTTTCAAGGAGATCCGTTGTGACATGTGAGTAGAAGTTGCTGCAATATCAAAAAATATCAGTCAACTAGTGGGTGAAGGTCACCGGACCTGGAAGGTGTCTTGTAGACCTGTTAGACATTATTACCAGTGTTTGATGATTTTTTTAGGGGCGATACTGTAGATACTCATGAGTTTGGGTGGTCATATTGGGCAGTAACCCAGCATGTGACATGTATGAGTGTCAAAGTTTCCCCATGTTGAAACCAACTGACATGTTGTGGGCATTGACACATGAGAGTTCTGGTCCCTCATCACACCAAGAGAGGGATCATTCCCACATAGCAGACAGGTGTGGACCAAATCTGGTGTCAAGCTGGCATGGCAAATGGTTTGTCAACCAAATGTGGACCAGGTCTGACAATGATGGCATAATATAACTAGCTCAGTTGTGGTTTGGTTGGTGCTGGCACATGCATGGACCAACTCTGGTAAACCACATCTAGGCCACCAAAAGGCCGTCCTTCTTTGTGGTATCTGGGCCAAGTGCCCAAGTGGGCCAGACAAAGAGTGCAAAGACATTTAGAGTGGCACTGCTAGATACAGACTAATGATCCTCTTACCATCTTACCACAGAGGTGTACATACAGGGGTTAGACAATGAAACTGGAACACCTGTCATTTTTGTGTGGGCGGTTTTATGGCTAAATTGGAGCAGCCTGGTGGTCAATTGTCATTAATTGCACACTGCACCAGTAAGAGCAGAGTGTGAAGGTTCATTTAGCAGAGTAAGAGCACGGTTTTGCTCAAAATTTTGCAATGCCCACAACGTTATGGGTGACATACCAGAGTTCAAAAGAGGACAAGTTGTTGGCTCATCTGTGACCAAGACAGCAAGTCTTTGTGATGTATCAAGAGCCACAGTATCCAGGGTAATGTCCGCATACCAGCAAGAAGGACCAACCACATCCAACAGGATTAACTGTGGATGCAAGAGGAAGCTGTCTGAAAGCAATGTTATGGTCTAAAACCAGGTGTTTCAGTTTGATTGTCTAACCCTTTTATATGGGGGCGACAGTGGATCAGGAGGTACGGTTCATCCTGTAAGCAGTGGGTTACCAGTTCAAACCCCTGCTCCGTCCAGCTGTTATGTCCTTGGGCAAGACACTCCACCCGCCTCGCCTGCTGGTCGTGGTCAGAGGGCTTAATGGCACTGGTGTATGGCAGCCTCACCTCTGCTAGTCTGCTCCACGGCAGCTGTTAGCTCACCACCATCTGTGTTTGAATGTGTGTATGACTGAGTGAATTACGGTAGTGTAAAGCATTTTGGAGTCCTTTAACTTGATAAAACGCTACATAGTTGCAGGCCATTTACCATTTACAAATGGCACCATGGTATGGGGAGTCCAGCAATAGGGATTTGGGAACCCTGACGGTGCGGCACTACCTCAGTGACATCCTGCGTTTGCATGTCTTACCCCTAACAGGACAGCACCCAGTTAAAGTCTTCTAACACACTTGTCCTCACACATCACTCATGACGTGGTTCTCCTATGGTCAGCTATAACTTGTATGAAATAAGCTCAAATATCACCTCAGACACCAGAACCTGTAGTAACTGTGGTCTGATTTGCTCCAGGAGAGGATGAAGCAGGGTTATGACTTCTTACTGACTTCCTGTCTGTTTCAAGGCCAGAATAGGTGTCACACCCTTCTAAAAACAAACCAGCAATGTGCTCTTACTGACTCATCTGATATTACAATGAGAAACAAATGACCTTTCATTACATGGATACTCATTAAGTTTCCCCCACTCTGTTCAGTTGCTCAACTTTGTCAGCAAGCGTAGATAATTGAGGCATTACAGTTTTTATGTCCACTTATTATACACACGGCTGATTTCACACAAAGACTTCAAGGTGCTTCTTTGATCTTTCTCAGATTTTGTCTTCTCTGGTTCTCTTTCATGTTTTTCAGACATCTCATAAAATTCCAACCTAAATGCACTTTCATCATTTAGGCTGGATTGCTTCCGTCGCTGTCCTTTTTTTTTGTGGTTGTTTGATTTTTGTCATATTTGTTTCCTTTAAACTTTTCCATTGATCTGCAGAGAGTGCCAAACCCCCGTACGACACATCCAGCCACAGCTCGGCTTTTAACGTCCTCTCATTGTTTAACAGTGCTCGGCGGGGACAGGGTTAGTTGAGAAGCTTCAGTTTCCTTTTAAATATTCATGCGATCACGCCAGCTGCTTTGACCCACTTTGCTAACAGCTGAGGCTTCCTGCTCTCCGCTGTCTCTTTAAATGCTGGGTCAAAAGGTACATCAGTGGGATACTGTACACTCAACACCTGGGAAAGATTAATTGATTTATGCTTTTTTTTAAATAAACTTGGAAGCAGGTGAGATGAAAACATTGCAGCAGATTTGCATAAAGATCTGTGGGCACCAACTTGAACTAATGAAGGAGCTCATAATTTGATTAAGATGGTAATCTAGTTGTGAGGTACTGTTAAAAACATTTACACTAATTTTATTTAATCCAGAAAGGCTTTGCATAAATAATGCAGGATATTTTGATTAGTATATGTCGCTAACTCAGAGGGAATAACAAGAATGTTTTGAGAATTTTTTTGCACAAAATTAGATGAAAACAGATTGATGATTTTTTTTTTTTTTTTTTTTGCAGATGCAGCACGCAATTAAAGATAATTACAAAAGTGCCGTGTGGCATCTAGTTTAAATTTGTTGTCCCACGGCTGGCAGACGAGTAAACAATCTGTAAACAACAAGAATAAAACAGCAATGTGACAGGCCAGCTCAAATGGTCTGATGTGGACCAGTTTCAAATTGAAGTAGTGAAGACCCTGCATTAGCTCAGGTTCAGGCTACTTTATTCATGCCCTTAGGCCAGTTGGCTTTGCTGTGAATTTTTCCCATACACAACCACAGGGTAGCGCAAACATAACACACCAAACACCATGCCAGAGAGTGCTCAAGGCTTCATCAATAAAAAGAAACATCAAATAAAACAAACAATACGTTTATTTGAATGAAATGACTAAGTTGATCAGTTAAATCCTATATGAACAGGGCAATTTAAAAAGCTTATTTAATTCGATGATAGCAGGAACAAAGCTGCATTTATAACATTTTGTTTTACCGCCTCCCAGTGGGAAGCATCTGAAACTCACCCTGTAAGGGATGGGAGTCATCCTTTAAAACAGTTGGAGTACAAGGATGCCGGAGATGCTGAGACTTCCCAATCAGTCAAAGGGACCGTTTAACAATTTGGTTTAAGGAATTTATCCGCTATATGACCAAGCCATACAACCAATAAAAAGGATAATACAGTTTCAATAAAAGTGTGGTCAAATACGGTCATAAGAGGTTGGTCAATATGAAAGTGTGCAAGTTTCCTTAAACCGTGCAAATTCTGACATTTTTTGCACACCGGCTAACAGTTCCCCTTAAAATTAAATTTATCATCTACAATTGTTCACTATTTGTTAGAATTCACAACTTCCTTTAATTACAGTTTCATCATACAAGTAAGGTTTCCTCCTAAAATAGTTGATTGAAGTTATAGTTTTAATAAAATTGATCCAGAGGTTATTGAGATATTTTGCTGACAGAGAGACGTTTGCGATGGCGGCACGGCCAGTCTCTACACGGAGGACTTGGAAAGTAAGGCGTGTTTTTTGTTGTTCTGTCTGGTGCACAATTGGTAGTTTTCAATCAGAAACACATCCCAATCCCTTACATCATGGACGGGCAACTGGCTAGTCCTTTTTTGTTTACAGTTTCTGTTTTAAATTCCTGTGTAATTATTAATATATGTTAGGGTTCTAGATTTATAAGTAAGTAAATAAATCCAACAAGAAATCCAGTTTAAAACAAGTTCAGATTTTGAATAACAGATGTTGGCAGCTAACTGGCTCCCAACAGTAAACACTCAGTAGCACAAAGTGTATTTTTCCCCCCACTTTGTTTCCTGGCTCTATCTAATGGCAGCAGTGAATCATTTGGACTAGTTGGCCTGGCTTTCCATTGAAACTGCCTAATGCTGCGAGGCAGTGGGTATTGTGTGCCTGAATACTGGCTTTGTTTGACTGCAGATACAATGACCAGAGCTACAGCGTGGTCAGAGGCAGATATGTCGACCCGCACATGAATAAGAGAAGGGGGGAAACTGCCCAGAATACATACAGCATTCCGTTCTATCAATGGGGATGTTTTCATTAAGTCTGGTATCTGTATATACTGTTTGTGCCAGTAGAGCAGACTTCAAAGATATTATTAACCACTGGCACACTGAGAGCACATAATGGGGAGCGGGGCTGACAATAGTGAAATGTGTGAAAATGTGATTGGCTCAGCTTTGCGCTTGGCACGGTCCGCCATCGGTGCCAGACAAAGACACGCCTGCTGAGAAACTGGCAGGAAAACTAAGTCACCTACATATTTATTTATAATGAAATGCATAAACACACATTTGTATTTTCTCTGAGTTACATGCTAAAGTGTTAAGCAAATTTTGTGTGAACTGTTAATGCTTGGATTATGTGTTGTGGACGACGTCCAACTACTACCACACAAAATCTGAGCCTAGTGTCTGTAAACATGACAGAGTTATAGTCATTTTTGTGTTTGTTTAAAGTGTCTGTGACATCAAATTTTTGTAATACATATGAATGCATTTTTGAAACGATGACATTGATAAAATATTGCAAAATAAATATCATGCCTCTGAGATGAATAGTTGTTGAGATATTTGCCTGTAAAGTAACAGGAAGTGATGTCAAAGGGGAATGTCTGCATGTGAACAGAGCATTGCTACAACAGCTAACAACCCAGACTGTAGAGAAGAATCGGATGTTTCTTAAGATTATTTTGAGTCACTATAGGAGAGAATCATAAATAATATTGTTTCATTAAACAAAGACCGTAGAGTTTTCTTTGTTAAAGAGTTCCCCTTTGATGTCACTTCCTGTTTCACTTTGGCTGAGTCAAGTTCAGAAGACAATATGCCAGTTAAGGGGCAAAATGGGTAAAATTGTGTGTATTATTCCATCTTTCTTAAATATAAATATGTTTTTTTTGACATTTTGTATTTGAAGAGTATGCATGTCACAGGCACTTTAAGTTGACTAGATAAGGCGGCCATCTTGAATGAGGTTGGCAACATAAGCTAATCAGCTCTATATCCAGTACAAATTTTCTCCAAGTTTCAATAAATTGTGCCCAGAGGTTTGAGGGATGTTTTGTTAACAGACAGACAAATAGATGCACGCACACAAGCAATTACATAACCCGCTGCTGCTGACAGCTGACTAAAACATCTCTGAGAAGCATATTAGTCAACACATGAGAGGATGTTGACCAGTTGACTATAAAAGTGTGTGTGATAGAGATGATGGGCAGAACACAGGGGAAATCATCATAAGGACGATTTTAAAGAGCGCCTGGGGGGCACTTCCTGGTTTTCAGTCCTCCTCTTGTCCCGTTTTCCTCCTCCTCCTCCTCACACTCTTTTGAGACAACCTCTTCTTCAAGCCCCATAATTACACTTTCAGTCGACGCTTCGTCTGAAACTGTTTAACAAGCTCAGCGTCTAGCGAAGGTGCAGGGTCAGTCCAAAATGTTCTAAAACGACATGAAAAAAAACTGTTTCCACCGAATAAGTTTGAACTCCGAGATGTGTTTGCCACGGTGTAACAGACATCTAAAAGGTAATTAAAAATGTTAAAAATTAGCACAATACGTTAGGAAGGAATCTGACTTATATTCTCTGTAAGTTAAACACAACCTACAGCATTTAAATTAGTTTGATTAAAAAAAAGCACATCACCTCACAATGAAACAAGTAATGAACAAAACTCCAGTTATCCTGCTCAAGATTTTACACACAAGTTCTATTTTTATTAAAGTACATCCAATGAAGTTCATCTCAGGTTGTAAATGAAATGGCTTATGAAATATTGTACATGACTTAAGTTGATCCTACCCTGATTAGTTATAACATTAGACTTTATTTGATAAACATTTATTTTAACTGTAAAATAAA
>JAUBOC010000149.1:14080132-14101930 GCA_032275365.1 Anablepsoides cearensis | reverse complement strand
ATATAGAGTACTATAGGAAATCATAAAGTATAAAAATCATTCAAAGCAGACAAATGCAAAATCTACTTTTTTAGCCATTAAATACATTTTGTTTTGTACTGGAGTCTCTAGGAATGCAGAAAATTTGAGCTTAGTTTCTCCCGGTCCTGCGTAGATATCTTTATAATATGTTTTGGTCATATTTTTCAATCCATTCAGTTTTCTCTATTTTTAATTATGGGTTCTGAATGCTATTAAATTTGTGATGGAGCTGCAATAAAATGTCTGGACTTAACAACCACAATTTGTTGGTCTTCATTCTCCTCTGGCTCTGGGTCAGACTCGTCCGTCCAGCCTTACATGTTGGAGCCAAAGTCTTTAGTTCTTGAAATATTTTCATTAATTTGTAAATGAAAAGTTTCAGCTGAATGATTTAAATGTAAAAAAAAAAAATCTTTAAAAGCCTCTTTTTAACAAAAAATGCAGAGATCATGACACTGTCTGGTTATGTAATTAAACTGAGATTAAAATAACAAACATGTCTTGATTGCCACTTTAAAAAAAAGACAAAAAAACGATATAACCATGAATGTAATCAAAAAATGATCACTGACAATAAAATTTTGCTTGATTAGATGACAATAAATTTGTTTTTAAAACTTCGTGTTAATGTTGAGCATCTACATGGTGACTTTCTGACTTCATTTTTTAAATGACAGCGTTAATTCTGTGTAATTAATCGTCTAACGGGGACTAAAAACACAGCTGACCGAGCCGGGCGCAGGCTGATTAACTTTTACTGCTCCCCGGTCGGGATCGGTCACAAAGGTCCAGTTCTGAAACAGCAGGTGTTAGTTTTTAGACACAGGGCTGACCGGCTGTCCTGAAGGTGGCCTCTGGTGCTTTGTGGCTGTCATACATTTGTGTAAGAACAGAGATGGGTGTGAACACGTGCACGTCTGTTCGTGCGCTCTAACTGATGGGCTCTGGTCATGCGATCCATGCTGCTGTCTAATTATCCAGATGTGATGGATGGCATTGATTAAATCATGTGAAGTCTGAGACAGGGCTGGCTCCCTCCTCCCCTATTTCTTCCCTTGCTCTCTCTCTCTCTCTTTTTCTTCTATTACACACATACACGGACAACTTGCAGTCTCTATTTGAATCTTTCCCTTTTTTTCCCCCCTCCTTTTCACTCCGGTTCAAGAGTTGCGTATTTCAGAACAGATGAACTCAGCTTTCAGCAGTGATAAAAGATATCCATAAATCATCCAGGAAGGAGGAAAAAAGGGAAGTAACTGACAGCCAGAGAATAAATGATGAACAGACAAGAGCGATGCGGACTTTCAGAGACACACAAACATTTACGCAGTGATAGTACCTGCTTTTTGTGAATTTTCAGCCATTCTTCCTGTCAAAAATACTTTTGCTGAGTGACTACAGGTAACTTTCAACTGTCCTGCAAGAAGTTTAGCTGCTGATTGAGTTCAGTCAATGCTTTTTCTATGTTCTTGTCAGAGTCAGGGACAGTGGTGCTTGATCTCATATAGGAAACGTGCAACTAGGTCTACAAAAACCATGCCTCAAAGGAAGGGACCCACTCATCACAAACCTATGTTGTTTTAAAATCATTATGTTGCAATTTCTGTTTTACAATAATCACATTAAGCTTTGGAGTCATCCTCCAGAACAGGTGCAATCTACTATTTTAGCTTCCTTTCTGTATATTTTTTATGTATTTTACCAACTCCGGCATGATACTGCCTCACAGTGTAGTTTAGTTGATATCTTAACCCCATTTGGGTCATTTACAATTGACGTTGGCCCATAATATTTTATTATGTGCACTTGATTATTTAATAGCTATTAATCATTAATGATGTCATGTTTGACATATTTTAGATATTTCATTTCAAGAAAATGAGTGCAAGGACAGAGCATTTTATTAAAATATCTTTTACTTTTCTACTGCACATTGACAATTATTTTGATAGAATTTTCCTGTGAATATTACACTTGTCAAATGTGGCAAAATAGTAACCCAATTTTTTGCAATACACTCAAAGCTGTTTTTTTCCAGCCCAAAGTGTTCAAAAGAAGACCAATTTCTGATTGGTTTCTACCCAATATTGTTATGAATTGCTTGGGGACAAGTAAAAACCCAGGGCGCAGGCTGCTTCAAAAGGCAAAAATAAAGATTTATTTTAAACAAAAAAGGGCTGACAGGGCAGCTAAAAAACTCACTATGTTGACTAGGCAAGACGAGGCAAGAGAGGAAACACACAGGCTGTAAACAGCAAAATGATCAGACAGGGAAGTGAAGACAAAAGACAGAATATAAAGGTGAGACTAATGAACACAAACAAGAAACGCCTGGGGGAGAAACATGAGGATCAGGTGTGAGTGGGCGGTGCTAGAGCGAAGGCAGACAGGAGGAAGAAAACAGATGACAAGACAGAAAATCAGAACACAACATTAACACAGACACTGATCATAACAAATATGGCAACACTGGTTGTGTTAGCTTTGAGCAGGGAGCTGCCTCAATGTGGGCGCAAATCTTATTTAGTTTTATTTGCGATAAAACAATGGACTACATAAAGCTTGAAGGAAAAGTACCGAAGATTGTACGGGAACTTTCTCCAAAATGACGTTAAAAGGGCAAGATAGCAAAGGATGGTAAGCTAATTGTAGCTAATGTTAGCTTGTTGTTGGTAGCTTGCTATGGTTGTTGTGTAGTTGAACTCATGTGGAAAAACATTAGTTATTTTAAAGAATGCAAAGACTAATGCAAAACAGTCAATACAGGACAGTCAAAATGGTAACAAGCAAGACAAATCAGACAAAAAAAACTGAGTCAAGGAAGAGAGTCAACATGGATGCTTACTTTGAAGAAACTTCGAGTGAGGAGACCTGTTGTTTCTCAACATTTGGGTAATTTATTTTTCAGCGACCAGAAGGAGATGAAAATTGCACCAAACATTTGCCTACACTGACTCAAAAAAACATGAACTATGTTTCATTCTTTACTTTAGACTCCCCACTTTGATATGAGGCAGCAGGACCTGTGTAGTCTCAGTTTAAAAAGTCAGATTTATAATATCATTCCTATATTAAAACAGAAAAACATAAACTCGTACACCTGCTAACAGGTATTTTCTTTCTGTTCCTCGTTAGCTGCTCTGCAGATAATCAAGAAAAGCTTTTTGGGAACGTTTTCTCCTGCAGGCTCTGTTCTGTCTAATTTGTCACAGCAGTGCAAAACTAAACTACACACATCCTAATGCGTTTCCTAATGAGCTAGTGTCCATCAGCCATGAAAAGCTTCTGTTTGAAGTAGTTTGCCCAGTCGCTGTGTGCTGACGGCGGGGCACAGAAGAAGCACAAATGTGTTTGCACAACTAGACAAGACTCTAAAGGTTAATAGGTTATCAATGGTCACCTAATGGTTACTTTCTGAGGGTTTCATTCAAATCTGTCAACTGGTTATTGAGATAGTTCTGTATCACAGTCATTGGCAAATAGTGTTAATAATCCTAATCAACTATTTGTCATATATACTGATAAAATTCTAAATTCTGACACTGAAAAAATATATGGTTAGCCCTTTTCGAGAGTAATTACGTGGAAACATAAAGTAATTATGTGGAAACATAAACCAACAAGTAGTCAAAACTTTATCCAATAGATAATTTGTATGTATGTGATCTCTTACTTGCACTTTCTGTAGTAAAACTATTTCTGTAGTAAAACTAGATTAGGATTAGTTAGTTATACTTTCATCACGTAGAGATAAATTGGAATAAAACATTTTCGTACTGTATTTAAGAAATTTAGCTCAATACAAATGTTTTTAAACATTTTGACACATAAATTGCATTTTTTTTTACTTGGTGCAGCCAAAGTGCAACACAAAGTGAAAACAAAAGGGAACTCTTTGGTCTTTATTTAAATAATTTTAGACTCATCATTATCGTTTTGTGATAGTGACTCAAAATAATATAAAGAAACTCTTCATCACAGTCTGTGCTGTCAGCCATTGTAGTGATGCAGGCGTTCCTCTTTGTCATCACTTCCTGTTACATAGCATTTAACCATCTCAACAACTTTTCATGCCAATGGTTAGATTTTTAATTTTTTTTTTTGCAACATGTTATCTTTCGAATATTGCATTCATATTTACCATGACAATTATTTTAGAAGCACTTTTAACACTTTTAAGTCTTTATTTTTTTCTCATTTAAATCATTCAGTTGGGGTCTATATAAAGTGGAACTGCAATGCTTTGGTCTGAATTCCTCCTTATTGTAACTCTACAAGCCCCCTTTTCACCACTTTTCAGAGGTTTGTCTCAGATCAACTCATTTTGAGGATGTCTCTTTAAATCCAAATGAGGCGCTTCACACCTGCCCCTCTCCTGCTTCCAGAGAGGTTCACTCTAAATCAATCAACTTTATTTTTATAGCACATTTTAAAAACCACAGGGGTATCCAAAGTGCTATACAATAAGACAAAAATAAGTTAAGACAATAAAATAAAAATTCAACACGCAGGTTCACAGCAGGTTTGTTTTAAGTTGCCATACAAGACAATATCACAGTGTGTTAAAAGCCAACAAATAAAAGTGTTTTCAAAAGAATCTGACACTCAGAAGTGTCAGACTCCAGTAAAATGTTCCATAACTTGGTAGAGGCAACAAAAAATGCTTTGTCGCCTCTGAGCTTCAGCCTAGTTTTAGGGATTGTAAGCAGTAGCCGGTTAGCTGATCTTAGGGATTGGGGTAGGCAGTAAGGCTGAAGCAGCTCAGATAAATATGGTGAAGCAAGGTCGTTCAAACGTTTAAAAACAAATAACCAAAGGGAGCCAATGTAGGGATGCTAGGATGGGAGTGATATGCTTGTGCCTACGGGTAATGCCCCTTAACAGGTGAGCAGCAGAGTTCAGCACAAGCTGCAGACGGGCAAGGGAGGTCTGACTAATGCCTACAAACAGTAAATTACAGTAGTCAAAACAAACTGTGATAAAAGCATGGATTAACTTTTCCAAGTCAGATCTCGCTAAGATTGGTTTCACCTTTGCTATTTGGCGAAGCTGATAAAAACTTTTCTGCACAACACTGCTGATCTGTTTCTCAAATTGAAAATCAGATTCAAACTTCACCTCCAAATTGGTGACAGTCCCTGAGATAGAAAGACAGTGAGCCTAGATCTATGTTGGGGGAGGGACAAGAACTCAGTCCAAACAACTTAACTTCTGTCTTATTCTCATTTAGACTAAGGATGTTAAGAGAAAATCGTGTTTTAATGTTAGTTTGTGAGTTGGACTGGGTTGTTTTGTGCAAAGGGAATATAGATCTGACAATCATCAGCATAACAGTGAAATGAAATACCATGCTTCCTAAAAACAGAGCCGAGGGGGAGTAGGTAAATAAAGGGCAAATGAAGAGGGCCAAGGATGGAACCCTGAGGCACCCCATATGAAGGCAGAGCTGTGGAAGACATAAAGTTGTCATTTTTTTACACAAAAACTCCTATTAGACAGGTATGACCAAATGAGGGCGACACAGCTAATGCTCACACAGTGTTCAAGATGAGAGATTAAAATGCTGTGATCAACAGTGTCGAACGCAGTGGACAAATCTAAAAGCACTAAAACAACAAACTTTCCGGAGTCTGTTGACAAAAAATATATTATTTGAAACCCTTAAAAGTGCACTCCCTGTACTGCGGAGGGCTTTAAACCCAGACTGAAAAGGCTCAGTGATACCATTGTCCTGGTAACAAATGGCTGTAGACAAACTTCTCTAATATTTTAGAAATAAATGTATTTAATGGCTAAAAAGTGGATTTTGAATGACATGTCTCCTTTAATGAACACATAGGAATCACTTCCTTTTAGACTTGTACAGACCCCAGTCCATCGTTTTACTGACCTGGATTTACAGTTAACTTCAGCTTTTTGCAGAAAATTACAATCTCTGAATACCAAACAACTTCCATCCATCTTTTCCAGGGAGTTGGTGATGTTAACTGATTTATCTCTGCCTGAAGGAGCTTGGCTTTATTAAGCAAACTGGGATGAGCTCTGCCTCCTGCCCCCCAGTAGCATGCAAATCTCTGTGACGATGCTGTAAAGAAACCGTTCTTTAACTGAAAAAAAAAATGTTCGGGAATGAAACTCCCCTCTGAAGAGTCATTTCCTCTATCTGTGTCAAGTGGATTTTCCCAAATGATACGCTCCTACAGGAAACCAGAGGCACATCTTGGGTGTAATAGTTCCAACATGAGACATGAATGTGAGCACAGATCCTGATAGTCTTTCTACCTGCAGACCCCCAAGTGAGATACTTATATTTACAATCAGCAAATGTACTTTTTTCTGCATATTGTTTTATGATTTAAAATTATGAAGCCTCCTACCTCGGCTATACTGAATGCGCTGTACCCTTACATCCTTGCTAATGCATATCACTATAGCAACAGTGCCATTTTACCTACAGTAAATATAAAAGGCTTTCCCTCCCATTCATTCTGTGCAGTTTCATCTGTGTGGAACATCACAACTCCTTCCATTTATCCTCTCGTTCAAAAAAAAGCACACACACACCGTCACACAGTGCATTTAGTCTTTCAGAGGCTCTCACTCCATCTGCTATTAAGTGGAAGCATTCAGAGCTTGGTAAATTCCAACTCTGGGTGAAAAAAAGAAGCAGACCATTACTGGATCTGAGGTGCTGATGGCTAAATAGGTGATTAAGGATGGTAAATAAATAAAATGACAAAAAAACTTTTACGGTAGATCCATGGAAGATGCTTAAGTCGTTTCGAACCCATTTGAAAGAGAACATATCCAGAGTACTTCCAGACAGCAGATGGACTGGAACGCTGACGTCAAAGCAATAACACAGGACCGGAGAGGAAGACGGGAGGAGAGAGGGAGGAAAAGGAGGAGATGGGAGTCTAAGAATAGAAGTACAACCTCGGGCCAGCGTGATCGGTCAGCCCTGCCTGCTATTTTTTACTTTACTACTGTGCCAGCCTCCCGTCTGACATCTTTCTCTCATTTCTTTTGGTTTCCCTTCTAGCGGCCAACCGCGTGACGACTCTATCACCTGCGTGTCTCAGCCCCACCACTCCACTCCTTCAAAATACCACCCAAACTCAGAACTCAGGTCAGAACTTCGGGCAACGCTTTCAAAAGTCCAAACATTGACAGAGGAGTGGCTCAGCTTCAAATTTAAGATCAAGGAGCACTCTATAGGTCAGGAAGTAGGGAGCGGATGCACTTTTAATTCCCACTTTATTAAAGCCTTTTCATTGACGTGGGTTAATCCTTGAGAGATTCATCCTACACACTCCTCCAGGGGATGGATTTCAAGGACGTACGAGACAGAAATGGAATTTAAACTGAACACTGTAGCTGTAGGAAACACTCTTGGACGTGTGTTTGCTGGTGCGCTTACCACAGTCTCATCAGGAAACGGGGCTCCATGGCTTTTGTAGAAGAGGGCAGCACTATAATTCAGGACCAGTCGTCTGCAGAAAAAAAAGAAAGGAAAAAAAAAAACATCAGGGGACCATAAATTCCATCAATGCTCTACCATACTGTACCTAGCAGGAAGTATTTGTCATTCCTCTACAGCAGGGATAGGCAACTAGCGGTTCACAGGCAAAATCCAGCCTATTGATGACTTTGTCCGGCCCGCCAATACATTTTATTCATTTTTTTTAATTTAAAAAAAGCACTTTCCGGAATACAAAAATAGATTTTTTAAAGTAAAAGAAAAAACAAATAGGGTTTTTTGGGAGGTAAACTATCTGTTCTATGTTTAGTCTGTTTAGAGACACTGTCTGCAATGAAAGGTTTTAAAATTAGCTGCCACTATAACATGTTGCACAAAGCTAAATATGACAAGTACTGAAGTCACACGTTAGCACTCTTAAGTGTTCAGTTTTATATGCATCAAACATTTTTTCTTCATATTTATTAAGCAAGAGTACAAATATAATACATGCATTTGAGCATTTTGTTATAAAATATGTTAAGTTACTGCACTACATGTTGGTTTAATAAACATATACATACATAAACATTTATAAAATAGCAGTTTTATTACATTTGGGTAAGTGTGCAGCGCTATGTAGCCCTCTAATAGGGTCAACAAAAACTGTGGCCCCTTCCATCATTTAAACTGCCCATCCCTGCACTACAGTACATGCCTTCTCTCAGTTACAGGGGAAATCACCTCTCCCTATAAGCTTTGACCTGTAAACGGGTCCCTGGCGGCGCCTGCAATGTGGTGGAAAATGAGCACCTGTGTCTTTTGGTCCCAAAACAAGAAGCTCCCCTCGCTACTTTAGGAAGCATTTCAGCTACCTTGCTTTGAAGCGCTCTAGGCCCCCGGAGCCACAAATGGAGAGATGACAGGAGAATACGAAAGCAGAGGGAGAGGAAGTTGGAACAGTGGAGTGAATTAGCTGTGGAGATGAAGGGCTGTGTGTGAGTGACATAAAGAAAGAGAAGCATAAAATGGGGCTGAATGAGTGCTGCTTCCAATTTCATCCTAAAACTAGCATGTTTCAAATGATTTGCGCTGCGGTGAAAACAAACAGCAGGCTTGCTTTGTGCAAAAGCCTGCATTTATTCATTTAGATAAAAAGATCAGGAACGACAGGTTCACTTTTGCTCTGGCGGAACAATCCAAATGCTAAATGCTATCAGGCTAACATTAAAGCGTGCAGCGGGGTTCCACGTGCTTTATTACCCTTCCATTAGCTTTAGTATAGTGATTACTGCAGGAGTTAGCTCCCTGGGCAATTTTTCCCCTTCTTCTGTGCCTCATTAAAACAAATGCTCAACCTCAGCATGTGTTAGTTTCCGCATCCATGGCAACAGCAGCAAATATACAAACTAAACCGATGATGTTTGGATCATCTGAACGGAGATGTGTTCCTACAACTCCCGAATGCCACAACAGGAGCCTGATTTCATTTTAGCTCTGATCACCTGGTAATTATATCTCGCTAAGCACAATGGAGGAGCGTGATGTGCAGTTGAACCACGAGGCTGCAGGGCACAGTCATCAGGAAGGGGTTTTAAAATGCGTCCTGTGATATGAGGCGCGTGGCAGATGCTCTCACAGGCTCTTTTTTTGTTTGTTTGCCGGAAAGGGTACATATAGGTGTTTGTACTTAAGTATGCACATGTGTGCACGGGCGTGATGTGTCGCTAGCTAGCAGAAGATAATTAGAACACAACTCTTCTGCTGTCCCTGCAGGCCACTGATCCAGCTGCTTTCATCTAATATAGGTCAGCTGTGACAAAGCCCTCAGGACGGACACTGATCTGCTCTGCTTGCTCTCTCCTACACAAAAAAAAAAAAAAGATGGAATTAAACTCATACACAACCACGCGGAGCGATACGCTCACATGCATACTGATGGCTCATGCGGTTTGCGCGGTGCACGTAGATGCACGTACGCAGCAGGTAACGGCTCACACCATGGCCTCAGGTGTGTGAGCTCCAAACACCCAGACTCATACAGAAATACAGCGAGGAGAGCAAATGAGTAATTTAAAGTCAGTTCGCTCACAGCCACACATGGTCCATCCAATTTAGTTCACTTCGCCAAACTGGTTTTACTTTTTTTTTTCTTTTTTTTTTTCTTCCTGTGTACATTTTGAATAATTTATATTTCCGGTGATAATTGTAGGAAAGTTGTAGAAATGTAATACTACAATTTTAAGTTAAAAATGCCCATCACAGCTACATCTTGCAAGATGTGTTACAGCTTATGCTAAAAATTACTTTCAGCTACTACAACATAAACTTTACTTTATTTTTCATTCATTTGAGTAAGTTGTAGCCATTTGTGTGCGTTGGTGATTAGCTGTGGTGGCCATCTTGAACTGGGTTACCTTCAAATGTGAATCACGGGTACAACCCGTCATTACTCTCTTAAAGTTTCATCAAAATCCATCCAAAAGTTCATGAGATGATTGTCTTACAGACAGGGTTGACTATGAAAAATAAAAATGCTGTTAGCATAACACAGTAGCGTTCTAAACACGTTGAGAGTAACTCTACTACCACACTACTACTGTACATCCATATCTTTGAAATTGAATGAGCAATACCCATGTTTATATTTGTTGAGAAGGACATTTTTATTCATGTGACTCCAAAAGTTCAGTGTTTCATAAAATATTATGCTAACAGCCAAAAAATAAATTTGAGCTCAATATCTATAAAATTGGTTGAGTTTTAGTGATCATTTGAAAATGTTTAACGGGTTTTCTACAGCCTAACCCAAGACAAAAATGGCTTTTCAATACAACTACGATCTATGAAAATTGCTAGCAGTTGATGCCAATTGCTATTATCTTAAAAATCTTTACACTGCTGACAGTTTTTCCATTAGATGATTATTTGCTCCGAATGTCAAGGTTATTTACAAGTGTCAAAATTGGCAGTGGCATCTAGCTGTAGCACTTCTTGTGCTGCGTGAGACACTACTGCCAAGAATATCATAATACTTCTAAAAGATGATAGCAGAGTTTGCAAAACAGCGTTCACATTGGAGGTGTTTAAAAAGAAAAACCCTTAAAATGTGAAGAGAAAGCCTAAACTTTCCTTTGTCTTTCAATGTGTTTTTCCCTTAAAATACTGCATTTATGAAGAGCAAAAGCAAATACAAAAGATTGAATTAAAGTGACCTCATCTCCTCAAGAGTTTTACTCAACCTATTATATTGATGACCACCTCAAGAGGAAAGCGTCATTATCTTCTGTCGCCTTACAGTCGTCTCACTAATGGAGCAATAACTGGTGCGAATTACGAAGTGAACAAGTTGCGGCGTAGCCTTTGGAATGGAGAGATTAAGAAGCGTTTGTTATGTCGCATTGCAGGAGAACCATGAATTCTCTGAACTTGACTAATCACCTCTTTTTCCTCCTTATCCAGTCTACCTTTATATTTTAAAGCCAGCGGGGTCGTGAAAGACCTAAAACAACTGCGGCGGTTTACACAAACACAATCAATATTGGATTTTTTCTACTTTGTCTCTCTTTTTTTTTTACTCACACTCTCCATCTCCCCGTCTAACAAGAGACTGCAGTGGAGGCATTAATTAGGGCCAGATATGCACCAAGGATTTCCCACAGGGACAACAAGGCTGTTTCACACCGGGTCGAGGGTTGACAGGCTGCCCCTGACCAATGGATTCATGAAAAAGGTGAGGGACCACAAAAAATATAGTACCCACACAGTAATCTACAGTGTCCCTGATTAACTTTATTAGCTCTAAAACTAGTTGTCATTGATTCTTAAAGCCATAGCACTGAAATTATTTTTACACTAACCTCATCTAGCACCCAAAAATATATATTAAATACCATACAGAAAGGGTAGTACACAAGTATTAAATCCAGCAGCTTCTTCCTGTGAGGTGATAACATGAAGACCCCCTTAATTTTGGATGATGAATTTGAGAAAATGTATAAAACTCATAATGTGGTTGGTTTACACTGAGTCTTTTTCAAGCATGTATTAGGAAAATATTGAGCTCAATATTACACAAAATAGAGTGTGATGGGTTCACCTCTTCCATAGCAAGGTCATGGTGGTTTATCATTTTGGTAGCAGTGTATTGAGGGCCTAAATAGAGTGTTGAGGAGCATGGTGATCAGGATTTTATCCAGAATCAGAAGCCGCGTTCCCATTGCAAATGTGCAAAAAACTTTGCCAATATTTTGTTAGTGTTGAAAAAACACAGTTTCGCAATTGCGGTGTTTCCATTAAGTAAGAAATGCTGTTAAAGTCACACGTGAATGCGCTTGTTCTCGCGATGAGTCATTGCAAACATGGCGGCAGTGGATGTAAACGCAGATGCATATTGCTACCATGTCACTAGCGCTCATCATCAGCCATCAGAGGAGACATCGGCATCTTATCAAGGCTTTCAACGTAAGTTTTTTTTCAAAATTGACGTGTTTCCATTGAGTAAATTTATTTTCGAAATTGTAATTTGCACATTTTCATGGTCAATGGAAACGCAGCTAGAGAGTCTTTGGATGCCCTGTTTAGTTTCCCGATGCCTTCTTTCAGCTGACGATGCCGATTTTGGAGTCGCCATGATTTACCAGACAATCCGACAAAAATGGTCACTGAACCAAAAAACAAAAAGGTCAACCGCAAATGTGCATACTCCTTAGAGTTTAGCACTCTTTTCATTTGTGTAATGACACTTTTGAACATTTCAGTGGTTCTAGATTGAGTAGGGTTGTGTTTTCCAAATAAAAGTAGATTTCTCAGACACTAGTAATTACAAATATATCCCTACATTATCCTTCTTATTAGATAGTCTAGCTTGTGACACAAACACTGACAAAACATGCAGTGGGAAAAACACAAACCATTTTTTTTAAAAAACAAAGTACTGTATTAAACAGAATTGTAGTTTTATTTTATTGAGTTTGAAACAACTGCTAAAATGGAGAATCTGAAAGATTAGTTTAATTTGCAAACTACTGTCCTACTTTCCAGAATAAGTCACACATTTTTAACAACTTCATAGAGATTTTTGCTGGTAAATTTCAGCAACCAAAGCAACACCAGCCATTTCCAATTAGATCCTATTAACAGAACACTGACTTGAGCTCTGCAAACACCCTGTAGGGGATTTTTAGTTGGTTGAGGAAAGAAAAGATGAAGTACTGTTTATCTGTGTGCATTGCTCTGATCTTCTCCATTTTACCACACAGCAAATATGTGGGAAAATCCAAATATTCTATATATTTTCCAGTCAGATAAAGCCATATTAATACCTATCAAATGTAGCTACTCACTGTAGGGAACATGCCAATAATATAGCACATTATGTCTACTTTAGATACCCGACATTGGCTGAATTTAGATTTGGACCTCTGTATGGGTAAGGCAGAGAAAGGCTGACTTTGCTGCTTTGTTTACCTAAAGTTAGATTTACAAGTTTAATTGATAAATGCCAATCCATTGAAAAAGGGGGTCTGTACAGTCACTATGTGGAAGTTTCTTGGGTGTGGGTGAGTCGTGATTGGTCGAATTTACTTGTGTGGGAAGTTAAAAGATGTGATGTTTAATGGCTGTCTAATGTTTCTAAAGTATAAAGTTTGTCTTGTTTTCTACAAGTCTTTCTACATTTTGTCTTTAGGCATTTTCTTATTTTATTCAGTCCATATCTGACCTTTTCAAAGCAATGTTTTCTTTGTTTAAACACTAAGCAGTGACCAGAGAATCATTCGAATATAAAAATAACCCTAACTGAACACATAAAATACAACTTGATTAAGATTGAATTTTACATTAAATCTTAAGGAGCACTGTTACTAGCAGAGCTATTACAAAAAAACTTGACATACATGCAATGTGTCAAATTATCAGGAATCAAAAAATGCAATACTTGGCTTAAAAGTTTACATTTTTAAAATATTGGCCAATAAATTTCAGGGAGTAACATTGTAGAGGAGGTTAACTTCACAAACATAGGACATCAAATCTCACTGAGGTGGTTGTGAGATGTTCTTTTAAACATAGTTGACTGTAGTACATGTAACAATACAGCAAGAGCGTGGCTGTCTCTTACATTTTCATTAGATTATGGAGGAAACATGTATTTCTTGGTTAGTAACTAAGAAGAAGTGTCTGGACGAGGCACATTTCCTCCTAGACGGCACAGCCATGGAGAGCTGCCTGTGTTTGCATGCTGTCGCCTCAATGCACAAAAAGTATGCAATGTCTTTCTATGAGTTTCTAGATTAGTTTTGCTTGAACAGTTATAAAAGTAGCTGTATTTTCTAACAGCCTCAGCCAGCAGATGAAGAGCAGCTGAAGTGAGATGGGAACACTGTTGTTCAGCCATATTTCCTCTTATCACGCAAAATTTGGCGCATAAACTGCTAGAAAATACCTAAGACAGGCTTGTGCACAGGACTGGTTCTAGGAGGTAGCGCAAGAACAAAAACATGTAGTTTTCATCATGCAACCACGTCAGCGGGACACAATTTGGACATTTCCGAAATAGTATAAATCAGCTTTTAGGGGCTATCTCAACAAAGCAAGACTGTCTCTTATAATATCATCATCAGAACTCTGCTGCCAAGTTGATCCTGGCTGTGCAAAGAAAAGTTGAAACTGTACATTAGAGATGGAGGGAGATTTTAAAATATTCAAAGACTTGTCAAAGTGTAGGAATTTGAAGAATTAATGGAAATATAATTTTAATAAGCATGTTATTTCTTCACTGGCAATCAATGGTAACATGCTGCTTTCTTATAGGAGATAGTATGTAATGCACCACTGTGTTGTTTGTGAGGGGGAGCTATACCCTGAACCCCCACACCCCATGATCCACTTAAACCAGTATGGCACGTAGCTATGACAGTTGTTTGACTAGTAAGTGATTGAAAATTGTGAAAAAATAAGAACATTTTCAGTTTATTTTTGTGTGCAGAGTTTGGAAAAACACATCCTAGCCTGTGGACATTGTTTTGTTGCCCACATCAAACAGCCTTGGCTGCTTTGTGCCCACGTTGGCAGCCAGACCCATGTTTCTGATTGAATTTGTGGCAGTATTGTAGAAATCAAGATAGATAGATTTGGATTAGTTAATTTAATTAGTAGTATTTGTTGAAGACAATAACTTTAACACAGGCACCTGGACGCTAACTTAATGGTCCGATCATCTTGTTCTAATGGGTTTGAGACCACATTGTGACTGCGCACAAATCAAAGGAACGTACCAGCTTAGGGCACGCCTGCAGACATACTGCACATCAGAGCGGGGCAGTAGTGATGTGGTGCTTTAAGTCCGACAGAAGTGCCTACATAAATCAGCCGCAGCCCAGCTGAGCTGAACAGGAGAGGAGGAGAAGGGCAACGGGTGTCTAGGAGGAGGGGTTAAAGGACCAAAAAAGGGACACAAAGAGATGTTCAGCTGAAATGTAGCAAGAAAAAAGAAATGGTTCTACTAGATTTATTAAAAGCACACAAAGTCTCTACATAACATCTATATGTATGATGATTTGCATGTTGTACAAATGTATTACATAGCAAACTTTGTCCAGTTTAGTCCAGATACCGCAAGGAATGACAACCCTTTGGTGGCCCAGATGTGGTTTTTCAGAGGTGGTCCATGCATGGACAAGCCCCACACAAACCAATCCACAACTGGGCCAGTTGTGGCATGCCATATTAAAAACAGTGATATCATTGCCAGACCTGGCCCTCGCCTGTCTGCTATGTGGGTTATGTATACTCTTCTTACACTGTGTGTTTACTATCTTTTTCCTACCTTCAACTTCTACAAACTGAACCTCCTTCTCTGTGTATTTCCGTCGCCTACGCTTGACCTTTTCATTCACTGCTGTGAAAATGTTTGGCTCTCGTCTGACCCAAGGATAGGCGGATGAGTAACTAAAACCACAAACAACGTTGGAAAAATACCAACAACAACCTGAAATGCAATTTGGTTTGAGGACAAAACGGCTCCCTTTTTTTTTGCATTTTGCTATATGACCATTTTTCTCTCTAGAACATTAAAGCTGTGATTAATTCATCTCAATGCAGCTGGTGAATAAAGCAGTTGCTGTTACCCCAGAGCACCCAAACAATCTGTACATTCCTCATTAGTCTCAGTCAGACCTGCAGAAGCTTTTTTTCTGTTTGTTTGTCTGAATGGGTGATAGAACACATTCAAAGTGTGCATGCACATGTGATTTTTTTTTTTTTTTGTGTATTTTTTTTTATCTGCGCCTCTTCACCTGCAACTCAATCCCAAGCTTGCTAATGCATCATGGATCATTAGACAAATATACTGACAGCACACTGATTACAGAAGCGAATGATGCGTGCTGTTTCGAACAATTGTGT
Organism: Anablepsoides cearensis; assembly: GCA_032275365.1. Taxonomy (NCBI): domain Eukaryota; kingdom Metazoa; phylum Chordata; class Actinopteri; order Cyprinodontiformes; family Rivulidae; genus Anablepsoides; species Anablepsoides cearensis. The sequence goes on along the minus strand of JAUBOC010000149.1, from coordinate 14,086,044 downwards.
GCACCTCTTTGTGTGCGTAGGCACGTTTATGTGCAGTTGGGTGTGTTTCAATGCTCGCAGAGGTCGTTTAGGAGAAGCAGGCCGTAAGCTGCGAGTGAGACGATTATTAGCAATACAGTGTTGGTGATACGACGTAAAAAGGTTACAGCTAGTTAGAGCGTCATCCGGAGTCTCGTCACCGGCTCTCACTCAAGGTTACTTTCAGAGGTTTGACATAGAGTTTCTGGAATAAGCCCACTTTCTTTAATCCACAAAAGTGACTGATTGCTTTCTTGGCTCTTCAGTGTTTTCAAGTGCAAATGCTTCAAATATCTTCAATCTGTGCCTTGGCTTCAACATCCTTTTCAGCTGTGTTCCCCATTATTCATCAACAGTGTTCCTATTCACTGTCACTACTCGAGCGCACATTCCAGTTGATGTTCATGCTACATTCCCATTCTTTGACAATATGAAACACACTTTTGTGTAAATCTCAACTTTTCTAAGCGAAAAAATCTTAACCATCAATTCCCATCCCATGCTGGTTTGTGAAGGATTTCGAAAGGCTGTTTTTTAAACTTCCTTCTAATTTTCCTGATCCTAGCTCAGTAGTACAAACATATCCATCCATTCATCCATTGACTATACATGATTCTGTCTTCAGGGGTCATTGGGTGAGAGGTGTATGTCTCTAATTAACCTAATGTATGTTTTAGTGTCGTACATTGTAAAGAAAAAGTAAAAAAAAATGATATTGAATGGAAACTCGGATGTTGAAGCCAATCCTGGATCAGCATCAATTGCACCACACACACGTATCTACCAGGCTTGACCACATCACTTCAATTTTAGTCAATTCACATTGGCATTGTGTTCATTTCTGCATTGATTTTGAGATTATTTTTTAAAGTTTAAAAAAGTTTGGCACCCAATTTCTAAGAAATTCTTGGCTTTTATTACACTCATAGAGCACGGAGATCCTCCCACCAGATGCTCTTGGTGCAGCAGAGGGCTACATTAAAGGCAAGGTAAGTTTATTTGCATAGCACATTTCAACAACACAACACTTCAAAAATGCTTTACATAATAAAAAACATAAAAAAGAAGAACATTACATTGGCATAATAAAGGAAAGGAAAGAAAAGTTGGACCACAGACTAAAACTGGAGCCTGGAGTATTGCATTGGCAGCCTCCAGACTCTGGAACATCTTTTAACTCAAACTGAAGCTACCATTAAAGAACTGTTTTTTATGCAGACAAGACTGTGAATGATCTCATTTAAGAGAAATAAAGTTTAATTCTAACCAGACTGACGAGCTCACAGCTAGTTCAAACAGGACCAGAACATTTAACATGTTTCTAACACCTTTCTTGTTTTTTAGCCCACTTTATTCCACATTTTGAATTTCTATTTTGCTGAAAAGGGATCAGCTGGTGATTTCTTCTTGATGATCCAAATCCAGTTTCATCTCTCGGCGACACCCCGGCTGACAGTCTGTGAGAAACTGTGACATCAGTTCCCATTTTCCTCTATCTGGCACAGTGAACATCAGCCAATGAGGAGCGACCATAACCCAGGAGGGAGCGGAGCTGGTTACAGGAGAGGGGGAACAAATCAGAGCAAAGACTTGGAGGGTCAGACTTAGGTCACGGCTGATTGTCGGCGAGTCTCCTCACGTGAAGTCATCAAAGCCTCATTATTCCTTTCAATCTGGTCTGCTCAAACAAATGAGCTTCCCCAATCAGGGTTTGTGTGTGTGTGTGTGCGCACGTGTGTCTGTGTGTGTCTAATTTGGAGCACAGTGAATTAGGTTTTTTGCATGCTTGTGTGCATACATGTGTACACAGGTGCTAAATGAGTTTGGATCTCAAAGAAGCACACATCATTTGTGGTCAGGTGTTGCAATAGGAAAGGCCACATAACCAACAAAAACTAATGTTTTATCAAGCAGATGCATTACAATGACAGAAATCAGGATGGAGAAAGAAAAAGATGAAGGAAAATTAAAGATGCAAATTTCCGTCTTTCACCTGGTGAGATTCACTCTCATTTTACATTTGATAAATCTTTTTAATTTAAGTGAGCAACACACAGAGGCAAAGAAAAAAAGTGATAAACAAATGAGAGAGGAGTTTATTTATCCTAAAAGTGCTTTATGTTTATCACTGCCTTCACCGGCAGAACTACCGGCTGTAACATCCGTCACGGAGCGGCTGCCTCCACTGCAATTTGCATTTTTCCTGTTTGCATAATGCGCATAGATTTGTGTGTCTAATTACACTTTAACAAGCGTCAAAAGGGCTTGCATATCTCCTCTATTTGGGGAGTTGATCTAAACAGTGATTTGTAGCGCCTCAATATAAGTGTCTGTTGTGGGATTTTTGCTTATTGTGAAACGAGTGATGCCGTAAACCTTTAAGCAGAAGAAGAATAAAAAATGTCCTAATATCCAAACAGAAACTGGAGAAAATACTGTCAGACACGCTGGGTTTAACTGTTCCTTTTGCAGACTAAAGTGTTCATCATATTAGAGGAGCGTGTAAAACTCCCCATCATGTGGAGATTTGCTAAAAACCACTGTAGCATTATAACAGCTGCACTGATTATTATTGAAAGGCAAAGGCAGACTATAATGGTTCATGTTTACGTCTGTTAGTAAAATATCACATAAATAACTGCACATATTTTAATAAAACTTGCAGAAAGTAATCATTATCGTACAACCCTACCCAAGAATGCCCTATAGAGATAAACTAGACTCAAAAAGATTTAAATGTGCATCACATGATTTGAGCATGCACAAGAAGATTTAAGTGAGCGTGCGGACCAGCTCACTTATAAATGTGAATTCACACTAGTGAATTTGTGAGTTGAAGGAAGAATAATTAAGGATGCAAATTTCAGTCTTTCACCTGGTGAGATTCCCTCTCGTTTTGCATTTGATAAATCATTTTAATTTAAGTGAGCAACACACAGAGGCAAAAAAGTGATAAACAAATAGTTTTGTTGAATTTATGTTGTTGTTTTAAAAAAAAAATTATAAACTTGGCACAATAGCTCATAATTCATATATATTAAAACACATACTTGTAATTACTATGACATTACTGGGTTCTAAAATGTTTCAATTTGTGGACTGTAAAGCTGAAATAAACAACTTAATGTGAGTAAATTTATCAGAGCAAATATATATTAAGTTTCTCCACAGAAAAAATAACACACCCATTTAGAGATATGCATTTCGACTGTAGACATTATCATTATTTTTGTGGAAAAACTACAAGAAAATTATTATTTGCTGTATATTTTGTGGGGACTGTAGATTTGAAAATACCCAAAATGGTTGGTTTATTTTTCCATAGAAAATTACTGGAAAATATGTTTATTAATACTTTTTGCTAAGAAACTCTGGTAAATATATGTTCCCAGTAGTTTTTGTAGAAGAATAATGTAAGAATAAGCAGTGGTTTGAAAGTCTTAAAAGTTATTTTTTTATGTGTGCAGATCCGCACACTTGTACACCTTCAAATCAGGTTGTGTGCACTTGTATCTTGTTACTTACTCATTAAAATCTTGTAGTACGAGCTGAAATTTTGTTGTATGAACTCAAATTTTGTTGCTAACTCCATCAAATCTTGTGCACACTCAAATCTTGACGCTAAACTAGCTCAAAACGTCTTGTGCATGCTCAAATCTTGTTGCTAACTGGAACAGATTTTATGTGCACTTGAATATTGTTGGTCATTCACTCAAAATGTTTTGTGCACACTTGTTAATTAACTCGCTCTAATTTTGTATACACTCAAACCTAACTAGCTCAAAATGTCTTGGGCGCACTCAAATGTTTCTAACTTTTTATGCACACTCGAAACTTGTTGCTAACTTGCACAAAACTTCGTGTGCGCTCAGATCCTTTTGTCAATTTGTTCAAATCCTGTTGTGTTCACTCAAATCTTGTTGCTCGCTTGCACAAAACTTTTTATGCATGCTCGAACCTTATTGCTAACTTGCCTAAATCTTGTGTGCACTCAAATCTTTTTGAGACCTATTTATTTTCATACTACACCACCTAAAATATTATTTCTCCCGACAAATTAGTTCCTCCTAATAAATAAAGTAAATTATTCATTTGCTTGCTGTTTTTTGTGTTTTTCAACATTTTTGATCAGTATAAACATGTTTTTAGTGATCCATTTACATTTTCCCCCTTTTTTACAGTTATGGGGCAGTACAGATTACTGATAATTTCCTAAAAACAGATGATTTTAGTTTAAAAAATCTGTCATGAAACGGGGCCTTCCTTTAAGGAATACAAGCCTTTAATATTTTACATACATTACCACCTGAGCTGGACAGACATTAACAAAAGTCGACTTCAGAAAACAAGAACATCGGCTGCAGTGCTTAAAGGTAATTACTCAACATGCAAAAATCAGCACAACAAACCCGTGACGTTTCTGAGTTTCAGGTATAAAATTTAAAAAAGCGTGACTATTTAGACATATTGCTCGGATCCACATATTTTTGTTGTTTTGTTTTGTGCCACATGTATATTCAGCTTACACCAATTAGCAGGAAAAAGTTGGCAGAGACTCAAAACAGTAAATGTCAGAAAGACCTACACGCACAACCAGCTGAGAAAACCGGAGAGAGGAGGTGAGGGACAACCGAAGACTAATTGGCGGACGGGTGCAAAGAGGCGCTAAGAGATTTGACAATGAGAAATGTCGTAATGCAGAATCTTCGTCTCATCTTCCTCTCCTCCCCACCCCGTCTTCCAGCCCATCGGTCCCACTAATTGGCTGACACGGTAATGTCTTGATGCACATTTGGTGTGTGAGCGTGAGACCGCGTGCGATGATTGTCGACATCAAACTACCGTGGGCTGTGGTTGCCCTCGGTAATGATGCCATCATGCTGATTATATTGCTGACCTACACCACACATAGCCAAACTATTCTTGAACAGTTTTATTTCAAGCTATAATTTTATTTTAGTTTTTTTTTTTTTTTACTTTTTTAGAAATTAATTCCCAAGTCGTTCTATGCTGCCCTTCACTGTATAGCCACGGTTGAACTCTTGAAACAGAGGTCGGGGAAGTCAGGCAAAACTATGATAACTGGATGAGTGTAGAAAAGGCCAAGAAAGTAATAATGAAGGGATAAAATGCCAAAGTGTGTGTGTGCTACTTAAGTACCTTTTTGTGTGTTGTGTGAACACAGGTCTGCTTGTAGGACTGTAAAAGTTCTGAACCAAAAGTAAGCAGGAGTTTAGACGGTAACACAGAAAAGAACAGACATATAAATAGCAGACCTGTAATTTCACAGAATAGAAGGTGAGACAACTCATTTTCTCTCCTACTGAAACTCATCTGCAGGCTGTGGGATTGTGCTATGTCATCTTTTACAGCCTGGCTTGTAGCCCTAAAGCAATACAGGGATTAGTTAAGAGTTTGTTCTGTGAAGCTCCAGCTGTACTACGTGGAAGTGATCTAAAAGAATTTCCCTCAGTGCATTAAGACCTGAGGGAAAGATCTCTGTGAAAAAGTGGGGAAAATATAAAGAGATTTGATGAAGCCAGGTGTATCCTATTGAGCTGTGGGTTTTATATCCACCACAAAGCACCAATGGTCAAAAATGGGCTGCTGTTACCTACATGCATCTAGGTATACATGATTCTTAATTTAGCATATTCATTTCTGAGAAGCTAAAATTTGTGGTCTTAGCTTCATATTTGTCCAAACTTTCTAAAGCTTTTTTTTTTTATTTTTTTTAGGAATATGGCTACTTATGTTTGTACTCAGTCCCTATTTTTTGTATCTCAAACTGTTATTTTTTTTTGGTATTTTTCATAGATTTAAAGGGGTTATATTATGTGTTTCTCAGGCATATATTTAAATACTATACCATAATAAAGTATCTATGTCCCCTT
>JAUBOC010000149.1:14064211-14079622 GCA_032275365.1 Anablepsoides cearensis | reverse complement strand
GATTTCTCTAACATGCATGAATGAGTCAAAGCAAGACTTTGGACACGTTTTTGATGAGAGGATAACATTATAACATGATAAAAAAACTCAAAAAAGTTGATTTTACATAATATAGCCCCTTTAAATAAGTAAATGAGTGCAAATTGTGATTTGTGAGCCTGCCGATACCAAAAAGTTCATTTAAAATGGGCTATGTGATAACTTCTCTGTTATATGTTGGTACAATATTGGTTCATCTCGAATTTAGGAGGTTTTTTTTTGTGCCTGGACAATTTATAGATTCACATATAAAATTTCAAAGTGATAAATATTCCACTGAAAATGATGATTTGGCTCATTGGATAGAAAACATAAAGAAATGACTCATACCTTTCCATACTTCTATACCATCACTTACTGCTTTTCTGCAGAGACCTATAGCAAACCTTTCAGTCAGATGCTGCTGGAGGCTACATCTTGCTCCTGCTTTGTTACTTAGTAACGTCTAACTTGTGCTACCGCCTCCACTTAGTGTGCTAAGATCGTAATCTACCACTGCAAGTAACCTTTTTAGTCTTTACCTTTGTCTTCTATGTGTGGCTCTTTGGTGTTTAAATGTTTAGCTGAGTTAAAATCCAAAATGTAGTCAAATATTAAAAAAAAATCTTTAAAAATAAAAAAGAACAATTTTCTCTCATATTTCCAATGCCTAAAGGGATATGTAGTTACTCAATTACCACTACTTCAGATTTTACCATGCCTAAATGGTTATTTTAACCTTTGCATTTGTTAATTGTATCCATTCTGGCAGAAATATTCAAACTTTCTTGCATTAAGTACCTCAGGCTACATTAAAAGTGCAGCTGCTGATGCCACTACATGATATTGCAAAAACAAAAATAAATTATATGTAATAAAATAACCATGTAATATTGGCACCACAAAATGTGCCCTTTAAATAAAGTAGAAGTTTTTATTTAAGTCTGAATAAAATATACTTCATAAACATAATGACAGCATCTATACAAGTTTCTGTGTCCATCACAGAGATGGACACAGAAACAAGACAAACAACCATTCACAACTAAGGATAATTTAAAGCTACCAGTTAATCAAACAAAGATTTTGGTCAATTTGAGGAAACCAGAATACCTGTGTGGAGAGGCACAACGTGCAAACTCAACCCAGAAAGGCTCCAGGCAGGGAGACAGCTCCGCTGTGCTACCCCACTCAGTCAATCATACAAAACAGAAATGTATGTCCTAAATAGCCATGAAGCTGCCTCATAAATCTTTCATCTGCTCAGCTTGACTTTTGGACAACTAGGTCATGGAAACACAACATGACATGAAGCTGAACAAACAGGGTGCTAAAATTCTGAGCTTTTTTGGGAGCCTTTCTGTCTTATTTTTATTTTTATTTTTTCCTATGATGTTGTTTTGCGTTAACATCTAGCACTAATCTTGAAACCCGCTCAATAAACAGAGCAGGAACCTCAACACGCTGTCAGCAACTCCACGGGAACAAAGTGCAGACGCACCAGCAAGTGTTCATAGACACAAAACATGCCTCGCTTCCCCAACTCCGTCGCTCACATCGCTGGGTTATTTCTGCCGCAGTCACACGATGAAATACTTTAGGTTTACATCATGATGACATTTCATTAGTTATTCTTTTATAGTTGGCAGTAAATATTCCAAATGCCAATTTTCACAACGAGCCATGCTTCCCTACACTGCATGAGAATAATGATGCACATGTTACAGTGTATGATGGTTCATGTTTTAATTTACTTTAAAATCTGTTTAGGGCTTGGACTATCCCTCCCTAGAAACAAATACCATATGTGTGTTTGGCCACAGAAAGCTGTCAGGCCTCATCACAGTCTATGCTCGCTGTACGCCTCTCTGCGTGTCTCTGCTTGTTTTGAATTCAAGCATTTCTCATGCACTGGCAAAACTTCCTCAGAACCATGAAAAAAAACTAAAAAAAAACAAATCATATGTTGTAACATCACTTTTTGCATACTATTACTGTTGGTTTGGTTAAAGTTCACTTCCACTTGCTTGCAGTCTATTCAGAGCGCATTCACATTGCATGAGAATCTTACCAACTGGTCACACAAACACACATCCCTTATGTCCGAGCATGTGAGTTAGGATTACCCCCATGGCGGGAAAAAATGCAAATGGGGAGCCAATTAGTTGCTTTGTCATGGTGGACACACAGAGAGTCCCCTCAGTTAGGTAGTTCAAAGGGTCGACTGAAATGTAAAAACTAAAAAAAAATGACAAAGAAGCTGCAAAATAGCAAGACGTTTGAACTGAAAACTGGAGCAAAATAAATGTATCTGTGTAGGATCACTAGTTTTTTTTCAATCTAAAGCCAGAGCAAAAAAATTTTTAACCTTTAATTTTTAAAGGTTTATGGAAACGATCCCGTTGAAAATATTTTAACCTCACCACAACCCTGTTTTCAACCTTTTCACAAAGCCTAGTTTGAAACCTTAACCCAGTAACAAAGACAATAAAGCAGAACTTTCAGGTCTTGGTTTTTTAAAAATGTCCTTTTAACATGTGTAACAACTACATTTTTTTTTTTTTTTGGCTAAGTTCAAAGTGCCACTAAAATCTTTTCTCATATATGTCCATAAAAAAGCCATTGTGGCTAGATGCACTGCAGCATGCATTGTGGCTGGCTATTGAAGAACCCGTCCACTTTTATATTTTAAATTTTTCTACCTGGATTACTGAGATGCATCGGGACATTTTGGCTAGACTTCGAGTACAATAGTAAAACCCAAGACTTCTAGTGGAAAATTTATAAAGTCTTGAAATTTTACACTTCTTCTGTCTTGGTTAGAAGTTACATCCATGAATTCAGACTGATTTGAGAAACTCAAAAATAAAATTAACTTAGTTTTTGTTTGGTTTGGTTTAAAAATGAACAAGGAGGTAAAGGAAAATCCCATCATGGTATGCTCAATGCTCAACTGAAGACAAAGTGAAAACTGATTGAGTAAAATGACTGGGGTTGATGGAAAAAAAATAGCTGCATCTGATTGATGGAACAGCAAACAGGTGTAGATGGGTGTGGAAGGTACTGGAGAAATGGACTGGTTTTGCACAGGGAAAAAAACCTGGGATCTTCAGTTGAATTTGTCCTTCAAAGTAAATGTGGTGACAAAACAATATCTTTAATTACAACTGAGATTTACAGAGGGTTATAGCTGCACTGCTACTCTTCTGTTTTTTTTCACAAATGGTCTAGTTTCATATGAAATACAATATGAAACAATAATTAGGAATTAGAGTTGATCAGTTCAGACCTTGGAAGCAGATAATTTATACAATTCTTGTAGTTCTATTATTGATCAATGGGAAGTTAAACTCCACAGTCCACAATTGGCTATGCACATGCTACATTTCTATTTGGTGTCATTGACTGCACAACCCAGCAGTTGAGTGGATTTTTTGGGGGAAAAAGAGCAAAGGGATCAGTGCAAATTGCCGGACAAAATGAAGAAACAAAGTTGCTTAAAATCAGTTTGGATTTCACATTTAATCTAAAGTAGTAATGGTTAAAGGAAAGGAGTGGGGTACAAATGGCTTACATAGAACTCACAGACTAGCCTTTTGCATGAGTTTCTCAGAGAGTTGTTTCTGTTATTCAATCTTTAAGCCTTTTTGAAAATACTGCTTCTGTTTGATGATTTTTTTCTCTCTTGTATTGAGCTCTTAACCTTGGTGTCAGCGGCGTCTCCTCCAGAAACGTGTAAATCTGACCCATAACTTACCCTTGAGAGATTAAGTTCATCAATAATGCACACAGTTGGCTGAGTGAGCCAATTTAGTAAAAAAGAAAAAAAGAAAAATCCCTCAGCCTCACTTCTACTTTCATGTTTGAAATGAATAAGTTAAATAAATAGGCTACAAGGACTGTTCGTCCAATTATTGTTATTTGTTAATCACAAAGAGTTGATTAATTAAAGTGTTTCTTTCTTGTTTCAAATTTACCACATTGCCCCCCCCCCCCCCACACACACTCTGCTATTTCCTTTTGCCTTTTTAAACACTTTGTTTTAAAAAGCTTAGCCTTAAGCAACTTCTTCTTTTTTTTTCACGAGTGCAGGTTTTCAAGCTGAGGCAAGGATGCTTCTGATGATCACAAAACCTCTAAGTGGACAACCTCAAAAAGAAGGGAGTGTGATGAAATGAAATAAATAAATAATAAACCTCCCTCACATTTTGTGAGAAAGCCTAACAGTTCCAGTCTGTTCACCTGGATTAGTATGAGACAATATGAGAGAGTCAGCTGGGAGAGGAAGTCCCAAAACAGCATTCAAAGTCCTCCCTCGCAATACTGCATCACACTTTTTTTTTTTTTTTTAAGAGATTGTCATTATTCCATCAGGAAGCATTTCCTGGCAGCTATAAATGCTTTCAGACTCAATAAACTGGAATCCAATGAGACAGATCTTAAGGTGCACCAGGAGGTATTTCTATAGGTCTGGACAACAATACAGCCATGATGGGATCAATTGAGCCCTCGCTGAAAACGAGGAAAGAATGCCAGAACTGGTGCACTCCGCACCACTAAGCCTAAGTGTTCTTTTGTCCGACTCTTAAAAAAAAACTTTCAAGTTTATGTTGTTTGTTTGGATACAAAGTAAAAAAAATAATAATAATTCAGCTTCATTATAACACAACCCAACCTCAAGAGATTCATTGTTTTCCATCTACAGACTCTCAGCATAATAATAGCTCAGTTCATAAAGGAATAAATGAATGAAGCAAAGCTCTTTGAATTCAAATGGTTGCACCGAAAAGTACAACGTTTGTAAAATGTTACATACCTTCTTCTAACAGTATGCTTTCCAAGTGTGCACTTTTTGCCTTCAAGTTTGTGCTCTCATCTCTTCACTTTTGAATAATGCCCGGTAATGGGATGTGCCGCTTCCAGGGGTGCACGATATAGACCTCAAGTTATTAAAATGTAAATCGAGGCACGCTTGCCTATAATGACACTTTTGCAAATTCTGACCAAATGTATTTTTGTTCTTATACCTAAATGTAAGCAACTGAAAATAGATTATTTATGGAAATAAATTTAGGAGAATGAGGAGATGCAAGTTTTAGGCAATAAAACCAACACCACATGACAAACGTTGGAGCTATGCATTACTTATGAATCACAGAACATGCACAATGACTGCACTGATTGAGTATATTTAGTGTTGTAAGAGTACCAACAATGTTCAGAGCTTTATTCGGCTTTGTTTGCATACTGTCTTCAGTTGCATGATGTGTACCAATCAACACTTACTTTTCCACAAACATGGGCCTGGAAGAAACTGATGTGGAAACTATTTTGGACCCAATTTGAAGAAAAGGAAAAGAAGAAGAAAAAAAATTGACAGATGTTTTGACCCACATAAAAATGTATTCAAATTACACAAGGAATCAGTCAGATTAAGGAGCAACAAAATATTTGTCTCTGATGTCTATGCATTGATCGATGGTAGCGCATACCATACCGTTTAGTTTGTTTTTTCTTTCATTTTAAATCAGCCAGAAAAGTAGGTCTAATGAGTGAATATGAAAGCAAATTTTTGCAAAAGCTGAAACAAAAGTCAACTGAGTCAGACATGTTGCAAGTCAGACAGGTTTGAGGTTTAATTCGTAATTATTTCAGGCTCCAGAGAAGTTTTCTCAGAAGGTGGTAATGATGCTGACCTTTACTGTACAGAGAGAATAAAATGTGCTAAATCCTTATACATTATTTTATTAGGAGCAACTATTTACTTTTACTTTAAAAAGCAAAATTAAAACCAATGAATATGCAAATTCAAACTGTTGGTTTTGGAAAAAATGGAAACATTAAATTAGTTTTTTTTTTTTAATCTGTTGTCAGCCTTTTTTAATTAAGTGAAGAAAAAACACTATAACAAAGGAAAAGCTGGGGACTCATTAGGACAAAACTGGCCAAGGGGGTCTAAAAATTGTTTAGGAGTGGCCATTGTGACCCCTCTCTTTGGTGATGCCCCTTGTTATTTTACAATGTTTCAGGAATAAATGACTCAATGGGACTCTTACAAATTTCTTGGAAAGATGATCAAAGCAAACCAATGCCTCTCTTCTTTCCACCAACTGAGATTCAATCTAACTGAAAATATCAGTCATGCAAAACGACAAAGCAACAGGGGGGCTGGGAAGAAGTAAAAAGATAAATATGTTCTTGCAAGATGAATAACACCAATTTTTTTTTTCCAATTTACATGTAATAACCCATAAAAATACATTAAGAGCAACCAGGCTCAGACCCCAGAGGTTCCAGTGAAGTGATGAATGGAGGGAACAGCGTGAATGGACGAGGCTCCTGCAACCATGCATGGGTGGTCACAGACACTTAAGTCCAATGACATACTCGCAGCCTCTAATTAGCACTGATGCTTTGGTGTAAAGGCCAAATCTGTCTTGTTGGCTTTTGTGTACAGCACTCCTCCAGTAAACTTCCAGTCATTGGCAACAGTGGGGGGTGAGAGGAGGCAGCAGAGATTGGCCTTGTAAGCACCAAGGCGGCGGACAGAATGCTCAAATTGGCAACGCGTTCTATGACTCTGCCAGGCTCCTTGTTGATGTGTATGTGGGGTGTTTGTGAGGGCTGTTTATTGGTTGGTAATGTGGTGGCTGTTCGCACTTTGTCACCATGTCACATCATGTGTGAGTCATCCCTGTGAGGGGATTCAAACTGGACACAAACAGAGCAAAAAGAAGAGTGGATAAACGTTTATTTACTGTATACCCCCCCCCCCCTTTTTTTTGCTATCATATTGTTTCTCATCTATGAGTCAATCCCTTCAGCTAGAAACATCACCAAAACCCCACGATACCCTCTGCTCGCTCTCAGAAAGAGATCAAAAATGTCGAAATGAAGCGATCGATGTCAATTGCTTCTGGAGTGGCTCTCGCCGTGTAAGGAGAGAACGCCGGGGCATGTAATAAAGACGGAGAGGCGGATAGGCTGCGCACGTGCGCTCGGAGACGCGGCAGGGATGCCAGGTTGAGTTAGGGGAGAATTGACTGTCACGGCGGCGGCGAGGGATTCTCGATGAGCAGGGAGCGCCGATTGATTTTAGATCAGGTTCTGGGAAGACTGACGCTGTGAGTTATTATCAGAGTTTTAAATGATGATTCTTTCCATGATGCGATTAGTACACGGTGTGTAGTCTTTCCAGCTTGCATGCCCAGTCAAACACACACATGTGTCAAAGCATCAGAGGAGTGTATACTGTAGGTGAGCTGAAAGCTCTGATGGTCTCGAAGCTCAATGAACCGAGAGCCCTTCAGCCTCTCTATCTCATCTCGGAGCAGATGGCAACATTACCGAGCTCCATACTCATCCATCATTCACTATTCACTTAGCTGGGTAGTATATCAGTGTTCCTGTGTGGCTTTGGGTTCGCTTTTGTCCACGGTGTACTTCAAGGGGGAAGTGACGCGAAGACGACGGGCCCGTCAAAGGAGTGCGCATCCATCGAGGTGCTTATTTTTAGTACCGATGATTCCATATAAAAACTACCTGAAGGTTTAATGGCGAGTCTTCAGGTCGGAGCGGATCCGTTCGATGGAGAGCAGAATATGAACGGATGAGACGTATGACGGATGAAATCCGATGGTGATGCCTGTCAAAGCTATTCCAGTATTCTCTTTACGCTCTACCCCTCTGAAACATCGGAGGAAAAGGAAGGGCAGATGTGTAGTTAGTATTTCAACTCATCAACCCCCACCCCACCCCCCCCACTATACCTCCCTCGCCTCCCCCCGTCTCTTTCCTCTCCCTTGTAGTCATTTCTGAGCCTTGGGCAAAAAACGCTGAAACCATCTGCTCTGCTAAGTCTGTCTCCATTCGACTTTTGCTTACAGCTTCTCCAGCTCTTCCTCCTTCTTCTACCCCCCACCACACACACACACTTCTGTCTCCCTCTTAAAACTCTTTGATAATCCCCCTTGTCCAAGGTAACCCTGAATTCAAAGCAAACTTGTGAATTTTGGAGCTCAAACGCTCTGTGTCAACATTCCCCGCAATTAAAATACTCCACGTTTTTTTTTTTTTTTATCTCCCTTTTTTTTAATAGCTAAGGCTTTCAAGCACTGCTGCCTTTGATGAAGGAGATGTAGACTTTAAAGCCTCCCGGAGACAGCTGATGTATGATTTCCAGCTATCATCTGTATCAATCCCCACAGATCCTTTTTGTTTTCCGAACCATCTGCTTACAGTTGCCGGATAAAACATCTGGCATGTGAGAGGACAGCAAACTCTGTCTTCTCTGATCTTATTTGAATGCCAGCAAACAAGATAACACGAGGCATCGCTAGTTTCTCATGTCATCTGTACCATCTTGCAGCCCTAATGGGAGCTGCTGGCGTAGTATGGTTGCTGGCAGACCCGGCACGACGGACGTCTTTGTGGTTTCATCAGACTTTTTGAGAAAACGTCGAGCTGCAGCTGCTGTCAAACAGCTTCCTGTTGACTCTAGATCTGTGCAGCAAATTCTGGCCTTTAAGAAAAAAAAACTGTTAGTTAAAAAAGATCAGCGCTATCCTTTTAACCTGTTTAACAGCTTGTTTCAATGACTCTTCTAGCCCATTACAGTATAATAAAGAGCAAAATAAAACTCTAAAGAAAGTTATATCAAAATGAAGTATTGACTCAGACCTACACATATTGACATTTTTAATTCTGAGGCTCTTATAGCCTGTTTTACTTTAATATTTCAAATTGAAGCAATGGGATCGCCCAGCCTGCAACAAATCAAACTCATTATGTGCAGCTCAGTCTTATTACACTCATCAAACATAAGTGGCCCACACAGAGACTCTCATCCTCCCAGAAACCCTTTTCAGTCAGGGTGCAACACCTCTAATAGTTAAACTAAAGCCAGGTTGCTTTTAATACATGTCATAAATGTCCTTGACACACTGATGCAGGACGTTCCATTTCTTAATCATTTCAAAATGAATATGTTGAACACAAATTTGTATGATAAAGTACTTCCAAAAAAAAGCTGCTTTCTATTTTTCCACGTAGGAAGACATTCGGTTCAATAGATCAAATGGAATATTTTCAGTGTTTCTGTTGTTAAAAACTTCTAATCACTGCTACAAAGTAGTGATGCTCGTTACCTAATGTTTCCTTTCTGGTTCTGATACAGGGTAAAACTCAGGCTGGTGTTGGCGATATTGATCCGATATCGATACTTTGTGCACCTAATGTGTCTGGTAAATCTAAAATAAGTAGTGCATTTCAAATCAACAAGTTATAAAGAATACATGACATCAGAGTTTATTTATTAATCAGAAGTATGTGTGTCGACGCCATCATACAAAATATGTGAAAATGGTGATTTAGGCAATAAAAAATAAGTAAAATAAGTAAATCATTATTGTTTAAGTATCAAAACCTACTATAAAGATGAAAACTGGCATCTTCACATGCGTTAGATGAACATATTAACATGAAAATACAGAACATGTAACATCCCAAAAATGTGCATAATTTAGACAAGAATTTAAAAGTTTAGTTACTTTCCACTGTGTTCCTGTTAATGATATACATGACCTGGAATGACTGACATATCAAAGTATCAAGGTTTTGATTTTAGGATCGATTCTACAGCATAAAGTTCTGGTATCAGTGGTATCGATAATTCATTATGGATCTATTGTGACCTTTACATGAGACCACAGTGCATTTAAGACAACTTTGGAGGCAAATTTTCTAGTAATGACAGAGTTAAATCAAATCCTGATACCATGTGATTGTTGCAGCGTCATTGCAGAGAATTCTGACATATGGTCCATGTTTCCAATTTCCCCCCACAAACCAAAAACAATAATGCTGGGATAATTTATAACTCTAAATTAGGGGTGAAAATTAACTTGCTCTTGGTGGACCAGATGTACGTCAGGCTTTGAATTTGCTTCTTCTCACCCGATTCTTATGGACAATTTAGAGCAGGTGTCATTCTCTCTCTTGCACAACATCCTTCCTCCTTATATCTGATAAATAAGTAAAACTGCACACCACGCACAAGTTAGACCACAAATGTGGAGCTAGCAAAATGTCACCCAGGATGATACAAACGCTCTGAGTGGTTCCAGGACGGTATAAATGCTTCGTAAATGGCAACATTGTCAAAGAGTGTTACATGACAAGCACTTCTGTCTCCTCTGTTCCTATGCTTCGCATCTCTGCTCGACCATAATGCAATCTGTTTTCCCAAACTGCGCAAACAGCACAGAAACACACACACAAACAAACATGGCATGGATGTAAAAGCTCATGTGCATACTTCAGCACAATATGAATGTGCCCGATAAACAAAGACAAGGAGGGGCGAAGATCTTGCACAGACCAAACTGTAGCAGGGGAGCTGTAGCAGGAAGAGCCTGCTAATAAAACTCTACCTTAGTCAATGTAGTCTGTAAGAGCGCGCCTATGCGTGTGCCATTTGCTGCTCTCAGCGGTGTGGGAGGCCTGATTTGTAGCCGTAATATTGACAGTCAAGGCCTTAGAATGAGGTCTTTCCTTCAGGGAGCCCTCCTACCTTTTTGTGCCTGAGCAGAAATTCTCTCACACAAACACAGAGAGTCGTCAACAAAAACTCTGTATTCCTATCTCGAGGCGTTCTTACATCCAACCTTAATGCTACTCTCCACACGGCGGACAACTTTACCCTGCAGATTTGCTTAAGAAAGCATTCAATGACACTTTAGGTTTGTTAATGAAACTTTGGTTCTATTTAACATCCAATTGCCGCTGATGACTAATATTATTCTATCCTATTATGGGATTAAGTATTTGTAAGTGTCTTAGACTCTGAATCACAGCTGTGAGGGGCTTTCTGTGTGGAGCCTCATGCAGGTGCAGTTCTTTCCCAGAGTACTCTGGCTTTCTCTTCCAATACAAAAAATCGGACATGTTAAATTGCCCATAGGTGTGTGTGTGTGTGAGTGTGTGATTGTTCCTCACTTCTTACCAGTTGGCGACTAGAGATACTGTAGGCATCGGACCCAACAACCTTGAACAGGATTAAGCGGCAACAGAAAAAAGAATGGTTGGACTCCAGCCTGGGGCATTTCTGGCAGGAATATCAGAATTTTTCCACAGAAATAATTAAGCAAAATAGATGGCAGTGTAAAAGTTTGAATAATAGCCTTTGAATAAACCACTGTGAAATTTCAAAGATTGGAGCTGTTTTATTATATGGCGTTAGCTTGTCAATTCTTTCAGACGTAAACTCTATGTCTTCATACTGAAACTGTTCAAATAGCTTCCTTCACATACAAGTGTCTCAACTATCTAGTTTTTCAAGATAGGAGCCATCCCTCAGACTATTTTTTTAATTGGGTTGAAAGCTGAATTTTCTTTCACGAGCCAGCGTCAGACGACTCACTGCTAGTTGGCGCAACTAATTCCACAGTGATAATCCATAACATTCCCCTAGCATCATTTGCTTTAAGCGGTTAGCTCGCAGTGGTTGTAGCATCAGTATTATACTTGCGGTATTTTCAGTTCAGCCTTTCTCCTCCACATCCATCAGTATCTTCAGGTTGTCTGATCTCCAAGGTAAATGCTATGCATTGTACTTATTTAAATTGGTTTATTGCAGTAAATTCTACTGTGTTGTGTTATTTTACACAATATACGTAATTTTAGGCACATTTCTCCTGTTTAAAATCATGTCACCAAAAAAATGAAGTGGATTTTGGTGGGATCTAGAATGGATTAATGGTGTTTCATATATTTTGTATGGGGAAAATTGATCTGACGTAATGAGATACAGGCAGCATTGGCTGAAAATTAGCAATAATTTGATTTTGTCAAAATATGATGAAGAAATACCTTATCTGCAAATCCCTAGAAAGAAATGTCCAAAATATAATCCTAAAAGCTTTGAAGTACTTTGCTAGGGAGTACCCACAATTCATATTAATTTTAAGCAAGATAGTCTGAATTTCTTTCCAATATCCAATCATGGTTTTAGGTTTCTTCTTTCAAATGACATGAATAAATCCTCAGAGTATCCAGGGATATTCACTATTAGTAAAACAATTAGAGGCAGATGACCACCATTCCTGAGCCTGGTTCTGCTGGAGGTTTCTTCCTGTTAAAAGGGAGATTTTCCTCTCCACTGTCACTGATGGGCTGCTCAAGATGGGAGACTGTGATGAAGTGATTCAACCCAATCTGCTGTTTTTTTAGACAGTTTTTTTTTTGTGTATTTGTACAGTGCTCTGAAACAACATATGTTGTGACTTGGCACTATATAAATAAACTAAATTGAATTGAATTCAAACCCTATTTCTGGAACTGTTCATGAGATCAGGATGATCAGGTAAAATATGTTCAGTTTATTGTGACCAAATATGATTTATTCCCTGATTTGATGTGATGGGTCACATTTATTCAACATTCCAGCACACAGAACAGTCTCTGTACAAATTCTAACACAAAAGCTAAATATTTTTAATGTTTTAGTAGGGAAGTGAATAAAAAATGTTTTTAAAGTGATTTAGATACTGCAGCAATTCTCAAAGGAATAACTTAACTCTAGTTGTTTTGCTAATGAATATTCACACATGTGAAAACAGGCAGAGGTGTTGCTTTGCACCACTGAAGATTTAATTTTAAGGTATCGCAGAAGAAAGTCATAAGTCGCACTGATTTATAATGAATCCTTAAAATAAAGACTACTTCTGAAAAGTTTAGGCAATTTAAATAGTCAGTAAGTGACTGTTACGGTTCAATTCTGTTCACAAATCAACAACGTTTACAGATGTTTAGAAAATAAAAATGAAGTCTTCCTGCTTCTTTAGTGAACTGGTTGAATTTAGTGTCTTGCTAGCAACAAGGGCAATTACTTTGCTTCCTGAGTTTTTGCTAGCTCCGGGAGCGTTTATCCTCCCCGAGTAACTCTTAACGGAGAGAAATGACGAAGCGAAATGAGTGCAACCCTGAATGGAGAAAGTAAATCTATAAAGAAGCTTGGGGGGGATTTTTTTTTTGAGACTGCTAGCTTGAGTAGCTCCAGAAATTACATAGTTCATCAACAAGCTGTGCGAGTTCCTTCTAACCCTACACCTCGATGTTACATTTAATGATGACAAATTAGCGTTGTTTTTCCTAATGTGCTTCCTAACTCTGTTATTAGTTTTAGATTATATATTTACTATGTTTTATATCTCATACAAGACAGGTTAACTCACCTTCCTCCACTCTGCTTTAAGAAACAAAGGAAGCTGACAATCAGGCATCACCTCCTAAATCAGAGCGCGCTCCGAGGGAGACGACGCACTTTGTCTTCGCAGCTATCCACACATCCTCTCACACCTTGTTTCTCTGCCGACACATCGGCCAATTAAACTTCCAAACTCTGACAGGCAAACTGCTTTTAAGAGGATCTAGGGTACCTTTCAGTGTGTCTTTATGTGTGTGAGATGTTTAACATGTTCTGACGTTTTTATCAGGCAATAGACGGACTCCTCTTTGAGTGCGAAGTAATAAAACTCCCTAACAAGCCTGATGCGGCAGGGGAAGTGAAGAGACAAACAGGGGGAAAGAAAAAAAAAAAAAAACACGGCCCTTTTGTTCGGGTATGGCTCGAGAGACGTTGGGCAGGTCTCTGAGTATATTAAAAGTCTCCTCTGAAGCCACTTTAAAACACACCGAGTTGTTTGTTGTCCACTTAAAGCGTTTACCTGGTGAGTTCTGCCAACCTACAGCACAAAGAGAAAAAAATATGACTCCTTTCGAAAGCCAAATGGCTCATCCTCAGTCACAGCCAGGCAGGAGGGAGATGAAAGCCTCACCTGCAGTTTGAGGAAATTCTTGCTCATATATGTGAGTGACAATAAAGCCAAATATGAAAAACTAATGTTATAACACAAACGTATTATGGTGCACCTAATTTAAAAGATGCTAAAGATAATAGTTGTAGATTTTAACAGCTGTGAACAAAGTAAAAGCTAGCTAAAACTGTGTATTTTGTTTGAATTGATGATAATTTTGATTTGGTACATTGATGCACTGTTAAAAGAGACATATCATCCTTCTTTTTCACATTTAAATCATTCAGTTTGGGTCTATATAAAGTGGAACTGCAATGCTTTGGTCTGAATTCCTCCTTATTGTAACTCCACAAGCCCCTCTTTCACCCGTTTACTGAAGTGTGTCTCAGATCAACTCATTTTGAGGCTGTCCCTTTGAATGCAAACTGCCACAAGAGGCTTGTTCAGCTGTGTCCTAGCCTGGCCTTTGCCTTCCTACGCAGTTCCGCTCAATTCTAGTTTCCCTTCACTGCTCCGTCTGGGATTTCTTGCATAAACAAGGATTTCATCGGGATAATTTTCGTCCCAGCCAATCAGAGAACAGAACGTCAATTTTCTGCACAGTGTCGGCTTGTAGTTTATTTTACCTGGGCCAATCAGCAAACAGAAGGAGGAGTTTTGAACAACGTTGATATTCTGCGCAGTGTCTGCTAGTTAGTTTAGCATACGGCAGTGGAGGAAGTGAATGAAACCAGTCCATGTTGATAAGGCTTCCAATTTAAAATAAATTTTTCTGACAAAGCAGCAGCTCTCGTTTACAGTCGTCTCAGTACTTTTCTCCTCTCAGTAGGGTTGTTTACAGCGAACGCAATTTCCGGTTAGCTTCTTAGCTTAGCCACCTTCACCGCGACTAAATCCTATTTTGTGACAGATCTGCCAGAGTTACTTTAGCATTGACATTTCAGGAAACAATGCCGTGTTTACAGGGAAATCTTTAGAAATGACAATTAGAATGACTAATTTTGAACAACTGTGCTTTTGTGTGGACAGTCTGTGGAAGGAGAGCATGATGTGGCCTTCATCCATCATAATGGAGGTTTTATTCAAGCATAAAACTGCTCCAGATATTTTTATAGTGAACACAGGAATTACTGTGATGTCGATAAAATGTTACTCACTCCTGATGTCAGTCACTCATGCAGGATTAGAAAGTAAGAGTGTGGGGGGAAAAAAAGTCCAAGTAACAAAGTAAAAAAAAAAAAAGTAAATTAAATAGCAAAATGTCTGCCTCGTGTAGGTATCTATACGATTCCATACAAAATGGATTGCAGTTTGTTCGTGTGTGTGAGTGTGTGTGAGAGTTACCGGCTGAGCGCATACATCCACGCAGGATTACGGAAACACTGGATTATATCCTTCTCGCCTCATAGAATTTCCTCTAAATCCCTAAATGAACAGCCGCGGAGAGGGAGGCAACTTGAAAACGAGTTGAAAAGTTTTTTTTTGAGACATTTTCTGTTTTTCGTGGAGCTGAAACAAAACTGACCTCTCATTCCCTGAGAAAAAAAAGACTCTCTCTCTCTCTCTCTCTCTATATATA
>JAUBOC010000149.1:14025899-14036342 GCA_032275365.1 Anablepsoides cearensis | reverse complement strand
CATAATCAACAGAATATTATAATCAACCAAATCTAAGAACTTCAATATTTTCAATTTATGAAATAATAAATTTGATGTTTTCCAGTAATAATTCTTACAGCTCTTTTTTGTAATGAAAAAACAGGATTTGTAATTGTCTTACATGCTTTCCCCCCAGACTTCAATACAATACACCAAGTGTGGAAATGTCTATAGTGTACAACAAAAACAAGGAAACTTGCTGTTTTAATACTTTTGGAGGGGACTGTAAAAATGGTGAGATACTTTTGAGAAATTGTGCAATAAAACAAAAAAAAATCCAGATGTGAAATCCACCTTGTCTGTTATGAGGACTGTACTGCAAGGAGACACTGTAAAGATCAGATCAGAGCTCTGCAACAGTGATCAGAAGCTGCTTGAACACTGCGTATTCTTCAGATAAACAAGGACATGTTGCTTCTGAATCCTCAAGTTTTCCTGTAGTGAAACACAAGCAGTGCAAATACTTATTTCGCAATGAACTAAATAATGAATTGTACATTTTTAATGCATGTTTAAGATAATGTTAGACTGAGAGAGAATCACTACAGCACTAGTAATTATCAGCTCTGAAATGGTAGATTGGAAATCTTAATAATTTGCAGCTGTAATGACTATTATTATTACTTTCAAGTAGTCAGCAATCATCTCAGCAGTAACAAGATTAAGAGTCCCAGGTCTAAGCATGCTATATTTCATATATGAATAATAAAATCGTTCTCAGCTTTAGATTTATTCATAGCTGTTTGACAACAAACTTATAGCATGGGATGTTCAAGATGTAGAAAAAAAAGTTGCTCTGTTAGGTTTCCATTTCAAGAAAGTGAGCACCTTTGCTCATTCCGGTGAATATTCAGTGTTTTTAGCTAAAATATCAACTATGCTGTGTTTCTTTCATGTGATGGATGCTAATCAGCCAAATGGCAAGAGAGGACAACATTCAAAATATTCAGAACTAATCCATCATCATCACTAGTGGTGTAAAAAAATATTGACATGCTGAAATAACGTGATATTAAGTTTCCTGATGCAGTGTATCGATTTTTAAATAAGGCTTAAAATGTACACTTTTATGCCTTCGGTTCATTTTTGTGTTGTAGTTTAGCCTCCAGCCGCTAGTTGGCATCAGTCAGCCAGTCATATCGTGAACCCTGTGTCATGATATTTATCATAAAAACAATTTTTTCAAATGGGTTTATTTTGAATAAACATTTCAAATGTGTCAATTTCTACAAAACTGTCAAATATATTGAATTTAACATAAAACTGATTCAGATTAGCATAGAATAATAATGTTTTTTTGCATTACATGTCTGTTTTCTGATATACAAAAATATCCACCCATTCTGTGCTTGAAAATCACATAGTCACACAGAAGAGCTCCAAAATGCATTCAAACTGAGAACTTTGAACTCAGATCCCTCTAAAGGTGGGCTTTACAAATGACTAGTAGCTCTTTGTGTCACTCAATACCACCTGAAGTAGCTCTCAGTAGCTCGCAGTATCAAAGAGTTTGGCGATTCCCATCCTACAACAGTACCCACAGTTCATGGTTTTGTTTTTTTAAATATTGTAACAGATGTTCTGTGCTATCAAACCAGCAACCTCTATAGCACCAGTGATATGAGCTGCAAAAGTTAACATACAGCCCTGAAATGGCAGCTCAAAACAGCGACATTAAGAATATGACGTCTGCACAAAACATTGATTATCTTGGTAAAGTAGCCATCACTATCCATCAGTCTACAGTTAGATGGCCGTCTTTAAAACAATAAGATAATCATCAATAAACAATGAAAAGGTTATTCACAAATGAATGCTGTGACAAAAACTGACATGGTGTAAAAGGTCATCTACCTCTGTTCAGCTGGGTTGCATGTGACAGGTTTTTCAACACTTTCATTATTTATATGTAAAAAATTTGAATCAAAAAGGTGGGCTTGCTTTTTTTAACATGTTCGTAATGTCGCTTCAAAGGTTAATGTTGAATTAACCATCTTAACCTTCAGATTCTACATTAGCTACCTGCTGTTTTTCCTCCTTTGCTGCTTATGGACAAGAACTTAACAACAACAGATATTGTTCTTGCTAAATTGAAAAGCACATAAAAGATGCATCATTTATGGGAACCGACATTTTTATAGTTGCTAATGCGCATGCATAAAATTGGGCACCACACCTCAAATTTTTATTACCTTTTTTATATAAATATCCGTATAAATTAGTTTTATTGGTATTTTCTGTTGTGATAGCCAAATGTCCTCAACATGAAATGTTGCCAGATGTCAGAATGACTGCAGAGCTCATCTAAAAACATAGGTATTTATGAACACTATTCAAACTAATTGTATTTCAAAGAATGGAAGGTAAGGATGAATATACCTAGACCACAATGCATTGCAAAATACTGACTTTGAGCATGCACATTACTAAATGCAAAAAGGTCAGTTTGCTGAAATAACTCAAGCTGAATAATCTCTTGTTGAGAAGACCATTAACTTGACAGTAAGAGTTAACTTTAGGGGTAAAAGTAAAAGTTCAGCCTATGGAAGAGGAAAAGCCCCACTTTTTCCGCTCACGGTATCAATATTGCAAGCTTGTGAGCTGGTTTATGCATGTCGCCATCAGTGATGCCTCGCAACAATGCCTTCAGGATCTCCTGCATTATTCAAAGGGCCCAACAAGCACTAGACTCTGCCATTATCTATTTAAATCTGAGCACAGGCATGTCCCACTGAAAGCGCATACTCACTGCCACCTGCCCCGCTTATGAGAGAGCGAGAGCTGCAGCGAGGAGGCAAGGGACAGTTCTATGCTTAAGAGGCAGGGAAACGGGGAGAGGAAAAATATTGGAGCGGTTATTACTGGGAGAGGGGTGACAAAGAGACAGGAGGATAGAGGTCGCGAAGAGACGAGGACTTTGGAGGAGGATGAATTAAGCCTGACAGCCAGTAAAGGGGAAAGGGTAGACAAACATAGGGAAATATAGGAGGCCTACTATAAGACCCCGTCACATTGTACTGTTTTCACCAACTTATGCCAACACATGAAAATTTAGTACCATATGATGGCATACTCTGAAGATAAAGTATAAAGTCCACAAATAAGCCTTTCTTGGACATATACGTACTGCAATGCTACTACCTGACCAAGTATTTACTGTAAACTTATGTTTAACATGAATACTGTAGAATAAAGTAAAACAACATGTGAATAGTCAAAATACCAGTAGGCTATAAGAGGATTGGTAAATAATAAATGTAGGGTAATGTACACAAAATTTATATATATAAAAAAATAATAATACTAAGTAGATAATAAAAAAATGAATAACTAAAAGTAAAAATAATCAATTAACTGGTTAAAGGGGCAGGTAAATAAATAAGGATATATAAATTAAATACAAGAAAAGGAAGAAAAGAAAAAAATAATAATAATTGTATAAGAATCTTTTAAATACAAAACGTAAAATGCAAACATGAGTGATAATAGAAAATATTTATAAGGATTCAAATAATAATGTTGGTGGAAATGTCTAATGCAAGTTACAGATTTGTTAGAAATAATTTGCTCATAGATTAAAAATATGCATTCTACACATCTGTTCAGCTGGTTTGAAGCTGATGTTTGTCAACTTATAAGTAACTTACATGTAACGTGTGAATTTGTGGCTAACTTACTTGTTTACAGACCCTAGACTCTTTAGGCAAAAGCATGAAACAGACAACAATTCTAAATCATGAAGTAGCAGCTAAGATTAGCATAGGTTAAGACTGCTTTCTCTGTTTTTAAACAGTTGGTTGAGCAGACACTGGTGCTATATTAATTAGCACTGCATGAGTAAAGGATGAGGTAAGCACATGTTGTGAGAAGCATTAATGTCTGTTTGTAGCGGTCTCTGGCAGGAGGGGGTGATCAATATTGGATGAAAAATTAAGTCATTACACATTAACATAAAGAGTGTTTTTCTCTAAAAATGGCCACCCCTAAAAGACAGGGAATGTGGACGAGAACAGAATACAGGAAATGAAGCAGCAATTGTGGTTTGGAGTGAAAAAAAATGGTAGGGAAACAAAATGAGTAGCCACCACTCAGTGTAGCACATAAACAGCACTTCTCCTCATCATTTCCCGTCTTGCTTCACCCCTCCTTCCTCCATCATCCATTCATCAAACAACCGCCACCCCCTTCAATCTGACTCATATTCGCAATTGCTCATCCACTCCATTAGGCTATCAACCTAGCCTCCTTTATTCAGCTCCCTCCACAAACTCCTCCTGCTCCATCCTGTGATCAGGTAAAACACATCCTTCTTACGGCTCACCCAGGAGAGAGAAGTTGTCTAGCCCTCGTGTACTTCCAGTCAAACAAGTCATTTAATCTGAAACCATGTCTTTTATAATGCCTTTTCCATTTTCTTGCCATTGGGGAGGGATAATTTCACAACCAATCAATCAACCAACCTCTTTCAAGCCTTGTCTGAGTCAAGCTAAAGGCTCTCAGTATCAAAGCTGTATTTGCAATCCACCAACAAAGCCTCTCCAGCTTCTGTAGGCTATAAACAAAGGAGAACTGCTTGGTAAATACAGGTATATTTTATTTATTAAAGTTCCCAAAAAACCTCTGCAACTGATTAAAGTTTAGAGCCCACCAAATTTAAGATGGTACCACAGCCAACTGACCTTACAAAACACAATAAACATACAATGAGTCTAACTTTGTGTAACTCTATGCCAGTGTTTTTCAACCCTGGTCCTCAAGGCACACATGTTTTAGATGTTTCCTTGCTTCAACACAGCTGAGTTCAGTTGGTAACTGATTAGCAGGCTCTTGTAAACTGCAATCATCTGAATCAGGTGTATAAAAGCAGGGAGACTTCTAAAACCTGCATCGTAGTGTGCCTTGAGGACCAGGGTTGAAAAACACTGCTCCATGCAATCATTGGATGCACTTGATATTTTTTAAGACAACCCAATTTGAGATGGCTGCCATGATGTGTTAAAGGGGACCTATTAAGCAAAATTTACTTTTATAAAACATGTTTTTATGCTTTATTTTGGGTCTGTACTGCTCCTAGAAACAGTCCAAGTGCCAAAAAATACTCCCAGTTGTTTTTTGACAATATATTAAAGGGGTTATTTAGTGTCCACAAGCAATTTCCTGAATCTTGTGTTAGTGATGTCACAATCCTGCTGATCTAAGCGGAGACTCCGCCCACTTCTTCACAGGATGACCATGTTAGGTAGCTTGGCTTGATAGCTAGGTCCGCTTTCGGTGCTACCCATCGAAAACTGCTACCGTCATGTAGAATGGATTGATGGGCAGAACAGATCGTCAGAACACCGGGGAGGCCAGCGCGCGTCACAGCCTTCAGTCTTCCGGGTTACCAGCACTTTAGCACGGGAGTCTCCAAACTGCAAGCCACGGAACTTAACCATCTCTTGGTTTGTCTTTGCCAGCTCCAGAAATTGGCAAATGACACGCATTTGCCTCCCCAGTAACAAAGCACCTGACTTTTGTCACACGATCCAGTCCATCCCTACTAAGCCACACTGCAGGAAGCCTGTCTACTCTTGTCATAACATTGTGCATCTGCTTATAGTCATTTATTTTTACGTTTCTGAAGCGCTAACATGAACGCCATGTTGGGAGGGCAGAGCTAATGTAAACAAATGTTTGGGAGGGGGATGAAAACAGCAACTTATGCATACAGCACGTTCTGAAGAGAGCTAAAGAACAAGAAGAACTGAAAAGGTGAAATTTCATTATCTGAGATTCATTTTGTGAATTTAATCAAATGAACATGTTTTTTATAGTCCACAGGTGTATCCTAACTTGTTCTAGGACCCCATAAGAGATCATCTTTAATACACAAGAGTCAGCTATAAAAGGTTTGAACTGTAATTTCTCAAAATAAGATGATTTTAGTCTAAAACTCTGGTATGAAGTGTGGCAGTCATCAACGGCTTTTTATTTTTGGTGACTCGTTCTCACTCACTGTTTAGTAAGGTCCCCTTCACACACTGGAAAACAACCCAGGTATGAGATTTAAAAAATAGCCTGGTTGGTCTTTGCACAGAGAACACAATGAAGAACACAGAGGATAACCTAACATAATATTAAGAATGCACTATGCTCAACTGATGACTAGGGTGAAAATGAAGGATTATAAGGACTGGGGACGATGATAAATTTGGAGACAACTGAGCTTAATGGAACAGGGAACAGATGTGAATGGGCGTGGCGTAACAATGGAAAATTACTGACTGAGAGAAAGAGGGTGATAATGGCAAGAAACACCAGAGAGCAACAAACTAAACAGAAAAACATAGGAACTAAACATTCGAGAAAAAAAAAAAGAAAACGTAAACCTCAAAATAGAAAACTAAATACTGGAAAAAAAACATATTGAGACATTATTTTTGAAAGAACATAATTGGTCCAGAGGATTTGAGTATACAATAAACTTATAAACCTATATCAGTGTTTTTCAACCCTGGTCCTCAAGGCACACTGTCCTGCATGTTCTGGAGGTTTCCCCGCTTTGACACACCTGATTCAGATGATTGCAGTTCAACAAAAACCTGGTAATCAGTTATCAATTTAAATCAGCTGTGTTGAAGGAGGGACACATCTAAAACATGCAGGATGGTCTGGCTTGAGGACCAGGGTTGAAAAACACTGACCTATATAATAAAGTGAGCCCGTAGGGGTTTAATATTGTGGTTGTATTGGTGTTCTGGGTGGAGCATAGAGAAGAATAGTGGCAGCAGCACTTCTTTATATTAACTATGTGCTTACTTGATGCTGCCACGATTAGTCGACGACTTTCAAATGAAAGAGAAAACCTGTGCAATGCAATATCTGCAAGGTAGAACTTGCCTTCCACTGCAATTATTTTTAGTTAGCATATAGCTAAAATCTAACAATGATTATATAATAGCAGTTGCATTCTGGCACGATAAGCTGTATGTTTTATATGCAATTAATGCATGATCCAATTAGTCGACTAATCAAATAAAATAATCGGTGATTAGTCGACTATAAAAAAATTGTTTGTGACAGCCCTACTTGGTGCACATTTCAATAAAATAACTGTTATGTTCCTACCTAAATACACCAGTCAAAATATCTCATCTGTGTCCAGACATTGTCAAAAGTAGGAAAAATTGGGAGGGGGGAGGGGTATGTTTTTTACAGCTTAAGATTTCAGAAACAAAGTGACATATACCATTTATAATAACTCCAGTTTTATTTGACCTATCAACATATTTTAAAAGATTAAAAGGTAGATTGAAGTCTCTCCTTTTGACATTAATTGAAAGAGAGCTTTAGAAAGGGCATATCTTTCTGTCCAGAGCAATTTATATAGGGCTTGTGACAAGGCTCCAGAGGGTTAAAATATAATTTTTAAACACCATCACCATATTTCAATACCGAGGTGTACCACAATACCGTCATACCACCCAAGACTAATTAAAGAAGATGCTCAAACCATAATCCAAAATAATTCCCATTGAAATGACTTTGGTTGTTGTCTACTACAGGTAAGCTAGTGTCTCATTGTGACTACATCACAGAACCGCACTTCAAAACAACTGGAGCATCCTTCTAAGTCTGAAGTGAGGCAGCACAACAAAAGACTGCAGCAACAAACAAATTAAACATGAATACGGTTTCTTGGAATTGAATTAAAGATGAGTAATTCATGTCCTGATAAACAAGAGTTATTTATTGCTATTATGACGTAAAAAAGGGTTTTAACAAGTCAGTCACAGAAAAAAAAAATAGAAAGAAAGAATAGGCTTTTCTCAACATGTTCCCAATTGTCATGGCAAACACTGAAAAGCATTTCCGTACTTCCCCTTGACAATTACTACAGAAAATTCAGCTGCGGAGGCAGCAGGAACACACATCTCTGGGGCAGGGCGTCTTCAAGCACATAAAACAGCAGGAAACAAGCTGGATTCATTCTCTTCTGGTTTAAAAAAAACAGAGAAACACCTCCCCGAGCAGGGACGGAGTTGTGTTTTTGCTTACTGTGTGACTCGAACTCTAATGTTTCCAGTGTAATGAATGGCAACCAGTCAAGGGCATCCATCATCTATCAATTCATCAATCTTGAAGGAAGGCAAGATTGCAAACACACACTCGTCCACAAAGACACACTCATCTATCAATACGCGAATGAAAGCGTGCTAATCTGTTTCCGTTCCAGGAGCACTCGAACCACCAGCCCTCTCTCAGCTCTGCCTCTGATTTGAGCGTGAAGGGCTCGCTGATGGTTCTGCCGCAGTTCTCCGCGCGGCCCGTAATCACTGCAGCAACTCGCTCGCTTATTTTGTCACTCAGCCAGGAATCAAGAGGGTCCAGCTGATGCCCGGCGCTCGCCCACCCTTCTTTCCGCCCCCCCACCCCCCCGCAACCTCCCCTAAGCCCTAACTAACACACTCGTCAACAAACTCTCAAAATCACTCGCAACTGAAGGCAAACAGACAACCCCGGAGTAGAAAAAGACATGCTTTGTATGAAAAAGGCCAACTTTGCCCAGCCGGGGATGGGCAGTAGACTTAGGCTTGGGGGCTTGCTAGGGTGGAAAGGGGAACAATTTCATGCCCAAGTGCATCAGACTAGAGTACACTGGGAACGCGGGCAAACATTTTTCCACCCAGATAAGTTACAGCAATTACCCTCGCCTCTTTAACCTCGCCGCTCGCCTGCAAGCGCTTTTTTCTTTTTAGGTCCCATCCGAGAGCCCACTTCAACAAAAAAAAGGGGGGCTTTGCAATGGAGCGCTGGCACTTGTGTGGGTCTGTTTCTCTCTATTACATCATCTTGGTTTTAAAAAGAAAGAAAGGAAAAAAAAAAGGAAGTGGTCCTGAGATTGACTGGGGGGCTTTATTCTTTCTTGGTAAGTTTTTGGTCAAACCGTCAATGCGTCAGTGACAACAGTGAGTGTGAATGAATACGCACCATCAGGACGGAAAATGTGTCAAGACAAGGTGCTAACACTCCAGTCAGAGTTGCTCCACTGTGGCATCAGTGGTACAGTATGTGTGGGGGTGTGTGTACAAGATAGGTGTGAAGGATACAAGCGAGCATGTGTATGTGTGTGTGTGTGTGTGTGAGAGAGAGAGGCTTCCACTGCATTAACGGCCACAGCGTTTTATTAGTGTTTGTTTGCTGACAACACTTCTTTTGGCTAAGAGATTAGAAAATGTATTTTTCTTTTTTTGTTTTAAAAATGCTATGATGGCTTTTTGTCCAGATGGAACAAAGCAATAGTTGAGATCTTTTGAAGTAAGCTTTAGTGAACAAGTTGTAAACAGGTAAAGAATGAGCATTAAGATTGTAATTAGCTTCAACATTTCATGTTTAACTTCCACTAAACACAAAACGTCATGACTGAGCACCACTAGCAAACAATAACTGAGCTCTACATGGTATTTCCTGTATAAAAACAGCAATTTAATATGTTCTCGTAGAAACGTTGAAAAGTACAGCATTTATGACTGACTAAATGTGAAATAAATAATACCGAAATACTACTAAAAGTAAAAGTAAGTGAGTTTTACTCACTGCTATGGAGTTGGGGTCTTAAAGTCTGGACTCTCCCGCTTCCTGGCAGGGAATTCCCATTGGAGAGGCGTTCCAGTTTAATTTTAAGACTGGGAAGTGGGAATTTCTAACTTACAAGTTGTAAACTTAAGGCCGCAGCAAATGTAGAAGATTTTTTCATGGTGGATTTTGACCGCTACAGGCTACTTTTGCACCTTCATCTAGTGGTGTGATGTCGTCTTTTTGCAGATAAAATACTCAACATGCATTATGGGAGATGTAGTTTATAGTTGGCTTTAAAGCAGCTTATTTTCAGACAATAATACAACTGTGAAGCTCTTGCAGTCCACATAAAATGCCATGACGGGCCACATGTGGCCCAGAGGCCTTGAGTTTGACATATGTGAGTTCCAGCTGTCTTTATGACCTTAGATTGAGATTATAGTATTGACCAGACTGACTAGAAACAGGCTCGTCCATCAGCACCAGGACCAAAATTAATTATTATCTTTATGCAGCCTTAGTCTTGAAAATGTCATTGCAATGAATTCCAACAGTGTTTTGTTTTACTTTTAAGTGCACATTCAAGATGGCTGCCACAGCTAAGCAGCTTTAGCAAACACAACAATGACCTCTTTTACAGATATTGAGTTAAACTTTGTTAGTGTGTGTATTTATACGTCATATACTTCAAGAGGTAACAGATCACACAAGATCTCACAATATCCCAGGACATTGTGCATAACAAGTTATGACCATTCGTGAACAAGACCCCGAGATACTTGAAGGGAAGAATGAGGGAAGAATGGAGCGGGAGATCGACAGGCGGATTGGTGCTGCGTCTGCAGTGATGCGGGCGCTGTACCG
>JAUBOC010000149.1:13991965-14011429 GCA_032275365.1 Anablepsoides cearensis | reverse complement strand
CAGAAAGTCCGCTGGATGTTAAAAGTCCTATGGAATTGTTTTTCCTCTGGTAAAAATAGTCCACAAATGATCAACATAGTTTCTTCCTCGTCGCAAATGTTTATTTACTCTGAACTCACGTCTTTCTGGAGGTCACGTGAGATTTTTTTTCCTGCTGTTTGAAATCTCGCGATATTTCAGGAAGTCTCGCGTGATTTGATAGGTTCATGAATGAAATATCTTTCCGTGCGTGTGTTGTCTCTTGCCGTGTGGCTGTACAACACACATTGTCGGACCAAACCTGGTGTATCCATGATTTTTGATCCTCACATGTGGGCTCTCTCAGTGTTTAAAAATCTTGTAGTGTGGCGCAGCCTTAAGATACGTTGTCTGACAAGCAAGATTTTAATATAAGTCGTCACTACAACACATTGCAAAAAGCTAAATATGAGAAGTTCTCGGAAGTCACAATTACGTAAAAAACAGAGACTTTTTACCAAAACCACAACCACCCAGGAGTCTGCTCTAAAGGCGTCTTATGCTGTTGCACTTCAGCTTACTAAATAAAGTTTTTGTTTTTTGCTCCAAACTTCTTGCAGTACGTGAGAGTACAACTGTTATACATGCATTTGAGCATGAAATGTGTTAAGTTATTGCTGTACATATGTTTATTCCACATATGTTTACAAACATTTTTAGAATGGCTGCTGTCTAATAGCCCCTTCCATTATTGAAGTTGCCCATGTGGTTATATCTGTATAGATTGATATATCCCAGCCTCAGTGAAGTATAAGTGGGATGTAATGTGACATGACTACAAAACTGATTCTGGACACAATCTGCTTTGGGGCATTTAGATTTGGTGAAACTTGTTGGCTTATGTTCATAAAACTGTCATTCGCTGCCCTTCCATGGCTTTTCTCCAAGTTACATCAATAGTGCCTCTCAGGCAGTGACTCCTGGGACACATTATAATATATAGAGCTTAACTTTGACACTTGATTTGCACATAGAGAATTGAAAAGAAGACAACTGATTATTGATTTTTAGTTTACAAACCAAATTAACTGTAAAAAAAATGTTGCATAAAGTTTAGATTCTCACAACGAGAATATTTTAAACTTTGTGCTGTTGTCTCTCTCTCCCATCTATGGCGGGCCTAAACAGAAAAAAAAAAATCCCTAATCATGCATATTTTATAAAAAATAAAAGACAACAACAAAAAACCATGCAAGTCATTGACTCCTAGAGCGTAAAGCTCATGCAGCTTTGACATCTTTACAAGCCAAGCAGCCGAGACAATAACACTGAGATTTACTGTGGAGATGACAGACTGATAGAGTGAAAGGCATCCAGAAGATGACCTCTGCATGCTCTCTCTCACTCGCTCACACACACACACGTTTATTGTCCTATCCTAATGGAGACTTTGTATTGACTTTTTTTATTTACTAGTTATTTATAACCTAACCTGAACCCTTACCCTGAACTTAAACACCCTAACCCTAACCCCACCAACGGTATTTATTCTGATGGGGACTAAGCTTTCGTCCCCATAAATAACAGTGGGTCCTCACAAGGATGTGTGTACCAAGAAAATGGTCAAAAACTGTCCCCCACCAGGCAGCAAAAGCACAATATAAACACACTCAGGTCATTTAATGTTGTCAAAGAAGCAGCAGCGGTCTTTCTGTTCTCCGGTATTCCGAGTAAATGTTGGGATATTTTAGTTCACATGTAAAAAATTCATGCGCTCGGAGTGGAGCAACCACCAAGTCTGTCAGGGCCACGCTTACAGACCATGGATTTAATTATTAAATGCCGTGACAGTCTATTAAACGACTGTAGAGAGTTTTCAGCGTGAGTTAAAAGTGCCGGACAGACGGCGTATAGCTAAAAGTGCTTTTTTTTCCTTCTTTTTTTTGGATATCCACACAAAAAAAACACACAGCATGTCAAAGACTAAAGAGAAAGTGTGCAGAATGAACAACCTTTTTTCTCTACAGTCAGTGGCTGCACTGCATCATTTAGTAAAGCCGGGGTTGATTTAATGCTCCCGCTATTATTTATTCATGTAAAAAAACAGAAACACGGGCATGATTTGTAGGCTGCCAGTGTTTCTTCTTCTTCTAAGGCAACAAAAGCTGTCAGGGAAATGGATCGAGTCATTTGTTGGTAGAGTTTAACCTGCAAGGACACACCTGTCTCTGAGTTTATTTTGGTCCTGTGGGCTTTTTTTACCAGATGAAAACTGACAAAAAGAAAAAAAAGACTCCACGGGCCTTTAACCCGGAGAGGCCGTGATTTGATGTCCTAACTTATCTTCGAATTAGCACTTGCCACTCCGTATTCACATCCGCACCACTGAGCTCGCTGATGTCCTCTCAGGAGGAAATCGGCCCTGAAATGTAAGAGTAAATGATGAAACGAGTCCAGCGGAGAGTAGATTGAAGCTGGTGGAGGCGATTTGACGTAAGGGTTAAACCCTCATCCACCAAGCAGCAGAACACAGGGAGGCGTAACGCGTCTCCCTAATAGAAGCGGTTTTCATTACTCTCTGTCAGCTGATGTCATCTCCCCTCCGAGCCATCCGTCTGCAGACCCGGCAACCAAAGAAAAGAGCAAGACGTTGATCTGTCAGGATGATTCACTGTCAGTTTATTAGGCCTGTGATGAAAAGCAGGTGCGCTGACCCAGCCTCCTGTTTATTATCTGCATATTGGAACATAAGAATGATTCGGTAATGAGACGGAATAACTGTGGGGGACGTGATTCATCTTCACATTAAAAAAAATAGACATTTGACTAACTCATATCAGAAAATGATGTTTGGGCTAGCTGTAGTTACAAAAAAGCTACCCTCTTTCAGTGAAAGGGTTGTAAGTAGATCTGCATGATACTGTATATCATTTAAGCAACGCCATCACAGTGTGTTGTCCTCTAGGGACTAATTTACATGTCAAACTCAAGGCTCGCAGGCCAAATGTGGCCCAGGATAGCTTCAAAGATGGATTAACATCTTAAAATAAGCTGCTTTAAAGCCAGCATTGACCACAAACTACATCTCCCATGATGCATGCAGATTATTTTACCTGCAAAATGACATCCCACTACTAGGTGGGGCTGTAAAGCGTTTAAAAAAAACTTGGCAGCTTATGAAATTCATCATGTAAATTCTACATTTCCCTGCATTTTTGCGGGGCACTTTTGCTGCGGTTCAGTTGTGATGAGAAGTGGGAATTTCCCACTTGCAAGTCATAAATTTAAACTGGAATGCTCCTCCAGTGGGAACTTCCTGTCGGAAAGTGGGAAACTCTCTTACTTTTACTTTTAAACTCATTTCTGTATTATTTATTACATATTTAGTTAGTTGTACACATAGTACAATGTTTTTAATAGGATGTGTTAAAACGCTGATTCTATGCAGGAAATACCACGTAGAGCTCAGCTAGTGTTTGTTAGCTGAGCTCAGTCGTAGCAATGAGACGAGAAATGTCAAAGTTAATTACAATATTTTGAGGGCAACCATGATGCTTGGTGAAAATGATTTTTACACCCTTAATAATACAAAATATTCCTATTAATTATATATTTTAGAGTTGGCCACAAACCACCCCTTCAACAAACTGGAAGCGGCCCACGGGCCACCAGTTGATAATCACAGTTGTAGCACATTTTGCAGATCTAGTCACATTTTTGAGTCAAGGGGAAGAAATGTCTCTTTTGACTGTGAAGGTTACAGAGTTGATTTCTCAGCGTTTTACATGGTTATAGAGGAATTCTGGACCACTCATTGCTCCAGCTCACTGAGCTTTTGCAGATACTTGATATGTAGAGATTCTGACCCAGAGAAGCTGCTTTTGAGTCCGTGTTATCGACTGCGTGAGAATCAGACGCTCGTTTTCAATAAATCACAGCTACAATTTCACGTCGACGTCAGAGGGGGTGGGGGTGGGCCGCTGGGATTTAACGCTGTTGGCAGGGTGCAGAAGAGCTCATGCCACAATTGATTTAGGAAAGAAAATTGAGGCTGCCAGCAGTGTTTTATCTCTCTTTTGCATAGAGTGAAGAGGCACTTTTCTCCCCATTAATTCTGACGCACATTTCAGTCCATTTGTATACAACACGGGGTTATTTCTTACAACCAAACAACAATAGAGAATTGAAATGATTGCATTCTTTATGGTTCAGATATAAACAGAGGTTTTAGTCTGAGGCATTAAAGCCTAATAGTGGAATTCCATCTTGAAAGGGTTTTGTATTTGCACACAAATGGAGATAAATACTGAGAAAAAAAGAAGTTAATAAAGATATTACTCTGAAATGTTTGTGCCAAGTAAAAAATCTAATTTGCACACGTATGGATAAGGAAATTAATATGCTGTTTGACCATTTTGGTTCATTTCTGTTTCATTTTTACTAAAAAGAGCTTCAGGGCATAAATATTCTCTTTTTGGTCAAACCTTGTAAACAACCTTAAGCACAATTTCATGCAAGGTTTAACAGTAAAGTATGTGTTATAAAGGTCTCTCAGCATGAACTTTTAGCTCATTAGCTGTGAAATTAACTGAGTTATTGCCTGTTTTGTTTTGGGTAAGGTCGATTAGCTGCAGTGGCCATATTCAGTTCAATTGACTCTAAATGTTATAATTTTTAGATGCACAAATGATTACTTTCTGAGAGTTTCTTTGAAATCTGTTCAGTGATTCATGATATATTTTGCTAACAGGTCAGACACACAGGCAAACGTTAAGGATCACAAGTCCTGCATTAGTTGCAATTTAAATAAACCCACACCAACCAGATAAATCAATTTAAAAAAAATGCTCTCACCTTTATTTATGAAAGTGAACAGGTCAAAGCGTCGCACTGAATGTAAATACTGCAGTGTTCAATATGTTTCAGTGGCAGCAAGGATGGTGCTAGCAGCTTCTCATTAGACACGTGAGATGATGCCTTCAGGAACCATCTAATGAGAAACCCACAAATCTATTGAGCTCAAACTGTGAAGGACTTTATTCAGGGAGACACTATTTTGGCCACCGCTGAGAATCCTCTTTGAGAATCTTAGCATATCAGTCTGACGCTCAATTAAAAAAAATAATATGGGAAAAAAATAACAAACAAATAAAAGCTGTAGTTAAGAGATGTCACAGCTAACATGTGATGTAATCGAAACATACATACAACTGTGGTCTGACACAATTCTGCAATTTTGTCAATAATGATTACAAGTTGAAGTAATTAATTAATATTCTTTAAAAAATGCAATAACATACCAAGAAACTGAGACGTTGAACTCATTTAGTAAATGTTGCAGTTTGAGGAGCTGTTTGAAAACAAGTATTTGGCGCCACCAAGTGGCCCAAAGGGAAAGTACACACATCTGATCAATCATTTTCTTACTTCAAAAATGAAAATGACAAAGAAGAGACACACTCCTGACCTAATTCCCAAGAAAACTGGTGTTCAAATGAAAAGGGCCTTTTTCCTTCCTCAGGCAAAGTGCTCACTATTTACAAAAAGTGGGCCAGTGCAGACATCAGGCACAGACAAGACCACCATGTGTAATGCTCAAAAATAATTTGTAGTGAATCTGAAGAGCCGACTTCCCAATTTATTATTTTTCCCCCTTTTTGCTGGCTTTGTGACCAACATACAAGGACATGGGTGGTCAAACTTAGTCCTTGAGGGCTGCTTTTATGTTTCACTTGGTTTTCTGCTCTGCACACCTGATTTGAATGAATGACTAATAAATCGGATTCTGCAAAACTTAAGAGGTACCTAATTCAGTCACCAAATCAGGTGCAGTGAACCAAGTAAAATAGCATATTTGATCTGTTCAATAAAAATTAAAAGTTTGATTAAAATATTTATTAAAAGTAAGAATGTAACAGAACAAATAAACAAAATTAGGCAATGATAAGGATTCTCACAAAAGCATTAAATGTGAGTTTATCAACATATTAGCGGCCCCTAACTGACTAGAAGTCCCCTCCCAGCAGACTGGAAGTGGTCCGCGGACCACCACTTAAATCACAGCTCAAACACACTTGTGAGGGGCAGAAGACCCCAGCTTTAGGACAAAGAAGGCACGTTCAAATACCCCAAAAGGCGTCGGAAAATACAGCGTTCGAGTTTAAATATTACTTTATGAAAATGGATTTGCTTTAAAAGTAAAGAGAACGAATTCAAATAGTTGTGAAATTTTAGCAGAACTAATGTTTGCAGCGTTCAAATGTGCTGTGTTTTTTTTTCTTTACTTTTGAAGCTACAGTTAAAAAATAAATAAATACAACTAAAAAAAACTCAAATGTCCGAGCCCAGCGACTCTATCCATTCCGTTTCCTGGACCGAGTTTCTAGGGGAGGAGGGTCCGTGAAGGAGGCATGGGAAAGTTTCTCATCTTTTTTCCGACGACATGATGGGAACTTTATAAAGGAGGCAAAACACAAGTAAGTCGTGACATTAGAAGGACATCACGGTGCTGGGAGCAGAGAGAGGAGAGGGAGGCAGAACACCGCTTCAAGAGAGAGAAAGGTAGGAATACGAAAAGATGAAACAAGAATAACATAAAGTCACTGAATTAAACATTTGTAGCTATTTGCTGCTGTTCCGTTTCGTGACATTTTGGTCCATAAAGGACAAAATTAGCATTTCTTACATAGAGCTAGCATGCTTTGCGTCACTAAGGTTTCAGTGTTTTGTTTTGTTTTGTTTTTTTTTTTGTTTTTTTTGTAGAAAATGTTTCCAACTTTTTTCCATATCAAAACTAAATCTCTTGAGCTATTTATCAATTGAAGTAAAACGCTAATAAACCATTAACTAAAAGACAGGTTAGCCAATTAGCTACTTTAGCCAATTATGACAACTGTTTTCTATCTTCTTTAATTGGCAGACATTAAAGTTAACTTGATATTTATTTTCAGGAAAACTTGGTGTCCTAAATAAACTAAGTTTTATTTAAATAAAACAATAAAAATTTTAACCTTTAATGAACTTCACTTTAAGTTAAGCTAATATAACTTCTTGGCAATACATTGTACTGAAACTGGAGCTTTTTGTTTCTATATCTTCAGTTGTAAACAACAACAAACCACTAAATAATACTTATTTCAGTACTTTTGTTAAATTAGAGGCATTTCTGAGGCATATATAACAATGGGCCCAGATTCCCACACCGTCCATTGTGTCCTCTTCCTGTCAGAGGAGCTTGTGCTTTCACCATTTATCTGTTTTTGTTTCCTCTCGGGGGGAAATAACAGCAAAACATTAATAGGATAAACAAATAGACAAGCATCACAGCAACTCCCCCACGCCACAACGGATGTTTATTCAGATGTGCGTGTGTGCTGACGCGTTGCGTCATTTATCACTAACATTGTCCTTCTAACTACCATAAAATTCAAGACAAGGAGTTCATTAGATCAGTTACAGTAGATCATGTAATTCAGAACTTTACTAAAAACGCGAGGATGAAAAGCTTGCATTGTTACTACAAAGAAATAACAATACAATACACATTTCCTTACTTTTTGTTAAAGTAAATATCTACACAACAAGGGAAGTGTTCTATTTTGTGTTATTTTCAACATCCATCAATCAGCTTCCTCTTGTTCCATTCTGGGTTTATGAAGCTTACAGAAGTTTATAAAATTTATGTTGAGACAAAAATGTTAAGACAGACCCAGAGCAGAGAATGTGACAGTGACAACAACAGCTATGTCTTCTATCAAAGCCGGCAATTTATTCTTATGATTATGAGACAAAAAATAAAATAAAAGTCCACGAATAGTTATTTTTACTAGTTCAATGGATAGAGCTTGAAACAACTAAGCGATTGGCACCAACATGGTCTGTATTAGTGATGGAATAAGGAAATTAGGGTCATTTTAGTACTGAACAATGGCTCAAATATTTTCTCTTGGTTTAACCTTGAAAACTCAGAAAACTTGTGATGATTCTGCAACAAAAACAAACAGCCATAACTTTTATTTAATTTCTTGAGATAATTGGATGAAATTTTCAGGAGAAGTAGCAAATTGCGTGCTCTTAACATTGGCTACCTCTGTTTATTAATAATCCATTGAGGATAAAACAGAGAATGTTTTTTGTTTTGCTACCATCATAGCATCGGCACATTTGGGGTCTTAAAAGAAACACGTTTGCCTGATCAGATTGTCAGGAAACTCACTATTTAGATCAAAATGTTGTATTTTGGTGGTTTCTACTTTTTATTAAGCGCTATAAGCTCAATCCATTCAATCAAAAACATGCTACATCCTAAAAAAATCTGACGCTCCTCATATATGCCAAGGTGTCCAGGCCAGTCGAGGGACAAAGTCTATCCAGCGTCCTCAGGGTTTTCTCCCTGTTGGACTTGCCTGGAAATCCTCTCCAGTGATGCTGAAACCACCTCAACTGGCTCTTTAGCAGTGGCTGCACTCTGAGTTTATCCTGGCTAAAGGCTAAGGTTGCCAATAAATTATTTTCCCCCCCAATCTGTTCTCAGGAGCAGAGAATGTCCAGAGCTGACTGGTCCTTCTTGGAACGCCTTTTGGAGGAGGGCCAAGACTATTCCACACCCGTCGGCCGCGTCTGGCTCACCGTCCTCTTCCTGTTTCGGATGCTGGTCCTCGGAACCGCCGCCGAGTCCGCGTGGGACGACGAGCAAGCCGACTTCGTCTGCAACACCAAGCAACCGGGCTGCACCGCTGTGTGCTACGACCGGGCCTTCCCCTTGTCGCACTTCCGCTACTTCGTGCTGCAGGTCATCTTCGTCTCCACGCCGACCATCTTCTACTTCGGCTACGTGGCCGTGAGGATCGGGAAGAGCCACAAAGACGAGGAGGTTCAAGATGAGAAGCAGGCGGGTAAAGGTTTGAATGGAAAGACTCAAAGCCGTGTGACTGAAGATGATTCAAAGGAGAAAGAAAAGAGTGGTGGGATCAAGGTTAGATCAACCAAAACGCCTCATGAGCCGATTAAACTGAAAGGCAGGCTACTGGGATTTTACACACTCAGCATCCTCTTTAAAGTTCTACTAGAAGCTGGATTTATTGTTGGACTTTGGTTCCTTTATGGCGGCTTCTTCATCGCAGCCAAATTTGAGTGCACGGCGAGCCCGTGTCCTCACACCGTGGACTGCTTCGTCTCTCGTCCCACGGAGAAGACCATCTTCACCGTCTACACTCAGGCCATCGCTGCCCTCTCCCTGCTCCTCAACCTCATCGAACTCCTCCACCTACTGGAGCTCGCCGTTTCCCACCGGCTAGAGAAGCGGCT
Organism: Anablepsoides cearensis; assembly: GCA_032275365.1. NCBI lineage: Eukaryota > Metazoa > Chordata > Actinopteri > Cyprinodontiformes > Rivulidae > Anablepsoides > Anablepsoides cearensis. Next base: position 14,002,165 of record JAUBOC010000149.1, on the reverse strand, counting down.
TCAGGACAACCTACCTCGGCTCGAGGAGGCCCAACAGGACGGCCCGGAGCTGGAGGGAGGCCGGATCGGCGTCCCCATGCAGGGCGGCGCCGCATTATACCGCCAGAGCAACGCCGATGCTGCGGCAGAGGTTGGGGCGACGGTTGGGGCTGACCTGCTTCCGAGTTACGTCAACTGTATGAAGGCAATGACAAAACCACATTCTTGCAGGCGCCAAAGTACAAAACACTTAAAACAATCTGAGAAACATCCAAACTGTCCCGTTAAGGGACAACAGAAACATTATGTTTGATGCTGTTTATGCACACAAAGACTTTGTTTTTTATCTGTTCTGCACATGACACTTAACTAACCGGAGCGCACTTAGAGCTCTGATGGGAAGAACAACTGGTCTACTGTGAAGGCAAAGCCTCAGAGGCAAACAGACATAGAGTTTTACTCTCTAAATGAGTCTATTCAAAACCAAACATCTTGAGTAGCCTTCACTGAACGGCACAGCGAGGGAAGTCATAAGGTGTCTTCCTGCTCCAGTTTAATAGTTTCAGAATGATGTGGAAGAAAAAGTGAGGAAGGGGGATGGGTGTTTGTTAAAGAGTCTATGTAAGGGAATTAAGATTTAAGCATTTCCCATGAGATTTGCACTGTAACCCAAAGAGGTTTTTTTTTTAACTCCCCATTTTCCTCTGGTCCTGTTTTTATTGTGGAATGTTCTGATCTCTAGATCCTTCTCCGTTCCCAGAAGGATAATTGCAGCGGATGTAAGCACGCATGTATGCACACACACAATGTGTTTTCTTCCACGTTCGGAGCTGTGAGTTCTGGTCCCTCATATGTTGGGGACATGGATCCAGGCCTTTTTTTACTGAGCAGAGCGATAGCTGAAAGTTAAAGACAAACGACTGCAAGATTGGACTGAAAACGGTACAGAAATGTACAATTTCACTGAAAAGACGTGGGTAATATATTGAAAAGAAAATATTTAAGATAATTTCTAAGCTATTAGGAAACACAAGTCCTGATATTTATTATACTGATGAAAAAAGTGCCTAAAGTATCAAAAAAATAAAAATAATATAGTTCTGTGTATTATGGGCTGTTTCATCATTCATATATCTAAATGTTTGGCTTTTACTAGAGTTGGTTGCTACTTTTGTTTTTATGACTTTTATACTGTTTTTTTACTGAATGTGCCACTTTTAGCTTCTATTTTTAAAATAGTTTTAGCTATGTTCCTTGTTTATTTGACCTCTGTTGCTTTTAACCAGCATTTTGCTATAGTTACCTTTTTTGAATTTATTTTAGCCTCTTTTAGCTAGCTTCTTGCTACTTTTAGCTAAACTTTTGCTACATTTAGCTACTTTTGAGTTTTAGCAAGCTGTTTTGCTATTGGTATTTAGCTAGCCTTTGGCTACTTCAGCTAGAGTTTTGTTATTTTTAGCTAACATTTTGCTGCAATTAGCTACTAGTTTTAGCAAGCTTTCCTGCTATGTTTACTATTTAGCCAGCATTTAGCTAATTGTACATTTTTAGCTAGTGTTTTGCTAGTTTTAGCTAAACTTTTGCTGCATTTAGTTACTTTTGAGTTTTAGCAAGCTTTCCTGCTATGTTTAGTATTTAGCCAGCATTTAGCTAATTGTAGGTTTTTAGTTAGTTTTAGCTAGAGTTTTGTGACTTTTAGCTAAGTATTTTACTTTTGGCTTTTAGCACTCTGCATTTTTGCAGAGAGTGCAGTTTCTCTACTTCAAATTGATGTTTTCTTTTTAAAAGCAAAGGTTTCTTACACAGGAAACCTACGACGAGATTATTTCTTTACTGTTCAGCGGTTAGGTTAGCACTAAGTATTATTGCAGTACATAAAAACTGAATCCCTCATGACAACAGAATAAATAATAGAAATACTTTATATCATATCACAAGTCTAGATTTCGATAAGGGAACTAGAGGAGGGAAATAAATTTGATTTAATGTTCGTTTTCAAACCAAGAGTTCTGGCTTCCTGATTAAAAAAAAGAGGACATCACTCATATTGGAGTTTACACAAGTTGGTGTGTCGCTTTTACCCCTTCACACACACACACTCCTCGAGAATGCATGATAAGCAGTTAATGAGAAATGTAAACAAACCAGGATTTTGTAGCAGAAAGAGCTTGAACTGTGTGTAAAGACGTATAGAGCTAAAAACAGGAAATAGTGATAATATTAATAAATCTTTTGGTTTACCATTTTTTTAATATATATTTTGAGGATTATGGCATTCTTCAGAGAGGAATGTTTACTTTGTCGCTGATGAATTGTCAGTTTCTGCACAGGAAGCAGCATTTACCAAGTTCCGCTCCTGAGAACCCCGCTGGCATTCACAGGCGGTTCTGTTATCTCAGTCTTCGTGTGTCCACACGTCCATGTGATTAATCCCACCTGTGTTTTCGCAGAAGAGCCAGTGGGGGTCATGAAACACATTGCATGGGGCAGCTGATACCGCCGCACCGCTGCCAACCAACAACAAAGTGTTCAAGCTGCATTTTTTTCTCCCTTGTAGTCAGAGAAGTAAAAACAGACTAAATACTCATCTCCTGTTCTGTGGAGAAACATGTAAACTTACAGGCTGAGGACAGGGAGGTCAGGTTATCTGCTCCGCATCGAGCCATTTTGGAAAAACTTTCAAACACACCAACTCACTGGCTTGAATATTTACACTTTTTTTTAAAAAAGCAATGCAACCCTCAATAAAACCAATTAAAAACCTTGCAGTTGTTGAAGAAATACATGCCTAAAAGGTATTTTACTAACAAACATGGCAAACAGTTTTATAGCTATCTCTCATCTAATACCGTGCCAAATTTAGCCCACAATCTGCAAAACTGACCAAATAAACTCAGCTGGATTGGCTCCAAAAGCTAATCAGTTGTAGAAGTATATCCAGATATTTCTAATAAATTCTATTAAATCCATGTAGTGGTTCGTGGAATATTTTGCTAACAGACACGAGTTAACATGGCATGGTTAATGGCAAAATTTTCAAAGTTCTTGCACAATCTGTTGGGGATCAGTCTCAGCTGCCACCACTTTAAATTTCAGGTCAGCATCTGTGACGTTGCCTGAGATGTGGTCATATATTATGTAGGTAGATTGAGGCAGCCATTGAGTCATTCAAAAAAGTTACTCAATTAGTTGCCTGCATTTCCTATCATGAGTGATAATAATCAATGAGTAAGCAAAAAACATGAAAAGGAAGTGAGAGACTCGGCTGATGGGAAGAACTGGATCTGCTCTCCGTCTGTGTTCAGATACCACTGTTCACTCTGTTTCCTGGGATTGTTGAAGTCACTGCTGATACATTTCCTCAGTCCTTTGGTCGGATATATAATAGAGAAAAGAAAGTGTAGCAGTTTGGAGGCTCACACAAACAAGTTTGTTTTTTTATCTATATTAAGACCATTAATTCACTTCCCTTCATCTCCAGTCACTTCTATAGCCTAACCTTTACCTCTTACCCTAAACCTAACCGTTAATCTGTATTACTGGATTGACTTATCGTGCGCCACACATGTACCATTGCCGTGCATTGAGTCTTGACTCAGAAACATCTGTGTATGTTCGTGAATATTAGACGCAGCAACACCCTCCTAGAGCCCTAACCTAAACCTAACCCCAACCCAGGAGTTCCACCAAATTATGACCGGCAGAGGTGTATAGCAACAAAGTACACAATCTTTGTTACAGTACAAAATTCAATTTTTTTGAGTATGTGAGAAAAGATTTGTATTTTTTTACTTTTATTTTGTTACATTTAAACTCATAAAAGTATTTTTAGTCATTTTTTGTTAATGTATTTGTACTTCTACTTATTTTTTCAAGTATTTTATACACCTGTGAGGACTGCAGGAAGGTAGGTGTGTATTCCAGAAAGTCCGAAATACAAGTACAGAATGGACACACATCTAGGCTTAATTACAAACCAGTTTACTGACCATAGATGATCTCTTCAAAGGCTGAAAGCTCTGCATAAAACCTCACCTCACCAAACTTTCACACATATACAAACCAACAAAGAACTAACAGGCCTTAAAATAGCAACTTAATGTCAATACAAGAGTTCTATTTTTAGAACAAAACCCAAATATCCCATCAGACAGCATGTACTTCTTTTTATACTCAGTGTTGTTGGGGAAATGGCAGTCGTGCCAAATCCTTTTTTTTCTCCATTCATCTGAACAATCCAGACAAAAGATTTTGTCTATATCTTTGACAATGTTGCATTTGTGCACGGCGTGCCTAATTTGTCTGTTTGGATAACTGAACAAAACAAGACAAGAAAACCCTACTTCGACCAGCTCCTAAATGTGAATGGTGGGGGGGTGCAGGAAGTGGGTCTGTATCTGTTTCCTGTTCCTGCATTGTTCGTTCCCGGGGGCCGGTCCTCTGGGATTGTTCCACCCGACAATGGTGCCGCGGTGGGCATTGTTGCCTTGTTTTTGTCTGTTCTTCTGGCTCGCGTTGGTCGAATGCGAACAGCGCGCTCGACCACATGCTCATGAACCATGGAGGATAGGGTCAATGAAAAGAAACAGAAACTGGAGCTTGCAGAAATAGCTGCATATTTTTTAGGGAAAGGAGTGGAAACTGATCTGTTTGTTGCTCCTGCCTAACTTATATTAGGGGCTGCAGAACCTCAGAAGACTCTTCAGTGTGCCTTATCGCATTTTAATGTACTCTATTAAAATCATTTCCAGATTAGATAAGTTACAATTAAATCTCTGTTCCATACTTAAAAACACACCCATCTTGATCCAGGCAGGCTTTACATACATAATAATAAACAGGTGTGTCACAGTGGAGACTGTGTTCACTTGGATTCAGACAGTTTCAGAAAATGTTAAATTAGTTCAATAAAGACGAGGTCACATGGAGGAAAAGGTTATTGTTGGATGATACATCCGTTCATTTTCTTTAGCGTCTTCTTCCTGTTGAGGGTCAATGGGGATAAAACAATAAAAATATCAATGGCATTGGTTTTTTGTAATACAGGGGAAGTGTTAGTGACTCATAACAGCTGTGAGCATGTTTAGTACGTGTTACACTTCACTCTGGACAAAACAAATGTAGTGAAACTGAGTAAACTAATAGTTCTGCATCAGGGATGGAAGGGGAGAGTTTTTTGTTGACAATACCAGAGTAGTATTGACTTGTAATAAAATCCTTCATGGCAGATAACATTGGTTTGCCTTGAAAATCTCTGAACAGATCTTTTTTTTTTTTTACTTAAAAAAGCACTCAGAGTGTGTCTACATCAGGGGTCTGCAACCTGTGGCTCTGGGGCCTGCAAATGTGTCATCAATAAAAAAAAGTAAAACATGTTATCCTGTTGTTTCTTTATATAATCCAACATCTTTTTCTCAAATCCATCATAATTACATTTAATTAATTTGAAGACTACATAATAGGAAGAAATAGAAAAAAATATATGCCTGAATAATTCAGTTTTACTAGTTTTTTATGAAATTTGTTAATAACTATAAACAGTATTTTTCCTGTTTACATGAAACTAATATTATTTTTCCTGATGTGTATAATAATGAATATAATAATAATATTTTTTTTTAGTTTTATAATGTCACCTCCACTGACCGTAAAGGTTCCCGAAAAGGCCTTGAAAAAGGCCCACGGAATACCAGTTGATAATCACAGTTGTAGTATATTTTGTGGCTCTGGACACACTTTATTAGTGAGACGAGCAGAAATGGCTCTTTTGATCATGAAGGTTGCAGACCCCTGGTCTACATGTTCGCTCATATTTCTGGAAGATGTAGATTTACCCAAGTTTTACAGTGGTACAGTCGGTAACTTAGGACAGATAGTTTTTGATTCATGAACTATTTTCTGACAGTGTATGCATACATAATGAAAAGGTCACACTTTAAATGATTTATGAGCTTATATGGTGGAACAACCACAGATGAAGCAGAATTCTGATAATTATAAGAACTGATGCAAAACTTTGAACTCCTTACGTTGATTGTCTGCTAAGCATGTAGCACTTAGTAAAATTGTGGTAAAAATTCTCCTTCATTTACGCAGACTGCATTGTGGTATGTCAGTACACATATATGGAGCAAAATTGTGGCCATAAAATGTGTTTTTTTTTTTTTTTGTGAAACAAAGAAAATATTTGAAACTGAAGAAAAAATTATTGAAATACTTGTCAGATTCTAGTGTGTTTTTAGTTCAGATTTTTTTGTTTTGTTTTGTTTTCATTTTAGTTTTAAACTTCTGGCCCTGTGTTGGCGTGGGGGCGGGGCCTCATATAACAGTGGGTTTGGAATCATGACTGACAGCTCAACACAGACTGGACAACATGTCAAAATGACCTAATCACATTTTCAGATTTCTGGCTTTTAAAACTAAGTTTTGATATCACGAGCAGTTCCAAATAAATGACTTGTTTTGTTTATCATGATAGTTCATTAATATTTGGTCTGAATCCTGTTTTTATGTAATTTAATGAGGATTTTTTGATGTCATTATCAAGAGGAAACCTCATTTGAATATTGAGATTCCCAGCTGGAAAGAAAAAAATATGCTCTGCTAGCTCACAGGGAAAATATCTAAAATCTACGGTGTTTTTGCTCAAAATCTGTTTTTTTTTTTTTTTTTGTTCTTACTGCTACAAAACACTAGCTGCCAATTGTTCTACATACAGCTTTGAGACTTTATCCTCGTTTCGATGCAATGGAACTTAAATGCATTAAAGACATCATCAATATACTGTGTTTACGTGATTGTCAATATAGATTTTTCACTGAGAACTGTGTTGTGTGCTGACATAAGCAGCTTCTATCAGCAAAACATCAAAAAATCATAGAATATTGATAATGTCAATGATAATGATGATTGATGTTTTAAAGACAATTTCATTTATTTATTGTTCATTTGTATCGGGGAAAAAAATCCCTTTGTTCCCAAATGCAACAACTGGAAATATTTTGCCCAGCCAGTATTAGCAGTTTCAACTTTTCTTTCAGTTTAAAAAAAAATGCAAATATTATGGCTCTAATTTAGCTCCAGTAGTAGTTTATAAACAAGCAGGAATGTTATAATTAACTTGTCAGATGACACTAAAAAACTGAGTTGTAGCAGTTTGATAACCAAGGCATTAAATCAATGAAGGTTCACACAAAATCGCCATGAAAATGTGTGTGTGTGCGTGTGTGTGTGGCTGCTTAATAAAGAGACAAGGTGCCCTTCCAGTGTGCAGACAGCTCCATTGTTCATGCAGTGCAGGGAATACTGTCTCCAGCCAGGATGTTGGACTGGAGCGCCCAAAAAAAGAAAAAAAAAAAGAAAAAAGGAATCAGCCAGCATCACCCACACCCATCATCCCCATCATCCAGCAAGAACAATGCAAGACCCCTTTAACATCCTCCTCATTTCCCAGGAGCCTCTGTGCTCAGTTCCCACACAGCCGTCCAGATCTGAGGAGCTGGACCATTGTTAGACAGACGACCTGTCCTCTGATTGTTCCCAGGAGATCACACACACACCTTTCACACACACACACCACAGTCCCCACTAACTCTCAGTGCTTTAGCAGCCAGCACTTCTCTGACCTCAGGGCTCCTGGATGGGAACTTCCATCAGCTTGAAGTAATTGCGTCTCCTGTCTCACCGAGACCACCGGAGGGAAGTGGGTCGTTTCATTTGAGAACGAACTGATAAAAAGGATAAAAAGCTTAAGATGGCTGCAGATAGCGTGTCAGTTGCCACTCCACTTTAAAAAAAAAAAAAAAAATCTGGACCTCACATAGAAACAAACACTGGAATGATCGGGAACAGCTGCTGGGATATTCAGTCTTTTTTTTTTCAGATGATGCCAAACTAAAATGATGAAAATAATATAAAATTAAAGTTTTTGGCTGATTTGGTAGATTTTTTTTTTGCCAGTAAGTGTAAAGGTCAATGTTTCATTCATGTTCATTCAGCGCCTCAAAGATAAATGCCAGTTTTAATCATGAACGGAGTTAGGAGACGGAACAAATCACCAGCTGATTAAAATGTATGAGAATATATTTGTGAGCACGCGACTATGTGACCTTACAGATGGAATACAAATTAAGACAAAATGATGCTTTTGAAAGGAATACTGCGTCCCACTGTTGTGTCGATACATCTGAGCCAACATGTAGGTACATTAAACTGAATTTTAACTCCATGTCTGCAAAAGGGACTTAGAGCTACTTTTAAAATGCATGTTAGAGGTAAATATTATAAAATCATCTTCAAACAGCTTGTTGTTTCTGTGATCATTCAGAAGTTTAACCTTAACAAGCCTACATAGCTAAAATAATTACCACCTGCTTTTTTCATAAGCAAATTTCGCAGATTAGTATTTTGAGTTATTTCCCATCTTTAGGTTGAGCATTGTTTTCTGATGAAAGGGGAGGAAGAAAATTTACTGTATAAAGAAAAAACAAAATCATTAGAATTAACTTTAAAGAGAGAAAACTATTGTTTCAATTCCAAAGCAACTAATCTTATCTCAATCAAACACGCTATCAGCTTAAAAACATGTTTTGCTTTATTCATTGGTATTTCTACAAGTCACGATATGGATTTTTGGGTGTGCTAAAGATCCAGACTTTCTAAAATGAAAGTGCTATGTTCACACTCCAAACATCCTGCGAAATAGTGCAGTAATCTCCAAAACTATCACTTATTTTGGCTCATCTCATTGACAGTTATAAGAAAAAGCGGTCTATTCATCGTCATCGACATTGAAACATTGAAACACATTTAGAACTTGAAAGTCACATTAGAATCTGGGTCATTTAGCCACAACCTGACGTGAATAAAACATTTGTTTGTGCTAGAAGACAGAAACAGAACTGCCATAAGACCAAAGCAGAACGTTCAATAAATACGGTGTTATGATTAAAGTGGTGTGTTTCATTGATGAAGCCATGCTTAAAGTTTGTGTACAATACTGGTAGATGAATCAGTATAAGATAGAAAACTGCTTTGAAGAGTATTTTGTATTCTGTTCCAGCTTCTAGCTCAAGTTCAGGCTTTTAGGAAGTCACGTGCAGTTGCAGTGAAAAGAAGAAAAAGGTGGTTTTTGTCCTCCAGTTCACCCCTCTTTGATCCCAGAGTGCCATCTTTTAAAAAGTGAGAAACTGCAATCACGAGTCTGTCAACCTGACACGCGTTAGCTCTTCTCAGGTCGGTTTCTGTTGAGAGCAGCTTTAGGCGTGAACTCCAGCTTCTCCTTCAGGCTGAGCACCTGAGTGCCGTCCTGCCCCGCTTGTTCCTGCAGCTTTCTTTCCTCCCTCAGCTCCAAGATGCCCCTCTCGTCCTCCCGAGGTTTGGGCGTGCCCCTGATGAACCACTCCAGGTGGTAGCCCACCGCTCCGACCACAAAGGCCACGGGGAAGGTGACGTAAGGCGCGTAGGTCCGCAGCGCGGTCCACACTACAGGCCACATGACTGCACGCCACTTTAGTGTCCAAGTGCTGCATAACAAAATAGGATAAATTCATATTTTAGTTTTGATTGAAAAGGTAACCTGTAAAGAATTTTATATTGAAGCAAACTGAACCCTTTTAAATAATCAAAAATCTAGCTACTGGCTCCCTCTTGTGGTTGGAAACTGAAGCTGCAAGTTAACTATTGTATTTATTTAGTCTTTGCTTAAATCATAAAGACCACAAAAATAAGCAGTTAATAACAAAGCTAACTTGGCTTTAAAGTAAGCAACACTTCATGTAGGTGCATGTAAAAAAAAGTTATTTAGTCATTCAGGTCAAAATGAGAAAGTCTTATTATATAGAGAAATGACCCAAAGTGGGATACTTTAAGTGTTTATTTGCTGATTACAGCTTCCAGCTAATGTAAATCCAAAACACACTTTCTAGAATACTGCTAAAGCCAATAAAAGGGTTCTAGATGGACATGTTGATGCTATTTTAATTCAACCTGTTCCTCATGACCGACTGTACTGCAGGTTTCCCTGCTTCAACACACCTGATTCAAATGACTAGTTTACCCACTCAAAACGTCATCAAGTTGAACAGAAGCCGGCCAATCACTCATCAAATCAGCCAGGTGTGTTGAAGCAGGGAAACATCTAAAACAGGGGTATTCAATTAAAATTTAAAGAGGTCCAGTCAGAGAAAATTCTATGAGGCCAAGGTCCGAGGATCACAATGT
>JAUBOC010000149.1:13931644-13945905 GCA_032275365.1 Anablepsoides cearensis | reverse complement strand
TGATTGATTGATTGATTGATTGATTGATTGATTGATTGATTGATTGATTGATTGATTGATTGATTGATTGATTGAAATTACTTCAAGAAATTCAAAATCACCCCAAATGTTTGGCGACATTTTAGGACTCCCTTATAAATGTTCATCAACTAGTCACCAATGTTGGCAGTCAAATGATCTACTGTCTTTATTAAACAGTTGCTAGAGCAAAATCAGTCGAAACAATGATTAAAGGTCTCCTGACAAAGAGATTGCCTTATTAGACAGCAATACCAGCACTTAACGGTTTGATGGGCGTCACATTGTGGGTTGTGTTGCCCAGCATGTTGGCAGTACAGATGACACAGGGGCTTGAAGCTGAAATATAAAATATGTGGGGGAACACAAGCATATCATACAGGTTCTAGGCATTATTTGATAACTTATATAGAACCCCATGAAAAGTACGCCTCTCATCTGGACACAGGTATTGGAGTCTTTACGACTGTCATCCTGCATCTTGTTTCAACGAGTGAATTCAGCTAGAATATGGGTTCACCGGACGGTGAACAGTGGAGCAAACATGGCTGCATTTGGAGTGTTGCCCTTTACCAGGAGGCTTGGACTGATGGCTAGTGGTGTTTTCTTTTTTCAGCCAAGTTCACTAATCTTTCCCCAGTCAAATGTTTGGGATCAACTCGGATATCAGCTCAGATCCAGTACCAAGCTGCCTGTTCTTTGATTTATCTTGATTGAAAAAAACAAGTTTAGAAAAAGAGTTTTCCAAAATGCAAACTTAAAATGCAAGGTTTAAGGGATTTTCTGGACCTAAATCTAGCCCTGCTTCACTATTTTATGAGACAGTCAATATAAACATTTGTTTTACTAAGTTTATGGTGCTTCTTTTAGTCTGAGTTGGAGTATCACATCTGTCTTATGGCTTCTAATAATGGCTGTATTGAATCTCAGAGGCAGACTCTGCATGTGGGGTAATTATTTACACTGTTTTTTCCAGTCGTTTAAGACTCCCGCTATGTTCAGTTAACGCACAGCTTTAAAGCGATATACAATCTCAAACCAACACACCTTTTATAAATCGCCTTTCTTTCATATTTTTCATATCTTAATTACATCTGAGCTTCTGAGGTTCAGTTTCCGCGCTTTGAAAACAATTACATTTAGATGCATTTTTTTTGCCAACCTCAAGCTTATATCTATATACTGAGACTTATCAGTGATACACATTATCCTAACAATGACTCCAAGCCACAAAATGGTATAAAATGATTTAATTGCTCTCTGCTGCATGACTGATGTGTCTTAGTCTGCTTCTATTGTATTCATTGTAATGATGGGTTTTGAGATGGTTCATTCATAGTTAATAAATGAAATACAGATCTTTATGGTGTTTTAGAGCTTCCCCACAGACCAAAAGGAGACTTATGATTATAATTCACCATAAAATGAGTTATTTACAGATTTGTATTCATGTTTTAAATATCTGATAACATCCTGTTGATAAAATACTGCTAAAGTTCAACAGAAAGAGAAACACTTGTCTTATGCAGTCTGAATGTTCTTCCTGTGCAGATGTGGGCTTTCATAATGTCCCCCCTTATAGTTTAAAGCATGCATAGGTTTATTTAGATATCCATGTGACCTTGTGTTGGATGGGTGAGCTGTTCTGGGTGTACCCTACCTCTAATCAAATGACAACTGGAGATCAGAACCAGCTACCCATAGCCCTGCACAGCAACATGTGGGGTCACTTTGATTTTTCCTGCTCAGGACTCCCAAGTCCAAGGTCCATGAGTTATTGGACTTGCATGAAAAGCAACAGAATATTGCAGATAAATTGAGCCAAATTACTAACTCACCAGAAAAAAAACAGTTGATTCAGTGAATCTAATTAGTGTTAGTTAAATTTTGAGTTAGATAGAGTTAAATATTGCAATAAACATGAGGTTAAGCAAACTGGTGTTCAATTCGTGGCTCATATACTATATGTCATAATGTAGATGTTTAGCTTGACTGACCCAAGTGACTCATGAATTGGATCACTTTAGCAAGTGACTCGCGTTAACATGACCCCATAAAGTGAACCAAATTTACCACCTTTATGACAGCAATGGATGAATGGTTATGAAACGCAATGGACACTGCAGCGTTTAGATTCTGATACATCAAACCAAAAATGCTGCATGTCCAGATCCCAGTTGGGGCTTTTTTTTTTTTTTTTGCAAATCTTCGGAACCTCACTAGACAACACGTTTGCACAAACTCCCTGGGAAAATTGTCTTAATTCCAGCAATACAAGACGTGGGGAAACTGGGAACCCTTGCAAATATTTTGCAAATCATCATTGCCAACAGTTGCAGCCCAGTGAGAAAGTTTATTCACTGACTGGAATCTGTGCTCAGTTTAAGAAAATGCACTGTAGTGAAGCTACTTTGCATACAAAAATGACAAAAAGGGGAAAAACAAGGTGGAAGTCAAAGCAGAAGAGGCTTCATATTGCTGTTCAATTATATATCTGATTTGTTTTATTTGATTTTTCCAGACACTTAGTTAGAAAACTGTCAACTTAATAGAAAAGAGCATTAAATGTTCACTCTACTGTTTTGTATTTCCCATCTAAAAATAGTTTTAGATTTAACAGTCAGCGTGAGAAGTGAGTGATGTCATCTTCAAGGCAAATCAAAGTCTATTTTAAGTTTCTTCCTCTTAGTTTATTTTCTCTGTTTGCAGTTGGCACTGCTGGTATGGTTAAAGGGTGCATAAGTGCTAGAATAAGTCAACCCATTTGCCCCAAAACCAAACACAAGCAGAAATGTCAAGTTCCATTCCTTTGTGGAAAGAGAAGCCGTTAATTGATTAGACATAGCTCCAGCTTAGCGCAACTGTTTGATTGTCAAAAAAGCAAGTCCGAAATGTCCCGGGAGAAAGAAAACGCGAGGCTGGTTCATGGAGTATTTTGTCTACAGGCTGTTGTCTCTTGTTCATACACTCACTGCGGTTCAAAAAAAAAAAAAAAAGAAATACAATACTTTGTTTCCTGCTTTATGGCTGATTGAATAAACAAAAGAACCAGATATAGTTTAGCTCCAATCATTTTGTGAGCCGCAGCAGATAAGGTCTTATTGGATTCGCCTTCTTCACAGAAATCACCTGAGCTCTGTGCGGCACATTGCTCCCACTGGACGCAAGTAAGAAAAGTGGAAATTCTTCCACTTTGTGTCTGTTTTTCCCCCTCGCAAAATGGACAGATGAGCATCACAGACTGATTAGGATTTATGAACGAATGGAAGCTGAAAAAGTGCAGAGAGACACAGTCACAGTTCTGATTGTGGCAGACAAACGCTGCGTGGTTTGTCAAATTATTTATGAATTGTTTTGTTTTATTTTTGCGGTAAACTTTGGATTCCCGGCAGTTGCAGAGTTCCACAGCGCTACTTCAGTCAGTAGCGGAGGATAGTTGAGGCTGAGAGACTGAGACTGTCGTCGTGCTCGGTGAAACTGAGCACCGGCTCTCGAGTCCCCCCCCCCACCACCTCTACAGCCCCTCCTTCTGTCACGAAGAGAGCCTCGCAGCTCTCTGTGTCAGTGCTTTTCTAGGTCAGGGTGATCACAGCACTGCAGCAGCACACTCACACATCAGAGTGTTACACAAAAACATGCAAAAAAAAAAACAACTTTAAATGTATTATGTAAAAATAGAAACAGCAGTTTGTTGTCATGTCCACTTCTGTCCATGCCTGTGATTTGATCTTTGTGCCAAAACAGCTCTATTATAACTCAAGGACCAGCGTAATGCACTATTCATCCAAGGTCAAAACCTAAGAACATCTGCCTTTTTTTTTCTTTCTCGTAGTCTGAGGACTCTTAAGGTAAAGAATGAGGCAGAAAATCTGAGTTTTTCATTCATTATTGTATTCAGAGGCGCTACAGTTACATATTTAATATTTTACTTTAAATCTTCATTCTGACTGATGTATGATTCATCAAATGTAGAAAACATCTTTAACAGAATATTTTGATTTTGTTTGAAGTGGGATTCTGCGGAGGAGTTACAAGTAATCAATATCTTACTTGCTGTAAATAATTGAATCAACAATCTCAGGAAAATCTGGAGAAGGGGGCCTCCACAGTTAGTAAGTGGGGGGTTCTTGGTGTGTGGGAGTTTGTCAAAGACATGATTGGTCCATTTGACTTTTGTGGGAGAAGTTTGTGTGGGGTTTTGGAGAAGACATAAAGATTAGTTTGGATGAATTCTGGGCCACTGGGGAACATGTAATGGGCAGAAACACCAATAACTTATTAATTTCAATTTCAGTCATAACTCAAGACAGGAAGGTGAGTCGCACTAAATATAAGGACAATAAAATGTTTGTGTTCACATTTTTTTTGTTTGATACATTTTTCAGTTTTAAACTATAAATATACGGATAAATCATATTTACATGTTCACAATAATGTTACAATTACAATTTGTTAACTTGCCCCACAAGACAAGTCAATCCAACCAATAATGATTTTACAAACTCCGCCCACACCCAAAAACCTTCTCATAAATCCTAATTCAGAAACGTTGGCTGTACATGATATTGCCCCCTCAATTTAATGTACTTTAATATTGTTTTTTGTGTGATTTGAAAGGAACATAGAGTCTGAGATGTTTCTTTAGTTTTGTTGTAAAGTTCTAAAAGTACACACATAAAAAAGGCTGTAGCTGGGGTTACTTACTGGATTAACTGATGTAAGTATCTCTTTACATGCTGAACGTTTGGACATCTGGACAATACTCTTTGAAGCCCTCCTAAATACTATTACAGTGCCATGGTTTCAGATGGTTTGGACTCAAGAACTTAAATTTGTGGTGAACAAAACAAGAATCTGAAGTGACAGCAAAAACTTAGAAAGCACAAGAGGTCCTTTTACATTTGCATGGCTCAGCCTTGGACTTTCAGTTTTGTTCCTAGTCGGTTGAGGTTCCAAGCGGGCAGAGTTGAGCTGAACATTCGACAGACTGCAACCCATTGACTGGCCAGAAAGCGACGCCAATCATGAGACTGACCTTTTTTAGAACCTCGCAACTTTGGCATTTGTTTTTCACATTTAGATTTAAAATGATGCAACAAGCGACAATTTGTTTCCACTGAAGATGGCTTCTAAACATTCAGTCATACTTTTACATCTACAGCAGATGAGGAACTGTTTGTAGTTTTTGCCTCTGCAGAACTCGGTGCAGATATTTGACTGACACATGGAAGCATCAGTCCTGTTCATCTATATGTTTGGGGAAATTTACCTGGTAGCCTGCGGCTGTTTTGGATGTTCACATCATGATCAGATTTAAATCCCAGAGATTACAGAGAAGGAAGAATGTTTGAACAGCGCTGGCATTTATTTATGCGATAACAAAATCTGTTGGATTCCACAGATCGTATATCAAATAAACCCACAGCTAACATGCATACGTGTCTATTACCCTGAGTGTTGAAGTTCAGACTTGTCCCCCTTTCTTAGATTTGGTTTTGGAAATTGCAACAATTATCAAGACTTAATGTTTCTCATTCCAACTTCAACCTGACCAGTCCTGGTTAACAGAGAGAAGTATGTCTGAAAAGGGTAAGGACTCAAAAGCAATTCAAACGAGAATACAGTTAGAACAATGATCCATCTGATTACCAGAAACAAGCTGGCGAGAAAAATATATTGTGAAGCAAAGAATAAATATCACCATGAGGCAGTAATTAAGCTTCTTTTGTGAACAAATTTTATTAAAAGGTTCATATTTCCATTTTAAAGAGAAAGTTTGGCCTTTTTGAAATGTGAGAAAATGATAGTGATATTTTTGTAGAAATTTTCTTGATTAACTTTAGTTAAGAGGAAGGAACTTTAAGTTCAATGGTACTGATGACAGCTAGTTCCACTAAAGTGAAGACCAATGGGGACTAGTCCTTATTAGCTCATCAAAACAGTCTCAGTAGACCCACTTCAAAAATCTAATGTGGATTTTCCCATCTCAAAGCGCCAATCTTCAAAATGTCACAGTAGTTTATGCAGACTTTTATTTCAACCTTTACACCACTGTCACTTTTGCATTAGGCCATTATTTTAGCAGAAATACTAAACATATTCCTGTCAGATGTGACCCCTGAATGCCCGGGAAGTGCTGCATGTCACTATGCTGGTGTCATGATGTAGGTCAGCAAACAGAGTCACTGATGGAGCCAACACAAAGATTAAATGTATTTTTTTTTTCTTTACAATATGTACACAAGGTGCAATAGCTGGAGAAGCAAGGACTCACTGGAAGAAGGCAAGTATTAACCTTTGATCTTGTCATTGGAAAATTTCGCGCAAATATTTGCATACGGTTGAGTGGTGTTGGTTCGACTAGAGATTCCTGTTCTTTTGAAGGTGAGGACAAGCATTGGAGAACAAATGAGATTGAGAGAATCAGCTATCAGATAGACAAGGAGGGAGCGCTAAAAAGGAGCAAACAAATATATATACAAATAAGTTTTCAACTTTTCTTTAGGAAATACTCTGATAACTCAATAGTGTAGTGTGTCCACTATCAACAAAGTGATGGTTTAGTCCAACATCGACTGAGTACACCTTAAGAAGCGGCTCCACCTTGAAATAGAAGAAAAAGAGGAAAATGAAAGAGAGCAGGAGATTTGAACAGGCAGGAATTCAAACATTTTCACTCACAAATAACAATAGAATTATATATAAATAACTTTTATGCAAGCGGAGGGGTCATAGCTGACCTCTACTTTCTCCCGGATTTGACATTATTGGGAAAAAACATGCTCTTACTGCAGGAACGGTATGACTTTTATATACTGGGGTATACCTTGACACCGGTATGCAGCCCATGCCTATTACCAGTACTATTGTTCTAAAGTGAGGATTTTTAAGAGCTGTCTACAACAGGTAAGATTTAATTTATTCATTTAATTTTTTACTCAGACACACTTCATTGTGGTCAAACCTTTTCTTTAGAACTGCTTCTCCTTCAGCAGCTCCTGAAACATTTTGCCATAGCAGCATTGCAAAGTAGAGGGCCTCCGCAAGTCTCCGTCCTGGCACAGTTCAGAGGAACGATTTGATTCAGTTTGATGGTTATGAGACTGGAGAAGGCTGCCATGTTACTGCAGCTCTCAGATGAAACAACACAGTTTGCAGCAGAAAGATAAATAAAAGTCTAGGAGTAAAAAAAAAAAAAATCCTTACTAAAACAAGCAAATCAAAACCTGAAATAATGAGCATCCCCTGACTGGTTGGATTGCGTAACTCATCACCACTGTCTTTTTTTTTTAGCACTTTCTCAGGAGCTCCTGCTGTGAAAAGTTTGTGAGCAAAACTTTGTTTCCTGAGTGCCGGATGTTGGACGGGGGAAAAATGCAATTTGAACATTATCTGCATTGCGCTGTAAGGGCTTGCAATAAAGCTGTTTTGATCACAGCTGAATGGATAAAAAGACAAAACAACAGAAATGTGATGAGAAACCTGGGCGTTAAACAGTTTTTACCGCATTTCCATATTATCCCAGTCTCTGCCATCAAACTGCACTTAAATCCATAGCCTAAAACCTTTCTTTTTTAAGGGTCAACACTTTTTTCCTAAACGTCTATTTCCCTGCGGTCAAATGCACAAAATGATTTACTGAGCTAGTCATCTCTTCGTTTCTATTCCACAACCCGTCGCAGAGGAGGTTCACGAGGTTGACCGGTGTATTTGTACACACGGTGGGTCTTGTTGCTCCACTGCGGAAAGCCACAGAGAACTAACAACAATGTGGCCAAGTTGCTCAACATGCCGTGAAATGACTTTATAGCATTTTTACATTAAAAGCACTGCTAGAATACGTTTCTAATAAAGAAAAAAAAAGTGCCACAGCACCCGAGGGAACAAGCTTGAGCTCTGCCAGTCAAGCATGATGATGTGTGAGTGTGTATTAGTGTCAACAAAACAAAGTGTGTGGTTAAAAATATAATAAAGCACAAAGTGGCATGGTTATCAGAAAGGTACTTTAAGCCAAACGAGTGTGTTCATAATTTGACAGTAAAACACACAAACACATGTATCAAAGAGTGCTAATCAGTGTTTGGTTGTGGAGATAACCATTTGTGGTATTTATGTACCGGATCACCACAGGGGAGAAAAGAGTTTGGTTTATGAACCTTAGGGTCTTGGTTCTGCTTTTTGTTGATTATGTAGTTCTGTTAGAATCTTCAGACCATGACCTTCAGCTTGCACTGGGGCAGTTCACAGTTGAGTATAAAGGTTATAGTTCCCGACAGGAAAAAGGTGTAAAGCTCCATTTGGGTCGTGGATGAATTTTTGCCTCAGGCGTAAGAGTTCAAGCATCTGGGTTTCTTGAATGATGGTAAGAAAAGCAGGAGATCGACTGATCGACGGCTTTGTGCTTTTGGATACAAGCGGCTACGTGACCTCTCATGTGAGGTGTGTAAAACTGGGAGCTCCTAACTACTGCAGACATTTGAGTTGAGAACGTGTTCTGGGATGCAAAACATCTTCAAAATAGAAGTATAGTTGGATTTTTTTTAAGTTTTTTAAGATTGATCATGATAATGACTGAGAATCTTCACCGGCATACTACCTGTATAGGATAGAACAGGCTCAGCCTAAAGTGCCCATTATACAGTCAACATGCGGTCATGTGGTTGTTAGACGTTCGTTCTTGCGCACGCCTTTCATAGCCCCTGGAACACACTGCGACACGCTCCTGGGAAACCCTTCTTGCACATGGTTTCTTCTTGCTGTAGTATCCACAATGGAAACAAACCCAGAAAAACTTTGATACCTGACGTTATTTGTCCACAAATCACACAAATTCAGACCAATAACTCCCTGCAAAATGTCTTTTTTATCTGCATCTCAATCTTTGGGCATTGGACTATCTACATAGACGTCTGCCTCCAGGTAAATCAATCAAATTCTGGAAGCAAGTAGTTATTTTTTTCTTTCATTTGCAAGTGAGTAGTTGCAGCAAAATGCAGCGTCTAAGTGCTTTCATCATGAACAAATACACCCACTAACTTCTGACCAATCTCACAAGTTCTAATGCGGAGGGGGGTAAAAAGTGCTCATGGCGGGTTCTGACAAGAAGCGTTGGAAGATTCAAAACTGCAAACAAAATGATGCAATTTTGGTCATGAAATAGCCACAAAAGGAGCGCATATGAAGGCCTTTACAAATATGTTTAGGAACTTCATAATACAGGTGGGTTCAGATTACTCCTTTGTATCAAAAAGCCTCAGCTGAGGTGGTTTGAGCATCTGATTATGATGTCTTCTGGCCACCTCCCTTTAGATATTTTCCAAACATGTCCCATTGGGAGGAGACTCCAGGGCAGACCCAGAACTTGCTGGGGGAATTGTGTATCATTTTGGCTGGGGAACGTCAGAGAACAGCCAGAAAAAAAAGTGTTTTGCGGAGGATGTCTATGTCAATGATTCCCAACAAGGGGTATGTGTATCCTTTGGGGTATGCAAGCATGTTACAGGGGGTATGTGGAAAACGCTGCTGTTTTCTGCACCTGCAACAGCTTTGTTTATTTATTTATTTACTTATTCACTTTCAAGGCAACATTAAATAAATAATTTTCATTTAATAATCAGTTGTAGTACATTATAGTTTTGGAGAATCATCATTATATTTGACTGAAGGTGTACTAGTAGTATGACAAAATGGCTCAGGGGGTACACTAGTCTAAAAAGGTTGGGAACCACTAGTCTAGGTTTCTTTCCTGGACTAATTTTGCTCTGCAGCTCAACCACGGATAGGTTGCAGAAAACGGAACAATGGATGGATGGGTCATTACAGAAAATATGATTATTTCCAATAATGTAATAAAATAATATTCATCAGTTTACTCCTGAGCACCTTACCTGAGACCTGAAATCAGCAAATGTTTAGCAGAATTTCAGGCTTAATTGAGAAGAGTAGTCTTTAACTGGAAAATGCCTTTTATATATTCTGAAGACTATATTCTTGTACATATACTTTTACATAGAACTAATAATACCTTATCAGTGAGGAGTACCACTGTTAAGATCTACTCTGTAATGACAATACCTTAACACGTGTGTGTGTGTCTGTTGTAATGAGCACACCCGGCTATACTTCTAGGGAGAAATAGAAATAAATGTTGCCTCTGCTTTTCATGGGTACATTACATCAGTTTTGTTTCATTGTATTCTTTAGTAATTCAGTTTCTTCTATTCTGAAGTCACAACGGTAACCAAAATGTGCTTCTAGAAAAATAATTGCAGTTTAAAGCTTGACATTTACCCAAGATGATGTTGCATCTTTTCAGTGTTTTCACACTAAGGAATAAATCCTTGGCCAAATATCAGCTGCTGAAATAATTTATAGACTGAGAAACTCTCAAATACTTTATGAATTTATGAACTGCCTAAACAAAATAGCTCTACTTTCCAAAAAAAAAAATTATCAAGTCTTTTTTTGGGATCCTTTCATCTGTTGTGTCAGTAAATAATCAACCACTAGACAAATTCCGATGAAACTTTCAGAAAGCAATCTCTGAAAATACATCTACAATGGACATTTTTTTTAGAATAAACCCAACTCAAGATGGCTGCCACAACCTTTGGAAAAACAAAAACATCATTGTCGATTTTATGGCACTGAGCTCAAACTTGGTGTGGTAGTAGCTGAATGTCATCTTACACTACAAACACTACAATTTGTTGGGTTTCATGTTTGTTCCTTTTCTGTGCTTGGTTTCTTGTTGGTTAGAGTTAGTGTGGCCCCTCCCACTCTCACCTGTTCCAGCTCGTCTCCCTCGCAGGTGTTGGTGGTTTGCGTTCATTAAGGTTCCTTTATATTCTAAGATTGTGCTTCTCATATGCCAGTTGCAATTTGATCTCTGTGTGCCTCACTGTGGTTTCCTAGTGAGGAGTTGTAATTAGTTTGCCACATCAGCAACTTATTTGAAATGAATTATTTTTTGCTTTTAACTTGCTCACTGTGCTTAAAGCTTTGACATTAGCTGTTGGCATCAACCCTGTCAACAAATAAATATATATAATTCATTCAGTTTTACAAATAATTAGCTAAAATTTGGTTTGGTAGTTCAGGCTTTAGACAGCTATAGAGCCTATGCTCAGTGCTAACACATTTCACAAGGTCTCACATAACATCATTTACAATGTTTTATCAAAATGGCTATAACTCCCTTCCTTTTCAGTTAAGATCTTAGTTTAAAATTCAGGCATGAAAGGCCTTTAACTGAACATGTTTTAAACCAGTGTTCTTCTATTGGAGGTTTTGAGTATTTCTCTTTGTATGTTATAGCAGGTTAATCCATTACATAAATGAACACAAAGTCATAGCTTAATTCGGGTATTTGTTATAAACTAGTAAGATTAAAATCTTGTAAATGTAAATTTATGAGTCACAGATAATTCCTCTTAAAAACGTCTTCCAGGAAGTAATGCTCACTTTTGAGTGTGCTTCATCGGATGTTTATTTTATGTCATCACACCACATTTATAATCCTCTAGATCTGATTTGCCTTTGCACTGTGTATCTAAGCAATCATCAGTCCCAGCCTGCCGAGATGCTTAGAGAACTCTAAAAGTAAAAACTCAGAATATAGCCAGTTTGTTACCAAAAGAAAAAAAAAAACATTTTTTTGCACATTCCGGTCCCCCAGTACTGCTGTCAGCCCTGAAACCACCACCCTAATGTCAGACAAGTGCTTAATTGCCTAACAACATGTGTAAATAGCACATTTTCTGTTTGAGAACAAGGCTAATGTGAGCCGAACCTTCTGGCTGGAAGGGTTCTAACAGAAAAACTGACTCAGAGCTGCAACATTAGAGCAGCAAAACCAGCCTAATGTGTGACAGCATACTGCAGGGAGTGAGACAGAAATAGAAGAGGAAAAAAATGATAGAAAAGGGATTCAAGTTGGATCATAATTACACAAATCACCAACATCTGTAGTGCACTATTACATGTGAACAAATGAGGAATACCATTAAGTTTGTGCTTGGTTACACTTTTTTTTTCTTCTTTTTTTTTGGCAAGGCAATTATGGGTCCAGACAGCTGAAGCTGTAGTATGGGTAGTTTTGGAAAATGACCAACAAATCGAGCAACCAACCAGTGCCAATGTCTGGCTGTGTTTTTTTTTTCTCTCTCTCTCTTTTGCTTTTCTAAAAATGTATTTTCAAAAGAATTCTTTGAGCAAAATCTGAGATGTGGGAATCCATTTTAGTTTTTTTTCCAAGTATGTACTAGGATGATAGTTATCGAGGCAAACAGCTGCTGTATTCAGGCTTCTGTTGAAGAAACAACTTTGTCTCTGTTGTTAAAATCGAATCAAGCATTTCTGAGACAATGTTACAGATTAGAGATCACTTTACGCTTTTTCACAAAACAGTTCTGTGGAATCGCCACAAAGATTAGTCAATTCTTTTAATTTTCAGTATATCTGGAACATTTTTTCCAGTTTTTTTCTTGTAATGATGGATGTTAAAGTGATGAAGAGATCTACAAAACAGAGATGGGTAACATTTGCGTTCTGTCAAGACCATTTAACAAACAAAGACATTTTGACCAGTTTTGTACACAGCTGCAGTGGTTTTCTCTGACACTTGATAAAACCCATCTCAGATATTTTCATGACAAATCCATTTTTTTTAATCCGACCCAGGTTTTTCAGTATGCAACCTCATTGTCCCATTTCTATGGTGAATGTCCACGCAAATAAATTGGAACCGCGTAAAACATCTGAATTGAGCTTTAAGACCTGCACTGTCCATGTAGCCAAATAGGAGGGTTTTGGGAACTGGCGTGAAATTGCGCACTTTAGCTGGCTGCAGTCAATAGTTTTGCTGCACTTGCTCAAGTCAATGAACAACCGCAACGATGGCAGATAGCAGAGTGCTGTTTGCGCTATTCACCCTTTTCAACTTGTAGAAGCACCCAAACCTCATTCTCAGTTCAAACAAACCTTTTTGTGCATTCACCATTTTAGATGTAACTTATTTCTTGCTGGAGATTGAAGTGTCCGCGTGCGTGCACATTTTATCGAGATACAAAAATCACAGCACCGGATCGTGACCTGCCATGGCAACTACAGTGGATTCAATAAGCACAGCAAACATGTATCTACAATCGGCATCAGGGGGAAAACGCTAACATTTCCAGAGATCGCTCACGTGTAAACAGGGCCAAAGACTGTAACCAGATGATTGAGAAGATCTTATCTTCCTGATTGAATGAATGATCGCCAGCAGTAGATCCTCACACCCCCTGCTTTCCTGCCTGTATAGAATGTGTTTTTTACCTTGGCTAAGCGTTAAGTGAGATTACTCAGTATGACCTCTCTGCCAGTTGTGCTTCGAGCAGCCGTTAGACAGTTATCAGGGCAGAGAGTGTGAAATTATCTCTCACCGCGGCGAGTGTCCACTCCCTCTGTCTCATGCTCCACTGCAACATCTAATTATCACTTTACTGATGTCCCTGCCTGCCATCACACAGAAACGGCCACAACATGGGGATGTTGACAGGAAGAGAATATTTAGACGTATGCTTCTATTTACCACAACATACATTTAATACCATTAATATTAACGCTGTTATTACTTCTAATGGTTTAGATGATTAGATATTGCCAAGCTGTGTCCTTATGTAGCATCAGGGTGAAAATGTAACTTAAAAAAAACATATATCCAGGGTAGCTTTTTGTTTTTCATGTATATAAATTGACAAAATTACAGATTTTAATGAAGCATTCTGAAAACAATCAGTGGCTGTATAACTAGTGATGAGCAAATCAATACTGAAATATTAACACCACAGATGAGCACAACTTTATGCTTGAGTATCAATACTAAAATCAAAATTTTGATATTTTGACAATTCAGTCATTTTAAGTAATGTATACACTATGGAAAGTAACTAATGCCCCTTTTCCACTAGTGCCACTTAGTGTACTGTCGGTAGGGTTCGGAACAGTTCCAAGCCGTTTCCATTAGGCCAGATTTATGGAACCAGCCCTATTTTTAGTACCTACTCCGTTGTGGTTCCAAGTGGTCACAGCGGACACCAAAATGCATCGTCAGAGCACTCTTCGTCACTGATTGGCTAGGGAGTGGAGTCACTGGTTGCGTCTAAGCTGCCTTTACTACAACAATGTAGGGAGAGCCCACTTGTCTAAGATGTTAATCTTAAGAAAGTATGGCCACCAATACACTTTATGTAGTGACACTT
>JAUBOC010000149.1:13871246-13885377 GCA_032275365.1 Anablepsoides cearensis | reverse complement strand
CACATAAAGTTATTCTCTCATCTGTGTTAATTAAGGCTATTCAGCATCTCATGCAGGAGCTGTTTCTTGTGTTATTGTGTTATTCCAGATTAAATGTATGTCAATCGACTTATAGTCAGGTGCGACATATCTATGACTTTTTTCTCCTCATGACGCATTTTTGGGCTGTTGCGACGTATACTCCGAAGCGACATATAGTCCGGAAAATATGTTATACTCTGATAAAAAAAGTGTTTTTTTTTGCCCCCCTTTTGAACGGAGCCCTTAGAATTTGCCAATACTGCCCAATTCTTAATCTTCACTCTTTTAACCTGTTTAAATACCAGTTGTGGAGTCCTTTTATTAGAACATCATCTGCATATATGTTTATATCTTTCAGGTAGTTTCATCAAATATATGCTATCAAATTAATATCAAATGCTAACTTAAAAAATGTAAAAACAAAAAGCTCAAGTTGTACTTTTTTTACATGCAATAAAAACAACCATCTAATTAACACTTCCTAATTAACTTACCCCTTGAAGAACTTAAAAAAATTATGCAACTGTCTCATGAAAGTCTAAAAACTTCTGAGCTGGGCTGAGCCCAAAACGTCTCAAGATCCTGACAACGCCTCTGGCGCTGGTTATAGATACAGTTAGTTTGCTAACAAGATAAAACACCGCAAAATTTACCATGGCAGTGCTGCCCGAGGCAAGAAGCAAGCAGTGATGGGATTCAAATCTTATCAGTCCTCTCTATAGGAGACAGTGTATATAGGGTGTGTGGACAGGTCGAGTGAATTGATTTGTCAGGGACAACAGCTCCTGGAAGCTGATTTGTTTGAGGGCGTCAATGTGCAATCTGTTACGCTTGTGTGTGGCTGTGGTAGGAAAGCTCAATGATTTGCAGTTTCGCCAAATTGCAGGCTGTTTATTTTTTTTTTTTTTTTTTTTTCAAGAGAAAAATATAAACCCTCGATGTGTTAAAAAAAATGTACAAGCCAAAAACAGAAAGGAATGTTTGCACTGCAAACTTACTCATGAGAGCTCAGGATAAAAACATTAAATAAATAAAGCTGCAAGCAAAGTATTTCCTTTGAACTTCTTCTGAAGTGAAACTATTGAAAACCACATTTTCACTGTTTTTGACCATGTTTTCGTCCCTCAGTCCAAATACTCTGTGTGAGTTTACAGGTAACAACTTCTCAGAGTTTAAGAGTATTCTTGACTATATATATTTATAAAAAGCAAGAAGCATTTCAGGGGGAACATCATGCTTGTTGAAAAATTCATGCTGGACCCGTGCATGGACGTTTGCAGCTAAAGCTAAGGTAAAACATTGATGGGGGAAAGAGTTACCATTAGTTCTGCTGACCTTTTACCCAGAAACTTGCTGGAGAATTTATGAGCGTGCTGATTAGCTCCACAACACTGATTTTTGCCCAGATCTTTTTTGTACCCACTCAGCTAACACGTGTTTGACATGGTGCCTTTAACAAGCAAATTTTGCACCAAAAACCTCTAAGCAACAAGCACTTTAACTTTTTTTATTAAAGCTCCTTTTAAATTAAAGTGGTTAAAAACAACAAAAGAGCTTTGATTCAAATGGTTCCTTAAATGCACATGGAAATTAAGTCAGTCACATTATAGCAAACGTGTTATTATCTCGGAACAAAATGAAATGTGAAAAATAATTTGTACTGAACGTGTCTATGCTTGAGTGCGTGTTAATATACACATAATAAAATATCTTGTAAAACTCTGGAAAGATTTGAACAAACTTGGCAATGTGTGAATTTCTTTCAGGGTAATACAGCCGTATCTTTTCTTATCTCATCCTATTTTAAAACCAACAGATGTAGATCTAAAATTTATAAACTTTTTTGAGTCAATCCAATACAAGATGACTGCAACATGTTTGTTTGAGACATTTATTATAAATCAATCCATAATGTGGTACCATCTGTCTTTAATAGTTCTGAAATTCTGCAGGAATCATTTACATAAATGGTTGAACTAAATCTAGGGGTGGGTATATCAACCTAAAAATTGATAGTTCTGATACCAGGATGGGCATCAGTATCGGATAGCCACTAGCATATCGACATTATTACTTTTCTTTACACTTTATTTGCACTGCTGACTTCATTTTCCACTTTATTTTAGAGAAAACAAAGTCAGCAATGCAGCCCCTACTAATTGTTTGAGGTTAGTCATCAGATAAAACCCCCTTCTCTTCGTCATGTCCACATGCAATGGAAGTTATTGTTTGTTGTGTTGATATTGTTTAGATTTTTGTTTCATTGTTGCTTTTGTTTTTGATATTTTGCACTAGTGTCTTTCTTATGATACAAATTGTGGAGATCTTGAAAAAAAAAAAAAACTCAGCAAAGAATGTTCTTTTAGAGACAGCTCAAGAAGTTAAAACTGCCGCAGACCCTGATGATCTAGTTCTACACAGCAATCATCCACAGCAAATCTGAATCTGTGCTCCCACCAAGTCAAATCCCTTGTATGTGTACTTGGTGAAATAAAGAGTTTCTGATTCTGCAGACTTTGAGGAAGTAATTGAAGCACTGAATCAGGTGTGTTGGAGCAGAGGAACAAAGAAAACATGCCTGCTCCACATCTTCTGATTGGTTCTGCGTTGTCAGATATCAGGCTCTCCCTGTGGTTCCTCTGTACTCTCCAGATTGTTGTGTTTTGTTATTAATTAAATAAATATATTTTTGAGCACTTTGTTTGCAAAACCACCAGCCACCCTGATATTTTTTCATGTTCTGTGCACCATTCTGGTCAACTATGAAGACTTTTTGAGGACTTTGCTCATCATACAGCACTGAACGTGTCTAAAAATGCATAAATTAACATATATTTCTTATTTATCATTATCACCAAATTGTATCAGTTAAAATCCCCTTTCATTTATCCATGATATCTGGGTTTTTATTTAAGTTGGGTAAGTTTTCACCTTGAATATTGCCAATTGAGTTTGACATACTGCACCTTCAAATGAAGTATCCATCTTTTTTATTTTTCCTTGTTTGTTTTCCTGGTTGGCTTATCTACTGCGTCAGCACAACACTGTATTTGCTCCTCGATGCCCTAAATTAAACACAGTGGAGCAGCTCTGAAAGTGTCAGCATCATTAACAGCTGAATAATTACTGTGCTCACCGAGCTACACTGTTCTTCAATGGCACTTGTACCACTATTCTGGGCTTTTTTGTTTTTTTTGTTCATCCTACGTCTTGTCGAATTGGCTCTCACTTCCTGTTTGTAATGTTTTTTTAGTTTTGTTTTCCCCGTCATGCCTTTTCTCCTGGGCTCTCCTTCAAATCCCCAACAGTCTCAGGTTTCTCTTGTGTCCTGCAATCCTTCACAGTACGTCATCTAGTTAAGAATTAAGTGTCCGTCACTCTCCGCCCGACTTTTATTGTCCTTCTCTTTTCTCTGCTCCCCACTGTCCACTTCCATTGTCTGTCTCATATAGCTCTTTGTGTTTTAGGTGTAAAAAGTGGATGACATGTGGGGAGTTGTGGATTAAAGTGAATGTCAATCACCTTCTATTTTATCCTCTCTCCTCCAGGCAATGCTCCCCGGTGGCTTGACTTACCTGCAGGGATTCTCCATTTTTCTCTTTGTCTTCCTTTGTCTTCTTGTCTCTCATCCATAACCACGTTCACACACACAGGACCATGTGCTAATTGCATTTCTCGAGAAACTTTAGCCCACGCACCGAGTCAATTTTTGACTCATCCTAGAGAAACTGTCTTTTTTTTCTCTGCTTTGTTTGATTTGACTCCCCTCAGACCCACATATTGTTTGCCTCTATTTCCTCTGTCTCTGTCCTTGTTTACTTGCCTCCTTCCTCACTTGCCACCTTGCTATACCTAAGACCTGCGGAAACAAGGAGGAAAATCTCTCCTCCTTTTATGTGATAAAATCATAGAGCTGCAGCTGTAACCAAAGCCACTAAGCCTTTGAAAGGAAAACAGCTTTGAGGAAGAATGTGACTGGAGGTTTGAGTCGAAAGAGAAGTGGCAAATAAAAGACAAGCACCTTCTTTATCTCTAAGGAAGTAGTCTGCAGAAATGGCAGATCACATAAACTGACCTATTAATGGCTACCACTTTCATTAGCCCTCAGCAGAAGGAAGTGGTGATTCAAGAACTGAAGGACTGATCTTGTTAAACAGAGAGTTTGGACCCCTTTACTCCATGTCAAAGTGCAGACAGGCAGATTTTCCCTTTTTTTTTTTTGCAAATAATGTGTCACTAGGGAACCTCGGTTTATAATAAGCTGAATAAATTGTCTGCTGGGTAGCATTCAGGCCTGACATCAGTCAGGCCCAAGAAAATCACCTCTTGCTGTTTAAAATTTAAGTACACACCACCAAAAATGTGCTGACATTTACATAATGAAGAAGAGACACTAGACAGTCTGCTGATCGGATGGAACTAATGTCAAGTGGAGCTTTAAGTAGTAGATTCAAATATTTAACCATGTGGAAGATGGTCTGATAAGTTTTATTAGTTTAGATTGCTCTAAAATTCCAGTGCCTTCTAGCTGTAAAGTTTGGAAAGCCACACTGCACCTTCAATGGCGATCTTCCCTTGTGATGTCATGCATTCATTATCTGCCACTATCAAATGATCAATCGGTGTGGTTTATACAGACATTTAATGGTAATATAACATAAAAAACATGTTCCTAGAGTGGATTTTAACACACCCGACTTCAAGAAATATAAGTTGATTTGAAACATTGGCTGGAGGGTCGAGGTCTTCGACAGACTTGGAAAGGGAGAGGAATTGTTTGGTTGGTGTTTTTACTGGTATCTTATCTGGTATCTTTCTGCATCTATTTCATGTCATATTTTTATCACTTTATCTGCATTGTTTGAAGAAACCTAATGCTGATGTTTAAAATGTGTTTAAGTATAATATCACCATATGTGTGACTGACCATGGGGCTAGCATGGATGCTACGAGTAAAGCTACTAGTACAGTAAAACAATATAGGTTACTGTACCTGTCTCAGATCGGAAAACGCAGGGATATGGTCCCGGTTGCCTTGTGTTGGATTTTTAAGACTTTTAAGTCTATATTTGCACTTTTTTTCCGGTCAAACTCGGCTCATCCCATTGCTGTGAATCCAGCTGTTAGCCTGCATCTTAGCTTAGAAAAAACTGACAAGAAATCTTCCTAACATGTGGGGATGATAGTTGTTTCTTGAGTCATTTTTACAAGTAATGTAGCACAGTGTTTTGTGATCTTCCTAGTGGAAATTGATACAGTTTTCACATATTTCTTTAAGCCTAAATTTTGCAGTGATTGAAACCAGTGGAGCAACTACCAGAGTTTGTTTGTGCACAGGTGTCGAGCGGACATATTTGCGTAACTAGTGTCCTTACAAATAGCCTGAGTGGAGATCGCCATATACAAAACAGCATTTTGTATTGCATATCATACCTGCATAGAGGACTGATGGAATCCCGGTGTCATGATGGAGCTCAGTTCATCTTCGTTGCTCCTAATGAGTCGCGCCACAAAACTGAAATGCTGAAGCGTGCACAGATCTCGTGTTGAAAAATCCATTGATGTTTTTGGTGCTTGTTTTTTTAGGACCTGGTGTGTGAGTCACAGGATTTTCTGAGAGTTTAACACCGGATGAGGCTGCATAACAGAGCAGCACTGTGAGAGCATTTAGCTCAGCCATAAATTAAAGGCTGCAGATGAAACACAGGGAACTCACTTCCAGTGGTCACAGAAAATTAAACAGCCGTAAGGGACAATCTTTATGTATTAGTTACCTTTAAGAAATAGTGTTACGGTTTGTAAGGGACAGTTAGGGCACATAATTGAGGTGACAATTCATATCAAGCGGTTGTGACATTAAATAAGAAAAGCTCTGCTCTCATATGTAGATCTCCTATAATGCAGGCAACAACAAGAAATCTGCAGAGCCATAACCTTTCTTTATTGCTAGCAGACTTTAACGTGAACTCTTTATTAAATTACAATAAAAAAAATAATTAGTGCATAAGGGAGGAGTGGGTGTGGTGGAGAGATCTGTGACAGTAAATGTCATTGTTGTTAATATTGCAGTGTGGTGTTATTTAATTTAATTAAAAGAGAACTGTTTTAAATGACTACCTGAGCTCTTTCTAAAAGTATTCTAATTTACTACACAGTATGACTCATCCATCCATCCTCTGCTGTTATTTCTAAGACTGGTTAAAGGGACAACATAGCCAACAAAGATTCCCTGGCCCACCTTTCTTTAACTACCTCCTCCAGCTCACATAAGGGATTCCCAGGTCATATAAGAGACCTGATCTCTACAGATGTGAGGATCTCTGTTTTCTTCTTGTGATTAGTTTTTTTTTTCCAAGTGTTTCTTTGTTTCCCCACTGTGTGCCTGCCTCCATGTTCTTTCCCAGCTCTTCCCATGCACAATCGATCCTCGTGTTTCCCGATGTCAGCTTACTAGTTTCACTTTATATTCTGTGTCTTGTTTCGTGTTCCCTGTTGGTCCATTGTACCATATGGTTAGTTTGGTTTGTACCTCAATAAGCTCCTTTCAGTGTGAAAGAAACTCTAATCACCTTATTTTTAAGAGTGAATTCAGACACTTAAAATGGAATTACATTTCTGATACATGTATTAACAATCTCATTATATCAGTCACTACCAACAGAGTATTACTACAGGTGAGGATGTAGATTGATTTGCAAATTAAGGGCATGGCAAATTGAGAGCTTGGCCTTTTGACTCAGCTCTCTATTCACCAAGACAAACAGATATACAGGGCGAGTCAAAAGTCACAGGACGTCGTTTTGTCTCAGAAATAAAGGAAAAATGATATATCGGAATACCTCAGAAAGTAATGGATGAGGAGGACTGTTTTTGTAATCCATGGTTCTCAGTTCCGGTCCTCTTGAGCCTCTATCCTGCATGTTTTAGTTGTTTCCCTGCTTTGGCACACCTGGTTTTAATGAACGAGTGATTGGCAGGCTTCTGCAGAACTTAAAGACATGCTGAAGAGCAAGGACACAACTAAAACATGCAGGGTAGTGGGTCACAAGGACCGAAATTGAGAACCACTGCCGTGATCTAACATGGCGACTTTCAAGTTGGCAAGCTAGGCTCATTACTTACTGTGGTTTTCAGATATGCCCTTTACCCTTTTCTTTTCTGAAAAAAAGCGTGTCCTGCACCTTTTGACTCACCTTGTAGTATCTGTGTCCCTGTAGATGTGGTCCCAATGTTTCTAATGTCATTGTTTCATCATAAGATATTGTTCCACAAACACTGATTGCTATGAAATTGTTTGCCTTTAGTATGGTAAACTGGTTGATGATTACGAAACCAAGAGACCACAATATCTCATCTGGCAAAGAGAAAACAATGTGTCACCCTGGCTTGTGAGAGAGGCTCGTTGACAAGTATTTGATGTTTGGACCTGTAACTATGGACCACCCAACGTAGACCCATCCCCTGAGGTGCTATAATGAACTGTGTTATACGGACTGTGCAACAGTTTGAGGTTAACACCTTAGTGGTTTGATTTCCAGTTGCATAAACTGGTTTTAGAGACATTATTCAACTTTTGTTTCTTTTTAATACAGTATTTTAAGCAGTTTAACACTGTCGGAACAGATGCTCAGCCATGTAGACTAGTTTGTTGGAAATTCTTAATAACAATATAATTTAAATGCCCTTATCAAAAGTTTGTTTAATATATTGTTTGAAGATGACTTCTTAAAAAGGAACAGGTTTATACTGAAAAGTTTTTTTTTTAGAAACCAGCCATTTGAAATGCAGACATGGTTGTGTGGCGTTTGGTTTGTTCATTCTTACGAAACAGTGAAGCAACAAACAGCTTTGTTATAAACCTGGATTGGGGTAATGTCATTCAGAAAGAGCATAGGAAGGTTTCATCATAAGATAAAAAAGATCACTCAAAACCAGTTTGTATTGATTTGCAGTGACCCTTCTTTTAAAAGGCACAATCGCTTTCTACGGCCTAACAGCTTTCACTGTCCCCCCAATTGTTCGGGTGCAGAGCTTTTGAGAGTTTTATTTAATTTGTCAACAGTTTGTCGACACTGTGTGGCAATGTTGAGCTATCAAAGAAAAATACTTTGAGAATTTATAGCTACAGTGAGGTAAAGTTGTCTTATAACTTCAGTAACAATATGCTTGGACAATGAACTTTGCCAGTTACTGTAAAGTAAGTTATGTAGCTGGCAAAGCACCAGCTTCAGCAGTATCCATTTACTGTGGAGGCTCTTATTGCAGAAGGGCTAAGGTCAAAAACCCATTAAAGATACATGTGAGCAATTCACTACACATTTAGCCTACATAGCACTTTGATCCAAGTCAAATTATATTAACCAAGCATTAGGGTACAGTAAAGATAGACAGCTAGGTATAATCGAAAATCTTTCCCTGAAACAAACCAGTCACCAGTAACTTTTTGATCATTTGTTGAGTTTTCTCAACATTTTAGGCTGCATGTGGCCATATAGAAAATAATGAGCAGCGGAACGTTGTCAAACATGTCAAATCAAGGGCTGAATGTCAGATTATCTTTTTCCAATGTATCTATTTGGAGAACTTTGCTGACACATCATTTCCAGTGTTACACTTCCAAAGACAATATGCTACTGCAAAATGTACCAAACAAAAATAAACAAATAACTTTTTTCTTACTGGTGATCAATGTAATAATGTTACTTATCATCTACATGTAAGAGAGAGGCTATTTCATTGCTAACATATATCTCTTGCATGTTTTATTACAGTTTTGTGTGAGAGCAATGAAGGGGAGATATCCTAAATTGGGAATTTCATCAAAAAGGAACTCAAGGGAACTTTGAAAAGGTGTAAGGATACAACAAGAGGAGGGGAGTGGGAGATGGAGAAGTAGTGTAATGCATCATGCTGGCAGAGGTCAAGGAAGAGCAGGCTGAGTAATTAACTATAGAGGAACCAGGTAATCATGCTACTAATACAGTGTTTCAGGAGATAATTAGTCACAGTGGTACTGTATGAGGATGTCTCATTAATAAATATATACAGTATATATTGTGTATATGGATATATGGTAAGAAACAAGTTGTGCTGGGAAACAGATTGGGATGGAAAGCAGACCTTGTGAACGATGAAAGTAATGTTGATCTATATATAGACATATATTTTAAATATATATAATTTTCCAACTGCACTACTGTTAGCGTTTACTTCATTGTTTCCCTTTGTTCTTTTAAAAAAACACATTATCCACATGATCCCCAGTCCCTTAGAGCAGTCAGACACCCCAGGAAAGAGCTAATAAGTACTAACAATGGAAGCTCATGTTGCCGGGTCCTGTTCATTAGGCGGTCCACATTTATGCACCCAACATGTTTCATGATTGGCGGCCTGCCACATCCAGCTCTCGCTTTCCTTCCACGTTTCACCTCTTTGTTCTCTTACCTTCCTTTTACCTTCTTTTCCTTTACACTTCACATACAGCACTTTAAACGCCACTTACCTTTGTTGCGTCTTGCTCCTCTTTTGTCCCCAGTGAATACTAACATGTGCTAATGTGGCCCTAATTACGGCTTATTGCTATTTCAGTGGGCAGAGAGAGGATCTCTGGGTGAAAAATCAACACTTCTTCCAGTAGAGACTGGTGACTTTATATTCTCTGGGATATGAAAAGTGTTTGTGGTTATTGTCAGCAATCTTTTTAGCCATAAGCAACAAGTCTCTTATTTTGAGTTTGCCAATTATTTTTCTGTTTATATAGTAGATTTATGTACTTCCTGAAGATAACAAAACAGATAGGGCCTGTCCACTAAAAAAGTCAGGCTGTTATATTCAGTCAAATTAAAAAAAAATGTTTTTACTTAAAGCATGTCAGACATTTATAAATAAGACATCTCATTTAACTGCCATGTCAACAGTTCGATCAAAACATGCACGTTGCCGGATTTAAAAAAATGCCCCTCCTTAAGGAATTATCAAAAATGAGAGAAAAGCTGTTCTGCCAAAATTACCTTAAGCGATAGAAAAGCTGCCACATCTAAAATAAATTACTGTAAATGCAGGAAAGTATGGTGCCCTTCCTGTGACATTGGATTAAAAAAAATAATGCACGTTTTAAATTTACTAAAACCACGTCATGTGATTGGTAGATGTGCTATTTATCTTGTGGCCACAAGAAATACCACATGGCCTTAATGTAAATAATGCATGGCCACAAGATAATTTTTAGCAGCTGTGTCAGACATTATTGAAGTAATATTATATATTAATATGTTGCTTTTGTATTGAACTGTTCAAAAGCACCCCACACTTATTACTAATTATTACTTCATGTCTAACTACAACTGACTGAAGTATGTCATTCATTCCTATATTAAAATGAAATCAATTCAAACATGTCCATGTTAACAATCAAAAGTCTCTGCATGGAAATTACTGCAATAAATATCTAATGGCCACACATTGACTATCTTGTGGTCACACATTAGTATTTCTTAATCCAGTGTCACCAGTTGAGCTCCGTAGAAAAGGCTGCCGCAGCTCAAGTTTTTTTTTTTTTTTTTGGGGCCATGCATTATTATCCTGTGTCCACACATGAATTATCACATGTCCACAAATGGATTTTTTTGATCCAATGTCACCAAATGAGCTCCGTATAAAAGGCTTTGCAGCTCAAAACTCTTTGAAGAAAATAATAAAAGTTGCGCTGCTTAAAATAAATTAACACAATCAGTCAGTATTATTTGCTCTCAAGCAGATTGGCTGTTAGCAAATTTGATTGACAAAACCAAAGGGACAAATTTTTAAGCCATGTGAACAGTTTAATACACAGAGGGAAGGGATTATTGCAGATTTATGGGTGTTTTTTCCAATAAAACAGTTAAGCATAGCAAGTTATGGTCATCAACTTGATTGCTTAGTTGCTCTGACAGCAGGAACCATACTTGCTCTGCTAGAACAAATTTGTTTGTAAAGTATTCTAAAACAAAATGACTTTTTTTATTTACATATTGAAAATAATCATAATAAATTGTGAAATATCTATGGGAGTTTTTGCAAAGTTGTTTTTATTAATTTGTTGCTGGATTTTTAGAAAGACTATATTTGAACAATGGCCAACATTTTATGACATCCATTTTATGTAAAAAGCTGTCAGGACAACATCTCTTCTCAGTATTTATTTTCTTTTTTATGGCATCAAATACCTTTGATGGACAGATGACCTGTCAAGGTTATACTCCACCTCTCACAGGGTGATAGCTGAAATAAGCTTAATTCCTTTCTGCATCCCTGAACAAAGTAAAGCCAGTACGAAAAGTAAAAAAAAAAAAAAAAAAACAGAAATCAAAAAATGTGGCTTCAGCAATCTGTGCACACTTAAATACAGTGCCTGCAGTGAAACAGACCGTACATCGTTTAGGATAATGATAAACACTACAATTTGATGTGCACCTGTTAGAAGATAATACCTCACAGATTCTGGGGCTTTATCGTCTTAGTAGATGGAGCTTTACAGATCGAACAAATACAATTGGTTGTTTTCCTTTATCTTGAGTTACACAAATAGATGCTAAGATTTCATCAGTTGGAAAGTTTTGCTCTGTAGCTGAAGACGCAAATTGAAGCGATTGCAAAACTCTGTGAAACATGCATTTAATTAATAGTTACAGTGGTTTAGGTCAGAGTTTCTTTGTTTAAGTAGGGGCCTCCAGGGGTCGCTAGGGGGCCAACCTCAGAATGAAAATGCAAAAATAAAATAAAATCTAATGGACATTTTAAATCTTTATCATAAAATCAAATCTGTTGTTTAATTATTATTTTAAAATATAATTTATAATATATTTAAATGTTTAGTAAAGCATCAGAAAAAAAAACATTTATTGGAGGTATATTGTTCGGATTAAACCTACACACAAATAAAAATAAGTGTGGGGTACCTTTGAGTACTTAAACCGAAAAACAGCATATTTATATAATTTGACTCCAACAATGCCTGTATGCAGAGACTGTTGATTGTTAACATGGACAAGTTTGAATTAATTTTATTTTATATAGGAATGAATGACTTACTTGCAGTTTGGCACAAAGTAATTTTTCAACTGGAGTTGTTTTTGTCTAAATTGATTTTTTCTTTGTAGCTCAACATTCAAAAAATGCTCCTCTCTCACCTGTATTTGCTGCAGAAAAAGTTGGAGTTGTGTCACAATCAGGAACACAGTAAAAAACAAAAAAACAAAAAAAAACAATCATTACAATCTGTCCAGTGTTTAATTATGCACTATAATAACTAAAAGATATGCACACAGAAGCAGGCAAATACTTGTCTTTTGGTGGCGGGTAATAAAAATAAAGTTTGGCTTTAAATAAAAGCAATATAACAACAAAACAAAAACATTAAAAAACTCCCTTTTCACTCTTAGAAACTAGTTTACTTCTTTTGGTGCATTATGAGGCTCAGGGTACTGTAGCCATAAAAAAATCCAACCAACCAAGAAAATTAATAAAACATCAAAGTCCACAAACAGCTGCTGCAGCTTACAGTGACTTATTGGCAGAGCACATGTAGGGCAGACAACGCTTCATGTTTCATACATATTTGGCATGTGGAACTCACTCCAGTAACCTAAGTGAGACACGTTGGGGATTTTCTGAGTAGAACTACTCCAGGGCTGAATGTTTCTATACATACTTAGTAAAAATAAATGTTGTAAGAAATTTATGCAGGTAGATACGTATGATCCAATACAGATTATTTTGTGAGTACATCTCTTCAGACTTCCAAACAAGCTGAGGAACTTGCTGGGAGGTAACGGATTAGTGGAGGTTTAGTTTTGCTACTACACCCAAGTCCTCTCAGTCCGAGAAACTGGGAGTACTTCCAGGATTTTGCACAGGATTGGTGTTAGGCAGATGTGTGGATAAATCTCTGATCGTCACTGGGCTGCCAGAACCAGCAGCTCTCTTTGGCAGCCATTGATGGCTTCAATTTTGCTGTCATCAATTTATGCTTCGGTCGGTGCTGGGGAAAGATTTCTCGCTTGTTGCACTTGCTGTTGTTTTTGGCTCAAATCGATTTGGTAAGCAAGATATAATTACATAACGGCTCGTTTTGTTATCATCTCCCATGAGAGGTGGTCACCATGCATGACAGCCCCTCCTATCTCCCGGACTACTGTCTGCTCCCTCAGTTCTTCTCTTTTTTTTCCCCCTCAGTGCCTTTCTAACAGGCCCTATCCTTTTTTTCCCCTTCTAATCCCTTTTTTCTTTTGCTTCCCCTGAGTGTGCATACCAAATATCTCATTATTTTGGTTTATTCGCTTTCATTAGAATGCTAAAATTATCTTTCTCAAACAACTGTGACAATTAAATCTCTTCAAAATGTTCCTTCTACGCCCTGTTCTTTTGTTCCAAGCGATGCACTTCCCTATCTGCTCTGCTGTTGCTTCTTATGCCTTCATAAAAAGAAAAATGGAGGTATTTCCCCCTGGCTATGGTAGCTCCTTAAAAGTCTATTTTGTCCTTAGTGCTATGGGTCAACTGGTTGGAGCAACATTAGGTGTTTTTAGACCAGAGGGCTATTTGAGGCTTATAACAACTTCTAGTTTCACTTGAAAGTCATTATAAGGACCTAAGGCACTTTTAGTTGTTGTTGTTTGCTTTTGCACCGCCAAAGGCGTGAACCGGTTGTCCAACACTAAGTTGATGGTCAATCTAATGTGCTGCATGTTTTTTTTTTAAAGGTACATTTTGGCAGACAACAATGAATAGTGAGTAGCGTCGACTTGACTCATCATTTTAAAGCATTCTTTAAAAAAATCACATTTAAATGGTTCAGGTGCTGAAATTGCAGCATAAACTTATATACGGACCAATTACATCCCCTTACTTTACTCATGGGATCCTCCTAAGCCAAGAAAGCACCTATGAAGGAGAAAAAAGACGAATAGGCCATAGTAGCTGTTAAAAAAGACTGTAAATGGCCACAGCTTCTTTAGCTTGGAAACAAACTAAAAGAAATATATAAGAGAGGGGAATACAGGGTTCCCACACCTTGGACAACATCAAATTCAAGGACCTTTCAAGGACTTTCCAGTACCAATTTCCTCAAATT